>CM060661.1:30719633-30867133 GCA_030686955.1 Odontamblyopus rebecca | reverse complement strand
AGTGGTAGTTTTCAAGTTAACAGCTCCTTTAGCATTTAGCTCAGTAGAGATTGCCAATTCCAGGTCTGAAATCATCCAGATGATTCTAGTAAAGGTGTGTGGCGTTTAAAAACGCAGTGAAGCACTTCCTGTATGACCACATGACGTCACAAGGTGGAACAGAGTTTTGTCTGTTTTAGACAAGAACTCATCTTAAATCTAAAGGTTTGTGTGTTAAACATGTGTGAATGAAACAAAACACAACTCTAGGTCTGTTTGTGATGAGGAAACTACATTAGAACAGATCAGGAAATGGCCTAATTTGGGCCCATTAAACAAGCAGCCTCCAAGCAAAGGTACAGTTCAGATCTGTGGAGATGCAATCCCGCTCACAGTAAAATGCATAATCTATATTATTTTTAGGTTAGGTTCGGGTTAGGTTGCTTTATTCGTACCCTTTTTAAAATTTGTTTTGCAGATTTGAGAGGCTCGTCCCACCTTTCACATCCATACATCCACACTATACATAATCAACACATAAAACACAATTACAACAAAGTGGTACAGTGCTCCAGTGCACAATACACCTGTACCTGTAATTGAATAAATTCTAGATATATCAGTTTAAAGCCTCACTGTGGAATATTCCAGGCAGAGCAGTCACATATCCATGGAATCAAGAAAGAGGCAGAAATCAGAAGGTTCCAAGCACACAGAGTGTCAGCCTTTCAGTGTAATTTAGGAGGCAGTCAAATGAGAATGTTTGGCCCCGGAGAGGGGAGGTTACGTTTGGCCAGCAACAAGGATTTATCAGAACTGTACCAAAAACAGGCAAACTGCATCTTCATCAGGTTTTTTTTCTGTTGTAATTGGTTTAAACCAGGACTACACCAGGACTAAACCAGGATTACACCAGCACCTGTTTTCCTGTGTGCTTTGGAACTACAAATGAAAAATAAACCAAACTAACCTAACCCAGACTAAGCATCACACTAACTCAGTCTAAACTAAACATTTAACCATTTCTAACCAGAACTAAAGCAGATCAAACCCCAGTCCATCACACATGGGTCTTACCTGTGCAGCATGTTGTCACTGGTTGTCACGGTGATGAAAGCGGGCGAGTCCTCCATTGCGTCGAAGTACTCGGTCTCTTCATCCTCATCACTGGGCTCCTCTTTGGGCGCGCTCTCACTCCCCTCTGCTCACACACACACATACACACACACACATACACATGTACACACATGCACACACACACATACACACACACACACACACACACGCACACACACACACACACACATGCACACAGTAGACTTTAATGAGTGACCCATGGCACCTGATGAGCTGTAATCTGATTAAATAGTGCAGCTAAGTGAGTTAGTGTGTTTTACAGTGTGTGTTACAGTGTGAGGTGACTAAAGAGTGATTCAAACACACTGTTCGGGGGCTCACACAGGAGACCCTTAGGCCTTTAACAATCCTTCAGTCACAGCACATGACAGTAGATTTCTCTGGAAATGTGAGGCCTGGGATCAGTTCTTTTTATATAAGGACAAGTAAAGAATCACTACACTGTCTGGGACATGAGAAATACATATTTAAAGGAGTTCATATGCAAATGTCCATCATATGCAAGTCAGACATTGGGACATTATGTAAGCATTTTGCCTTCCAACCAGGCGGTTGCAGGAATACTGAGCAGCTTCTCAGACTGTTTCCTGTGGCAGAACATCAGGGTTTAATCACATTAGAGACTAATTTGAAACATATGATCTTAAAGGAACTATATGTAATCTGTGCTCTTACTGGTTTAAAAAGTCATACAATCACAACTGAACCTGTGCTCCCAGAGCTTTAACCTGCAGACAGAGACACATCCAAGTGTGTCTTATTCTCAGTTTATGGACAGACCTCATGTGAAGCTCAGAACCTCCAGAATTCCCTCCCTGCGCTGCAGAGGCTGCACTAGCACTGACTCATGACTGGTGCAGGTGCTGGGGTTTAGGGAGTGAGGACTGGTTTAGGGGGACTGTGTTGGCAGAGTGGTTAGCATGATGCAGATGTCTAAGTGCTGGTATCAGAGTAGTTAGTCGTGCTGCACTGACCCTTGCTCAGGCAGGGGGCGCTGCTGGGCGTGCTGGGGTGGCTGGGCTTCTCTCTCCAGGCGCGCTCCAGGCTGTTGTGCTGTTTGGCTAGCTGCTCAATGGTCTCCTCCAGGTGGGCCCTTTGCTCCCGCTCATACTGCAGAGCTCGCTGCCATCTGCGGCTGTGGCTCTCCGCCAGGTCCAGAAAGTCCCGACAAGCCTGCACACATGACACAGAGGGGTTAAAGGGGAACTAAACACTAAATCAACTGTGTATAAGTGTTTGAATAGTACTGTCTACTGTTCCGGTGCTTTTTGGCAAACTCGGTACTTTTGCAGCTTTGTGTTCTTCCTCCAGAGGCCACTGCAGTTCCAAGTACTATGTAACATCACACATGATCTGCCTGATCACAGCCTGGTGTTTTTGATTACAAACACCTGCCCACAGGAGCGGAGTTTGTCCTCCAGGCCCCGCCCCTCCTCCTCACTCTCCCCTTTAGTCCCGTTTAGACCCCACCCCTCCTGCTGAATTCAAATTAAAAATACTGGAAAAGGATCTTCACAGGGCTTTATTAATACAATATCCAACACGGCTACAGACTGTAATACAAAGAACTTACTCATAACTTGCTGGTGAGGACGTTTTAGGTGGAAGTCTTATTTAAAATGCCTTGAATATGCTCTGTGCACAGCGGCGTGCCTGTTAGCTAATGCGAACTTGTGTTCTGGTGTTGACACTTCATTTAGCATTAACATCTCAGTGGCATTCACCTGCAGCTCTCGGTCCACAGCCTCATCTCTAAAAGTTTGTTCATGAGTGAAAGTCTGCATAGAGATACAACAGTAAGCAGTGGGTCTACCAGTGAAGCTAAGAGTGATTTATAGGCCGTGATTTATAGGACATGAGACAAGCAGGTGACAGAGCCTCCATCAGGAAACTCCCACAGAGCACACTTAAATCCTCAGTCATCTTTTAAAACGTGTGTGTGAGTCACATCATGTCAGAGTGTACTGTGGGTCACTCTGTGTCAGCAGCACAGACCCAAAGAACACAGGAAGTACAGACAGGCTGAGGGGGGTGAGAAGGAGGTAAGGAGGGGGTCAAGAGGGGAGAGGAGGGGGTAAAAAGGGGTAGAGGGGTGGTGGTACGAAGCGGGTCAGAGGGGGATAAGGAGGGGGTCAAGACGGGTGAGGAGGGGGTAAGGGGGTCAGAGGAGGGAATGTAGGGAGTCAGGAGGGATGGGAGTCACAACCGCAGTAGCCCTGACACAGACACCACACACACGTGACTGTGAGACACCTTCAGTTCAAACAACAGCTACATTACACACACACACACACACACACACACACACACACTCACACTTAAATATTTCATGTCTTTAAAAGGAGTCTAAAAGGACAATATTACACAACATGGTTCATATCACACTATAGAACTCATAATATATGTCTGATTGCATTTGCTGTACTTAAACCTCCATCAGAATATTACTTATATGATTATGATTATGATTATGATTATGATTATGATTATTATTATTATTATTACTGTGAGTGCATAACTGCTACATAGCACAGAGTCATCAGGAGCTGAGTACATGGTATTTTTAGGCAGATCGTATCCAGTAACTCCCTGGCTCTGTTCTCTGGCACCAGAACACATACACATTAAAGAAAGAAATAGATTTAGGTCTAAATATACTAACATGACATTTCAGTGGGAGTGCTCTTAAAACTATGAAGCCTGGTGAGTGGAGGGTTAGACTGAAATAGATCTTTTTGTCAAACTTGATTGAAATGACATGAGGATCGTAACTGTGGGCCAATGCAAGTAAGCAAATGAGTCTGTGACAGTCTTAGTTCTAGAAGCATGTATGGTGTTCAGAACTAATCTAGTCTGATCCTGTTCTAATCCTGGTTTAGACCTGGTGTAGACCTGGTTTGAGCCTATTCCAGACTATTCCTGATTTGTGATAAGTCTAGCTCAGGTTTAGTTTCCGGTTTATAAAAACAAAAAATAGTCACATTTCTATATCATTTTTCTACATTCAAGATTCTTAAAGCTCTTTACATGAAGGAACCACTCACAGACAAATTCACATGCACACACACACACCAGTGAACACAGACTGAACCGCCGACCTGTGGTTCAGTGGATCTGAGCATTCTACCTGTGACCAAACCTCTTTGTCAAAGCCTGATCTCGTTGTGTCCTCAGGAAAGACACTCGACCTACGTTCCCCAGTCTGAATGGTGTGTGAGTGTCAGATGGTTCAGACTGGAAGCTTTGCTTCTGTGATTCTGCCCAGGGCAGCTGTGGCTATGTCAGGGGTGTCCAAACTTTTTTATCAAAGGCCACATATTAAAACACAGACCAGTGTGAGGGCCAATTGATGGTTGTCAAAACCGTGAGTAATTCAAATCTGTGCATTTATAACAGGTTTGAATGACCCACCAGACCTTTGTTTGTGCTTAGACCCTCAAAAGGACACACTACATTTGCTTGATCAAGGTAGATCTCAAAAACTTGCAGTAAAAAAGTACTACTTGTGAAAGTATGGGCCAATTCACCTGGAAGCCTGAGGGCCAAAACAATTGGTCTGAAGGCCACATTTGGCCCCCGGGCCATAGTTTGGACATGCCTGGCCTACACCATGAGCGTGGAGTGAATGAATAATGCTCTGTAAAGCATCTCCGAGTGTCCAAAAAAGTGCTGTGTAAATTATATGCAAATCAGATTCAAACTGATAACCTTTGGATCAGAAGACAAACACTCTACCAACTGAACTACTGTGGCCTAGACCAGAACACAAGCAGAAGAGCACAAAGCAATGACACCTTTACACCGCATATCATTTCTACATGTGAGATAGTGATGCCCTTACCTCCTGTAGCTCCATGTAGCCTTCTTTAACCCCCTGTTTGTGCTGGGTTTAAATGGCCCTTCGCCATGTGACGTGCACTTCCTCCCTCTGACCACTAGCCCTACACAGTTCCCCTCTTTAGTGCTGAGTGTCCAGTGTGGCGGAGTCACTATCGGACAAACACTGACAAACACTCACTCTAGTGCTGATGTAAAGACCGACACCGAAACATGTCAGAGTCAGCACAAATGAGACGTGGGGAGATGTGAAGTACATGAGACAGGTTTGAATTTTTATGTTACAAAAACATAGTTCACAATTATTTAAGGAGGGGGTATTATGCAACAAGGTTTTTTGGAGCTTTCTACCATGTTGTAACATTGCCTCTCATCAGAACAAGCCTGAAGAAGTTTTAGATTCATTCATGCATGTTTGACCAATCTAGAGATCTCTCCTGAGCCATATTTGATCCCTTGTTGTGGATAGCTGTAAGATTCTGAACAACACTCCCACAGAACTATGCTCTCGACTACAACAATTTCCCATACAACAGCAGGACACAAAGATTGATTTCCCACTGCACATGTCAAATCCCAAAAGACTCGATCGCCAATGTCGTTTTCTAATCCCATTTATTTACAAGTGAATTATATTTTCGGAAAAACGCAAAAAAATACATTCCTGAACCATTTTCTTTCAACAACTTTCAGTTTCTCTTCTTCACCGTCAGTAGTCGATCCTCACTTGTTGCTTCTGGCAGCTCGAGCCTCTCGCCACCGCTGGAGTCAACAATCAAGTCTTTTGGGCTTTGGCATGTGCAGTGGGAAATCAACAGGGGTAAGTGTAAGACTGCTTATAAAGTTGTTTTCTAACGTTTCCAGACACTAATGAGTGAACCAGGCAGAGCGTTTTGTTTGTTAGACTCATGGCTGTTGTAAGATGGGTTAAAGTGGTGTTAAGCTTCTTCAGTGTGAAGCAAATTGGCGTTTTACGTGGAAGTTAAGAACTTGCCCCATCACTACACTAGTTTGTTGCCTTGACAGACTCACTGCCACAGCAAGATCTCCGCCGAGGCAACACTGATCTGTGCCGTTTTTTGGCTTCTGACAGTATTAGACCACTTCTAGCAATGGACTTTAGCTTCAAATGGGTCGGAGTTCCCCTTTAAAGAGGAACTAAATCTACATTTTGTGCCACTAAACTGTGAATATAGTGCATTATGGTGTTTGATGCTTTATTGACTCCTTGTTAGTGCAAACTAGACACTTGCAGCTTCATTGTGAAGTGAATTGGTGGTTACGTGGAAGTTAAGAAGTTGCCCAAATCACTACGTTAGTTTATTGTCTTGACAGACTCACTGCCACAGCGAGATCTCTGCCAAGGCAACACTGATCTGTGCTGTTTTTTGGCTCTAGCAATGGACTTTAGCTTCAAATGGGTCGGAGTTCCCCTTTAAGCAAATATAACTTTTTCAAATGACTAAATGGTAACATGGTGACCTAAATCTGTTCTGTGTTACAGTTAATACCCCATAGAAGTGCAAGTTTTTCTACCAGGTAAGGTGTCAGAGCGCTGCTACTCCTCCAAACTTAACGCGTACTTATCTACTGTTAAGGTACACTGTAGCTATGCTATCTGGGGTCAGGTCTACTTTAGGATCATTACTTCTGTAATGATTTTGGACAGTGGTCAGCAGGGACCAGTGGAGGGTGGAGGCCTCTAACAACAGTGCAAAACAAATCCAACCTCTGACTCTAGGTCTTCTCATATATGTTTCAAGGTTCATTCAACTATACAGTATATTCAGAGCAAAACACACAGATGTAGTGGATATAGACTATAAAAAAATAAGACTGTGAAAAGTGAATATTTTAATTTTGTTTTCAGACAACCACCAGACTGTCTCACTAACTGTCTGACTAGCCCTCAAATGTCTCATATGTACAGATCACTGACTTTAATAGAGGCAATGCGTGCTTTTAAAACAAATTGTTGAAGTTCCCCTTTCTGTACAGGGATTATTGTTACTGCAGTGTTTTATAGCTTGACTCTGTGATTGGCACTTCACTATTTTCCCTCTGCTTCTCCAATCAAAACTCAATCTCATTTAAATGGTCAGCTATTCTAAATCAAAATACAACTTTTAATGCTTTAAATCTTGGTGCTGACCAGGCCAGACCTAAACAACTGAACACTGGCTTCCATAACCCCTCGAGACATTGTCAGAACTGGACAATTACTGGCCCCAAATAAACCCAGTGCACACTACACACTACACACATGTGAAACAGTCTAATGTGAGGCTCCTGCTCCGTTCTAGAACTCTCTTGGTTCATTAACCCCTCACAGCCCACAGCCTCTCCCCCAGGACACTGCTCTGAAGACAGTTGCAGACAGGAGTAGACAGGAGCAGTCAGGAGTAGGCAGAATCAGGCAAGAGCAACACACTGGATGAACAGGTTTTTACTCTTGGAGCACACTGGATTCTTAGTAAAGCTACTCTCTTCTGCACTGGCCCAATTTCAGAAAACTGCATTTCAGATCAAATCTCACATGGAAATATGGGACATGTGTTTGTTGTGAAGAAAATTTAACCACTGAAATTCTCAGAAAAAATACAGTGAAGGTTTATAGAGTTCAAAACTGACAGGAGACTGAGGCTTTCTGATCTGTGACATAACAATCCAGGGACAATTGAAGCAGAGTGATTTCTGTGGCTTAGACACAATGACCTGTTAAACAGGATTCATGAATCAGTTGTCAATAAACAAATATGACACACTTACATTTTCTTTTGCATCTATGTTTTGCATGAGGGAAGCGCAATAAAAACTCTCCCTGCTGTAGCGGTCAGAGCCTGGACAGAGCAGTGGTCATGCAGCACCCGCGTGGCCCTACCTGCTGCTGGGGAGGGGGTGGTCTATGGGGAATCCTCACGCACCGAGTGTCCAGTCAGCTCCTGTATCCGTGCACTCACTGTTTCACTGTGCAGGAGTGAAGTGAGGAGCACAGGGCTGTTCGCTCCTCAGTACAAAGGGGGGGAGGGGGGCTGTATATGGGTGTATGGGAGGGGTGAGGGGCGGGGTGGTGGTGAGGGTGGTGGTGAGGGTGGGGGTAGGACTATTCCTGTCTGCTGTCAGATCCACTGTCAGATCGCATGTCCGTGTGAACCCTCTCACTCTGCCCTGGGTGAGACCTGAGACATGCCCATGAGCAGGAGGGAACCGGGCGCAGGGCGTGCTGGGGCTGGTACTAGGGGCCCATCAGTGGACTCCACTGGAAAAGACACGGCTCGAGGGACTAGTTATATAAAATAAATGAAGCCATGAGAGGGGCCTTGAAAAGTCTGAGGCATTTTTCTTCATGAAGCTAAAGTGTGAATTAAATGGAGCTCAACAGTGACTGTCTGCTTCAGTTCTATAATTTAGTTTTTCATTAATTTATCCTGTAGCATTGAAAAAAAATGATTCAGAGTTCAAAGGCACTGCAGAGGCTAACATGGTCATTAATATCCATAACAGTTGTTTTAAGCCTAAAAAGCACATTTAAAATGTAAAATCCACCAAAATGTTTTAATAACTTCACAAACAGTTAAATAAAACCTTAGGTCTGGTGGTCATTAGTTCCAAAGAGCTGATTAGCCTTGAGCATTCAAATTTTTAACATACATTTAGATAAGACTGTGGGGAAAATTAATGGGAAATTGAGTTCTGCGTGGTCATTGTTGGACTCTGTAGATAAGTTATAGTTTTGTGTTTCCCAGTCAGGGACTAAACAGGACCTCTTTGCAATGGTTTCCAATTTTAAAATAAGGTTAAATTCAATGACTTTAAATTTTAAGTAGATTAGTTTGCAATACTATAGCTACTATAGTGAAAAGATTGAATTAACTAGTACAGGACGTAGAGCAGGGGTCATCAACCTAAGCCCTGCGGGCCAACCCCTGTCCCTTTGACCGGCTCCCCAGCCCCTCTCCCAGATTCTCCCAGATTTCAATAACACATGTGGAGAAGTCTGTACTATGACGCTGCACGTAACAGCACAGTCTGATTTACATTAGGCACAGAGTAGGAGAGGCGTTCAACTGCACAAGGTAAGAAACAGACAGGAAAATACTACACATGCAGCTAGGACATGTTGGGTTCTTTGGGCTGCTGTAGACTGGGACAGAGGTCTCACAGGTTTCATGGCAAAGACAGTTGTTTAGTACTTCCCTGTGCATGTACACATATGACCCTATGACTAATCAGTAATCATAGGGTCATAGTACTTATATTGGTCATAGGATTAAATATGATAGATTCTTGGTACTCACGTTGATCATAGCATTGGAGGTGATGCGGAAGAGCGTGGCCCTCTCATTGACGGCCTTAATCTTTTCTGAGCCCTCCAGCGGGCCCCTGAGAGCCTCCAGTTCGGTGAGAGACCTCTGCAGTGCAGCCCCGTGTTTAGCGATGAGCTCGTTACAGGTGCTCAGGTCCTCCAGCTTACTGCCCAGGAGCTTCAGGGTCCCCTGCACCTCGGCCTGGTCCGACTGAGATGCCTGCTCCTCATCCCCTGACTCATCTACACACAAAACATCACACAAGAAACATAGGTTTATGTTTTCTTCTTTTTCATTTTTTTCAATTCAATTCAAAAAAGTTTATTGTGAAATTTCCATATAAAAAAATGAAAAATTGAAATTATGTTCTCACTCTCAATCTCCTAAATGAAATAATAATAAAATAAAAAATAAAGTCTAAAGTTCTTTTTAGATTCCTCGCATCCTAACAGCCTGGTGGATGAAGCTGTCAGTGAATCTGGTGGTGCAGGAATGGAGGCTCCTGCTGAACACATTGCGTGTGGGGAGTCTTGCATCACTCACAGTTGTGATGGCTTTGTGGGTGAGGCGGGTGGTGTATATGGTGAGGAGGGCGGTGTATACAATGAGGCGGGCGGTGTATACAGTGATGCTGGTGGTGTATGTCTTGCAGGGAGGGGAGTGGTGCACCAGTGATCTTTCTGGCTGTTTCACCCTGTGCTGCAGGACTCTCCTGCCGTGGTCAGTGCAGCTTCTGCCCCACACAGTGATGCAGCAGAAAGGATGCTCTCAGTGGTTCCTCTGTAGAATGTGGTCATAATGGGTGGTGAGGCGGGTGGTGTATATGGTGAGGCAGGTGGTGCTCTCAGTGGTTCCTCTGTAGAATGTGCTCATGATGGTGGTGAGGCCCTTGCCCGCTTGAGTTTCCGCAGGAAGTTGAGGTGCTGTGGGGCTTTCTTCACCAGTGATGCATGTGTTGGTCCAGAAGAGGTCCTCACTGATGTGCACCCCCAGGAATTGTGCTGCTCACTCTCTTCACAGCAGCACCGTCAATGGTCAGTGGCAGGTGTTGGGTGTGGGCTCTCTGGAAGTCAACAACACTCTCCATAGTCTTGCTGACGTTCAGCTGGAGGTTGTTGTCCCTGCACCACATGGTCAGAAGGTCGAGCTCTTTCCTGTAGTGAGTCTCATGGTCCTTGGTGGCTCCTCTCATGGACACTTGTGTAACATGTACTGGGAAGGTTTGAGGCTGAGCGTGAAGCAGATGGGAGACTGGAAAAAGGTGGCTCCAGGTGGGTGTCCTGAGGCAGAAAGAAGTGGCACAGTGATTCCAGGGCAGTGGAAGAGCTTTCTGTGTGGAATTTGCATGTTGTCCACATTCATCCTCCGCAATGTAGGTCAAGTTTTGCCTCAGTGCCTTTGCCCCACTGTGGCACCAGGTATTCAGTGATCCCCATCCAAGAACTGCCCAGGCCCAGCTCTGTTTATCTATTAAGATCCAGCAAGATCAACCATTGAGAGGCAGGTCAAGAAATAATCTGAAACTTACTTATTTGATATAATAGAAAATACACAATAAAACACATTTTAATCAATGATAAACCATTGAACATGTACTTCACTTTGAGTTTAGGTTGACACAAGGTTTATTACAATATTACTTTTGTGTAAACATTGTGATCACTGTTTAATACTATGAATACAGGAACTGCAGAAGTACTGTTGCACTGTGTACAGGGTATGCCTGTTTTTATTTTGTATGTAATTACCACTCTGTTGCATTAGGGAGGGCATCCAGTGTAAAAGTCCCCACTTATATATTAGGTCACACAGTGAGATTAGGGTTATCTGAAGTCAAATAGTTTTGTTATCTGTGTTGTGGAGAGAGCGTAAAAGGATTTCACCCATTATGACGTCTGTACAGCTGCAGGGTTTCCTTTCACAAAGACACAATGGCTGAATGTGATTCATTCAGAACTCGTGCCAAAGTTATATTTAGTTCAGAAACATGACGTCCTCTAAAAGCACACATTTCCTCTTTCCTTTCCTCCGACAGCAGGGGGCAGTGAAGTGGCTCCACATGGGTTACTGCAGGTCAGAGGAGGAGACGGCACATGACAGCAGACACCAGAGTCATCACAAAAACAACTCCTTTTCAATATTATGGGGGAAAACTCCATATTACATGTTTTGATGCCACATTAATTATTTAAGAATCCAATAACGATTTCTGATATCATTTTATAGGCGACTTATTCTGACCTAATCAACTTTTCAGGAAACTCTTTAAAGGCCCATATTACACTGTTTTCTGATCTAATGTAGTTTCCTCCTCACAAACAGACCTGGAGTTATGTTTTGTTTCATTCTCACATGTTCAACACACAAACTCTACATATTTAGTTCTCTCGCTGTGTGGTAACATGTGTTGTAAACGCCGTACACTTTCACCAGAATCATTTGGATCATTTCAGGCCTGGAACTGCCAATATCTACTGAACTAAAAGGAGCAGTTAACTGAAAACAAGGTGGAACAGAGCTTTTTGAGCTTTTTAGATGTCGACAGACTAAAAAGAAAGTTTTACTCAAACATATGTGAATGAAGCAAAACACAACTCCAGGTCTGTTTCTAACATGGATTAAAGCTCAGAAGAGTCAGTTTCTGTATTCATGGCATTTGTCAAACACAATACACACAGATGTTTTCTCTGATTTTCTCTCATTTCTATCAGTGACGTGCTACATTCTCCTGCTGTATTTTTCCACCCACTCCACAGCATCTGGGAGGGCATCTGACATACCACAACAACTGCATATTCACTCAAGACACTTGACCTGTCTCCATGTCAAACAGTAGAGGGATACAGGAGGATGTAATGCAAACAGAGCAGTCCACAGTTACCAGCAGAGGGCGCCGACATCTAACTAACCCTGTGGGATGTGATATTGGTTCATTACAGCACATCAACAAGTAACAAGTGCTCAAACCGCCAAAATGTGAATGCAAGGCCTTACATTACAGAACATTTAAAAGTCAGTGTTTGACAGGAAATTGTCACCATTAAAACCTGTTGAAATGAGCTGTGCAGACACATCACATCAACATCTTTGAGGAAGACGTCCAAACTGCCAGGGAGGGAAACCAACTAAATCTTGGTGTGAAAAAAGAATCTGTGCAAATAAAATAAGCTCTAGGACAGTTCATGTTGCTTGTTTCTTGTGAATGTTGGTGCATCTGCCTGTTATTGTTATTGTTACGGTTATTCACTGTTTCACTGTTTCATTTACTGTTGGTTAAATCAACCATTGTTTTAAAGAGAATATAATAGGTTGGACAACTCATTTGACTAAAACACAGTTAATATTTACTTTTCTTTTCTCATTTTTGTCATCTGTTAGGTTTAAAAAGTTACTTCCTAGTTGGAAATCATGACATCATTCTAGGGAATTCTGTAACTGTTACTAGAAACAATACTACACACTGGGCCAAAACTCCTCTAATGTCACAGAGATATTATTTGATGAATAAAACTCTGAGAAATACCTTTATTTTGTTGAAATAAAGTTTAAGAGTATCAGAAAAATGTGTTTCTTGTGTTAATTCTTTCCAAACCTTTGGACACAATTCTCCCAGTGTGATATCATCAGTGTGGGACTCTCCTCCTGTCATTTTCAACATACAGCTCTGGAAAAAAATAAGAGACCACTGCATTTGTTGTCTGAAATCAGCATCTCTACATGTGTGACATGTATATGTATATTCATTCCAGCGTCTGTTGAATTCCAACACAAACACACCTCATTCTGCTTCATGAGGCACTGATGAGGAGATCACCTGATTTAAGGAGGAAAAACCACTGCTGTGTTCATCATTATTATTATTATTTCACCAAATATTGATTTCTGAACTCTTCCTCAGTTCAAACATTAGTATTGTGTTGTTATAAAATGAAAATGATCTTGTTTTCTTCACATTATTTCAGGTCTGAAAACATTGCATCTTTTTTTTTTATTCTGACCATTTGTCATGCTCTAAATGAAAAGATTTTTATTTGGACTTTGAGAGAAATGTTGTCAGTAGTTTATAGAATGAAACAAAAATGTTCATTTGACTCAAACACAAACCTATAAGTAGTAAAATCAGAGAAACTGATAATTTTGCAGTGCTCTCTTATTTTTTCGAGAGCTGTACTTTTCAAAATGTCTTGATTGGTGTAAAACTATCATTTATATTTACAACAGGTTTTACCCCACCAAAGTGAGTCAAACCAAACTAAAAGCACGATCCATATTTGAAATGTGGGGAGGTGTTATATACAGATATGAAGTTAGAAAAGACGATATAAGGTGCCAAAGGCTATTTTAAACGTCACTTCAAAGTGTGAGGTGTCCCCTTTAAAACATCCAAGACTAAGTTCCAATATTTCGCTGTATATCCCCAGGCTGAGCTGCAGGATAAGTTTCCATGGTAACTAAGCTCACCCAGACGAGCCTGTGCTGAGCCAAAATGAAACTGTAACACTGACTTTAGAGACAGTCAGGTAGTGCTCTGTTAGAATGGCCTATTTTAGACAGGACATGGGCAGTGGTTGAAGCTACAGAAGCGCTTCGGAATAGCAAAAATAAAATGGTCCCGTACAAGACGCTAGCAAAGAGATACTTAAAGAAGAGGTATTATACTTCTATGGCATATCATACTGCTAACCACAAGAAGGGTGAGAATAGAACCCAGAAGAGATCACTTAAATGTCAAAAAAATAAAATTCTCACCAACTCTGCATCTCTGTTCCTCCATTTTTACTCCAATCAAGCAAGAGAACGTCAAGTAGATTAGCACCAGGCTCTACTGTGCAGGAAAGTCCCCAGAACAGAGGCTCTGGTCTGGGCTGTGAGCAGCGGCAGAGTGGTCCTTGTGGAGTCCAGGAGGGTCTAATGAGATCAGGCTCTAACGGGAGCAGCATGACCACAGCACTGGACGTTAGCATCTTCTGAAATCCTTTGCACGAGAAGTTACTTTGAAAATCTGAGTCATGTGAAGGGAGATGCTGAGTGGACAGCTCCTGAAAGTCCTGTGCAAACACTGTTTATTTCATATATATTATTTCACGCACAAAATAGGACTGGATATTGTTAAACCCCTTGTCCCTGGACCTGGATGGAGACACAGCTTATTTGAGAAGGTCCTCCTAGAAATCCATGGTCATTGAAATAAAGCTTTAAAATCTAACAAGCTCATCCTCTTTAAACAAGAGGCAAACCGATTTTTCAGATCTTTCTCCCATGTTCTACTGTTGTTCCCTCATCAAAAACATACCTGAAGGTTTTTAGATGTTATCCATACATGTTTGGGTAATCTAGTGATCTCTCCTGGGCCCTATTCAAACCCTCCTTACAGTTAGCTCTAAGATTCTGTCTAAAGCTCCACCCATAAGCCTACGTTACCCATGCACCAACACAACTATTTTACATCCAAAAGCATGATACAAAACACTACAACTACACAAACCTGATGTGATGTGTAATAGCTTCATAAGTGAAATGCATTCTGATTTTAATTTGTCAGCGCTCTGAAGGGGGAGTGATTTAGTGGAGAGAGCGAAGGGAGGGTCTCCCCTCCCTTCACTTATAAAATATGTTAAGTTGTTTTTGGTGAATTTTGCATTTTCAAAAGAATAAAAGGAACATGGTGATCTAAATATGTGTGTAAATGTGTTCCAGTTAATACACCAGAGAGGTCTAATGACCCCCTCTTATTCACAACATTAACATTGTTAGAGCAAAACAAAACTTGTCATGTAAAACAAAACTCCAAAGTTAAACACAGCTGTTGATTTGTATCACGTGATTCTCAAATGCAGAAAACATCTAAAGCTCTTATATCATTCAGACAAAATATATCACTTCTTTTACCTGAGGTAAGTAAGAGTTTGGAAGTTGAAGTTGAATTAAAGTTAATGCCATACTCTGGAACACTGCAGGCAAAACAGTCACATGACCCTCCATACTGGATATCTTATGCTATGCACATATTTGATTGTATTGATACTTTGCAGTGACATCACACTTGGGGTGTACTACATGTATGTTTATGGTGGATATTAACAAACACTGTCCCATAAGTTAAGAGCACCTGTGATCAATCCGAGCGTTCATGGTCCTGTTTGGGAGTTTGACTTTCAACAAAAAGGTGAGAGTAACTCCTTGAAAAACTGTTGGCTGCTGCTAGCTAGTGTGTGACTGTCATTTAATGTGTGAGAAACGTGTTTAACAGCACAAATCAACTAAGTCAGCTCTCTCTGGTCAGATTCTGTTAAAATAAAGCTCAGATTCTAACTTGAGTAACAGAGCTTTATTTTAACACAATCTGACCAGAGAGAGCTGACTTAGGTGACTTAGTTGAGAGCTGACTCACCCCCGGGAATGTTCAGGACATCAGCTGCATCAACTGACTCCAGATGTTGAGCTCCACACCCACTAAACATTAGACATGCAGATCATGTCTATATTGTGTCCCCTGGTCCAAAACCAGTTCTGGACTAAATGACGAGCAAATGACGTCCACTATTTGGACGTCTCTCTCTGACCCCACTTGGACGTCAATACGCAGTTAAACATTTGAACCCCGGACTAGGGGACAGGAGCAGGAAAATGACATTATTAATGAATACTAGTGCAGAGCCCGGAGTCAGTGGTTTGAAAGTTATACATGGAACAGACAGACACACAGACAGACATTCCTTGCATTAATAGATAGATATCCACTGCTCAAATTAATGTTGAAACATCTTTTTAGAGTCAGTTTTGTACATCCACTCTCGGCCCAATGAAGGTGCAGACTGTGACTCCAGATGACATCTTTTTTCCAACGTCTTCTGGACGTCCAGTATTGATGTTCCCAGGACCTCCGGATGAGACTAATTCTAGTCCAAATGAGGTCGTTGTCAACGTCTTTTCAACTTTTTTTTATTTAGGATAAATATCAGCATTATCAAGCATTATCAGCATTATCAATATAATTCATTAATATTATTTCTGACTATTTATGGTTCAACATTTATTACTAATTACTGCGCTTTGTGTTGCATTTCTTTATGAAAAGTGCTCTATAAATAAAGTTTGATCGATTGTTTAAATTATTTATTTGAGTACATGATATTTTGTTATCTGTTTAACTAATTTAGGTATATGTATGTTTGTTTATTTGGAAATGCAATTTGTGGAAAATTATAGCCTACTCATACAAAAATGATTCTACAGGCCTATTATGAGTTCAACCATAAAATGGTCTAAAGGGCGGCTGTGGAGCTCAGTTGGTCAAACATTTGGCCACTGACCCACAGGTTGGCTCGTGTGATTTCAGCTCCCACTGATGAATGCTGTTGTTGGGCAAGATACTTAACCCACCTCACCCCCAGTATTTGCATATGTATGATTGTGTGTGTGAATGTGTGTGCGGTTCCTTGTTATAAAGCGATTTGAGCCTTGAAGGTGGAAAAGTGCTGTATAAAAATGCAATCATTTAAAATTTGTTTAAATTAATTAATTTAATTTAACATAAAAAAGATCTCATCAACGACCTCATTTAGACTCGAATTAGCCTCATCCGGAGGTTCTGGGAACGTCAATACTGGACGTCTGGAAGATGTTGGAAAAGAGACGTCATCTGGAGTCACAGTCTGCACCTTCAGTGGACCAAGACTAGACTTACTAAAATGATCCTAAAAAGATGTAGTTTCAGTGTTTCTTTGCGCAGTGGGGAGTCACAACTGGAGTACGTTCTGAGTGTTAGCCCCTCTTTGCTCAGCCAATCAGCCTCAGAGTCTGCCTGTTCTCAGCCAATCACAGACGGTCTGAGAGCAGGGGAACATTAGCACTACAGTCATGTCTCAAGGGCATAGAACCCCCCACCTCACAGACCAGCCCCTTCTCACAGTATACACAGCTCTGTAAATACATTAGACATTCAAATAGCAGAGTGCTTAATGCCTCTTACCCTTGGATGTGTTTCTGCCCCTCAGATAAACAGGCTGGCTCAAGATGAAAGCTGCTCCACGTCACTTTTCTGGTGGGGGTCGTACGCATGATGCATATTCCAAACTTTTTTTTTTTTCAATTTATGTTTAATTTCACTAATTTTCAGCCTGCATAGCAGAGGCACACTTTCTGTGGCACACCATTACATAAAACGCAGCAAAGGAGAAATTTTATTTTGTCAAATTGACAAAAGTTTATTTAGTTGAATATGTTTCTCAGCTCATCCAAGCTGCTTCTTCAGTTCTGGTCAGAATGCTGGAGAACACTGCCTTAAATCTATAAAACATATTTGACTGAATAAACTTTTGTCCAGACAAAATAGAATTTCTCCTTTGCCATGGATTCTACCTGGACGACAGGGATTTTACACACATTACATAAAACATGAATGACTAGTCTAAGTGCACTGAGTGAGAGAATGGGGGTCCAGCTCCAGTCAGTTATAAACAACATGTCTCCTTGTCCATGTGTGTGTCCACCTCCACTGGACTGGGCTCGTTCTCAACAGTTCAACACCCTAATCCCATCATGTTTTCTTCCTCTTTTCCCGCACATAGGCTATGAAATCCAATGAAAAGGTATAAACATGTTTTTAAAAGTGTCAGGGCAGGACTTGGAGGACTAAAGGGGAGAGTGAGAGGAGGGGAGGAGGGGCGGGGTCTGTAGGTATGAGGAACAATGTGATTAGTCTAAGAAGTATCCACACCGCAAACGCCACCTCTACAGACAGGTGTTTGAAATCCAGCCGTCACATTGTAATTGAAATTACAGTGGCCACTGGAGGAAGAACACATTGTTTTGACCACAGAGCAGCAAATGTAGCTACTTTGCACAAGAATTGTCCAAAAAGAACCATAGAAACACCAGACAACGCTATTACAATGCTATTAAAACACTGTGTGCAGAGTTTAGTAACAGAAACAAGGATTTAGTGTTCAGTTCCACTTTAACACAACTAAAGGAAGTGATGTGGAAGAGAAGAGAGAGCACATCTGTCCAGCCCAGCTCTGTCAGAGGCCCCCTCACACACACATACACACACATACACACACACACACACACATACACAGGCCCTCCTGTGTAATGGGATATTGATCAGAGAAGCAGCACACACAGTACACCTCCCCCTGAATGAGCCCTTTGTTCTGGGCTGGTACATGCGCACAGAGCCTGGAGGTCCCTGGGAGAAGCCTCTGTGTCCGAGGCCAGTGTGAGGGCTGCTTTCAGGGCACAAGAGCTGACAGATGTGAGTGGAGAGGCAGCCTGGCACTGCCCGCTCATCCATATGGAAACGGAGAGGTGAAGGGGGGGCAGAGCTACTGAGAGTCACAGCCTACATTCATTTAAAGGAGCTGTACATCGCCTGGGCTCTCCCAGGTTTAGGATGTTACAAACACAACCGAACCTGTGTCTCCAGAGCCTTAACCTGCAGATAGAGTCACATCCAAGTGTGTCTCATTCTCAGTTTATAGACAAGCCTCATGTGAAAACTCATGTGAATCTCCAGAATTCCTTTCCTGAGCTGCAGAGGCTGCACTGAGTCAGATACTGGGTTTTAGGTAGTGACCATTCAGATCAGAGGGAGTCCTTTGACCTGCACTAACAAACAGTGAATAATGCACCAAACACCATAATGCAGTATACACAGTTTAGTGGCACACAATGTAGATTCAGACCCTCTTTAATATATTCTTGCTGCAACAGGACTCGCCTCTCCTCAGATCCAACCTGTAACTTGGCTTGGTGATATAACCTGCTTGTTGCTATGGAGATAGAGAAGTTTAATCCCATACTCTGGAGTATTCCAGGCATTCAAAGGTAATTCCAGAGAGGAAAGCATGTGGAAGACTCTAATAAAAAGTTACACAAGGCACCTTTAAACATATGTATCGCCATGGAAACATTTCCAGGAGACATGTGACACCATCAGGCCAGGGAAGGTCAGATCTCAGGAAAGACAACCCTACTCACATTACGAATGCTTTTTTGTCAAGGTATTTTTGAACAATAAAAAAACTGAAATTGAATAAATAAAAGATGGATTGTTTAATGCCACACTACGGAACAATCCAGGTAAAGCAAAAACCAGGATCTCAGTTCAGAGACAATAAATTTGCCCAACATTGAGCTGTTAAAGGTGGTCAAGGTGAGTGGAGCGTGTGAGTACAGTGAGGGGGAGGAGGGGGTGCTGACAGAGGTGCTGACATCAGCCTCATAAACAGCATGTGTCCTGGGGCCTGTGAGGAGCAGGCAGAAGCAGGTTCATGACATTAGCTGCACACAGGGTCACAGGACTGAAGACATCGCACACATGTGCACTTTTAAACACACACACCTCACCTCTAATGTGAGTTTAACCAGGCTCAAGGAAGGATCCACAAGCCAACGATCATTTCTGTAGAAGATCTGAAGAGTCAGTGTACTGAAGGAAGCTGGGCAGTACTCAGTTACATTTCATGTTTAGTACACTTGTACTTCTTGTTTACTCCTACTTAAGTATTTGACAGTACTGTTAGAATGCTGTGATGCATTATTTCATGTTTTGTTAAACTGACCAGCAAGATGAATCCTCACCATATTTGAGACTTCACAAACTCACGAGAATCCATCTTGGAGTCTCTGGTGCAAAGAATTATAGTTTAGGTGAAGTCAAAGGTGAAGCGCCCAAACAAACCAAAACAAAAACTGTGACATCACACATCAATACAAACTATTTAGTTTGTGAAAAACATGCAGAAGGTCAGAGGCGTTTGAGGACTGGGAAGATGTCTGTGATTTTCTTTCAGCTGGATGTATCTAAAGTTTGATTTCACTGTTGTGACGCTTTGACCAAACAGATTCAAATGACATTCTGTGTTTTCTGACCTCTTTCAGTGAGGTCCATCACAGACTGATCATGTGTAGAACTCAGAGTGACACATATGTCCATCTGACAGGAGCCAGGTGAATGTTTTGTCTTTTTAACTTCAAATTCTAAATCAGATTTTACATCTAGGCAGGTCCTTACAGTTACTCTATTGGAGTAGTACTTCTTACTGTCTACTTTTGAATACCATTACTTTATAACCTACTTCTACTTGTTGTTTTAGAGTAGCTTTGCTATCATGTGAGTAGAATCACCTCTTCAAAGAGTCATTCAGATGTGCGTAAAGAACACATTATACAAAATGGATTAGTCTGAGTGTTCTCGTCACAGCCCTGGGGTTGTGTTTAGCTGTGAGCTTCTTGACAGCAGCCTCTGTCCCACAAAACACTCACTCTGTATTTCACCAGGATTGTTGTGTCACAAGTAGAAACCCTGTGCAGTCCAGACCTCATCAGCAGAATGTCTCAAGTCCATAACCATGACAACTGCATGCCCCATAAACATATGGCCCTACACCATGAGACGCCAAAGCAGATGTCGCCCAGAGCATGTGTCAGGCCAAACACCACACACAAGGAGACGTATCTGAATAGAAGCTCCTTATTAATCATGTAACCAGGGACCAGTTCTATAACAAAGCTCATAAAGTCCACAAGGCCCTTCAGAAGAGACCTTTGGCTTGTGCTGTGGGGACCCTGAGACAGGAGCCTGGGACAGGGCCCGGGGCTGTGGACGGTCAGTAATGGCCAGTTTAGAGGCAGTAATTGTCTGGTGTGAAAGAGATAGTTCCTAAAGTGTGGAAGGATCTCTGCGGAGCGAGGCGTGCTGCGGCCTCATTAAAAGTGAGCGCTGTCCACTCCAACCAAGTAATGAGCCCACAGATCACCACTCCACGCCAGAGCAGAGGAGAAACAGAAAGCAAGAAGAAGAGAAGAGGAAGGGAAGATCATGGAGAGAGGAAAGAGGAGGGAGAGAGAGGGCAGAGGAAAGAGATATAGAAGAGGCAAAAGAAGAGATGAGAGATGAGAAGAGGAGAGAGAAAGAGGAGAAGGAGATTAGAGGGGGAGAAGGGCACAGGGAATATGGGAAGGACAGAGAGAAAAAAGAAGAAAAGGAGGGAGAGCAATCAGACGAGGAGAGAGAGAAAAGGAATAAGAGGAAAGAGGGAGTTAGAAGAGAGGAGCGGGAAGAGAAAGGAAAGAGGAGAAGTTGAGGAGAGGAGGACTATAGAGAGAAGAGAGAGGGGGAGGAGAGAAGATGAGCTGGAAAAGGAGAGAGAGAGAGAGAGAAAGAGAGAGAGAGAGAGAGAGAAAATGAAGCAAAGAGGAGACAAAGGGAGACAAAACTGAGAGAGGGGAACGAGGGAGGCACATTTTTTCTTGCCAGCATCCTAGCATCTAAGATCCTATATTACACAAAATGAACTCCTGGAAGCTTTATTTCATGTTAGAAAGTTGTTATCTTCTCAAAAACAGACCTGGAGCTGTGTTTTGTTTCATTCACATCTTTGAGTAATCCTTTATTATTAGTCTGTCTATATCTCCATAGCTCAAGATGTTCTGTTCCAGCTTGTGATGTCATCAAGTGGTGTTTTCATGTTATAACATCTCCATTAGTTCAGTACAGATCTGCTATTGCAGGTCTGAAATTATCCAGATGATTCCAGTGAAGGTGTGTGGAGTTTAAACACACAGTGGAGCACTTCCTGTATTCCCACATGACATCACAAGGTGGAACTGTGGAGTGTTTTCTGTTTGAGAAAAGAACTAAATCTGCAAGGTTTGTGTGCAAATGAGACAAAACACAACTGCATGTGTGTTTGTGATGAGGAAACATTAGAATAGATCAGAGCATAATGTATCTGGACCCTCCATCAAACGCAAACCTACACAAAAACTATGTACATTGTTTGTGCTTCGTTTGTGCTGTTTTGTGTTGCAAAAAGTTTAGTTTGTGCAATTATGATTCTTAAGATATTTGCAGTTTTATTTTCGGCCAATGATATCATCCAGCCCCTCAAAAGGTGAAACAGCCTCAAAACATGCAGAAAATTATAGAATTTATTTTGTTTGTGCCGTTTTGTGCTGTGACAATTTTCATTTGTGTGAGTTTATTTCTAAAATTATTCATTATTATTTCTGTGGTAATTATAGGACATCATTCCCGCTCAGGTGATGGCGGCAAACTCCACAAAACTAGTGTTCATGAATCAAAAGCAAATTACTAAAGACTGTTAGATACTTTTCCACAGGCTGAGATAGTTTAGCTGCACTAGTTTTGTGCAATTATGGTAAAAAATGGTAAAATCAGTACATCACAATCTCAACTTTGGTCAATCTGGGTAATAAGGCATGCACATTTTAAACGACAGGCCAATCCATGCTGTTGATGAGAACTTAACGCCACAGAGGCAGAGTGTTTCTGTTTCTTCAGGAGGCCTCACGTTTCACATGTTTTGACTTAAATCTTTATCAGCATGAAATAAAAACTGTAGTGATCATGACACTCTGCTCTTTATGCCTCTCTTTGTTTTAAATAAGATGGAGGAAGATTGAATCAAAAAGACTGATTCTTTTTTTTCCCCCCATAACTCCCAGCCCTATCTGTACTTAAGTAGAAAATATAGGTATCTGTACTTAACTGTAGTACATTTTAACTGGATACTTTTTTTTATACGCCCGTTTCAATACGGGACGTATTATGGTATGGCGCTGTCCGTCCGTCTGTCTGTCCGTCTGTCCGTCCGTCTGTCCGTTTGTCCGTCCGTCCGTCTGTCTGTCCGTCTGTCTGTCCGTCCGTCCGTCCGTCTGTCTGTGGACACTTCAAAGCTTTGAAGTCTTTGAAGCTTTGTCTTCATGAAGAGGCAAAATATCAATGTGCTTTTCTGTTGTTTACAATGTATAGGATTATTGTTTCCCTCTTGCCGTAGATCTGAACTCTCTTCTCAAATGTTCTGCTGCTGAAAGCGAGAACAACCCACATTCTCTGCTTCTTTGAGCTTTGACACATTAAAGCTTTGTAGTGTCTTTAAGTTCTGTTGCTGCAATCTGATTGGTGGAATTCCGATTCTAGAATGTGATGATGTCATACTCATACTCCTACTGCAAGAGCCAGATTTCCTTATTGATTATTATGGGCGTATTTTGCCCCGCTGGCGGAGCTCTTGTTACTTTTACTTCACTACATTTGAGATCAGGTGTCTGTACTTTCTACTCCACTTGTTGGAAAGCCTGAGGGGAACACGTGCGTAGTTTGAGCCAAAAAACTAAAAACAACTAAAAATTACGATTGATTCAGTTGTTTCTATTGAACAAAATTCACCACAAATCTGTAGCAAAATCACTACATTTGAAGTTTAGCTCAAAATCTGCCCGAAATACTCTTACTTTTTACTCTTTAAGTACATTTTAAGTGGGTACTCTTTCTTTTCTTTTACTTTTTCTTATGTAATGAAAGAAAATTTGCCTCTGGTTTGTACCAACAGGGACAAGACCAAACATCCACTTTACCACAAATAACGAGGAACAATGGCACTTGTATGGGGCATTAACTGTAACGTGGGACATATTTAGATCAGCGTATTACCTTTTATTGGTGTGAACATGCATTATCTGCCGAAAACAACAACTACTGCACTACTGCACACTGCATCAGGTTTGTTAAGGTGTAGTACTGAAGAGTTTCAGACAGACTCGTACTGCTAACCACAAGGAGGGTTTGAACAGGGCCCAGGAGAGATCACTAGATTACTCAAACATGCATGGATGACATGATTGTTGTTGTTTTTTTGCATATGGTAGAAAGCTACAAAAAGTTCATTCTTTGTAATAGCTTCTCTTTAATCCTTAAAGCTGCTGCACACTACAGGAGAATTTGCCCAATTTTGGCTGTGATTTCTTCTCCCAGAGTTCGGGGAGGCATGACCTGACTTTGTGTCTTCGTGTGCGATTTTGAAGCCTCTGCTCCTCATGTGCGGTGTCAGTGTCAGATCATAACCACCAAACATCAGCAATGCTACGGTAACAGCTGATAAAACACAGCGTCAGGGGCAGACTTTAAAGGAAGTAGTAAATTTAATTTCTCATTCACATTATCTATAGAATTTGTCCTCTGCAAATAATGACTCCAGTCCACAAAACCGCACTGTGAATCCAGTTTGAGGCATTCTTTAAAAGTAAAAAGTCGAGATTAGGAATGGACATGATTAGTCAGTTAATCGATAATTGATCATTAAGAATTTCGTCGATCACGTTCATTTTAATCGACAAACAGAATGTAGGCTGCTGTGCGTAACGTAGCGTAAGGAGTCGAGGCTGCGTCTCACAGCACAAACACTGGAGTTGTGGCCCCACAGTCCCACATCTTGGCTTTTCGGCTCTGGCTCCTTGGAGATCACTATATCCCCCAATGAGTGTGTTTTAAATTTTGAGTATCCCCGTTTTGCGTGTACAGTAGGGGTGTGACGAGACACTCAGCTCACGAGGCGAGACGAGACACGAGATTGGGTTCACGAGATCGAGACGAGACGAGATTTTAAGAAAACTAAATTACAAATTATATGAATGCCTGGACAACAGACTTTTATTTAACTGAGTTGCACATGGATTTTTATAACTTTGTAAGCGTTAACTTTTAATAAACTTCTTCCTTTTAATGAACTTCTTAATGAGCTTCTTCCTCTACAAATTGAAACTAAAATAAAATGTTCAATTTGATCAATTTGTGTGGTGGCAAGTTCAGCTGTTTCTGCTTGGAAATTAACACCGCGGTAGCTGTTGAACTCCGATGAAAAAAAGCAGCCACACGTCTCACTCGCCCGAGCAAACGAAGCGACGCAGGGAACACCGAGACCAGCTTGGGTTGCAAGATTTATAGTGTGTGCAAAACACTTTATGTGCGGCTTTAATCCTGCCTCGCGCACGGCCACGTCCATATTACGTGCATTGTCAGTAACAATAGCGATGTCGTGGTTGGGTTTTTAAGCTCCCAGTCAGTAACAGCTGTCTGTAAAACTTCAGCTATGTTTGCCCCCGTGTGGGACTCGAAAAGTGGGCGAGTCTGTAATACAACATTTTCCATTTTCCAGTCATTGTTGATTGTGTGGACTGTAATTGTGATGTAGCTTTGTGTACTCCTCGATGTCCACCCGTCTGTCGTTATGGCGATGCTTACTGCGTCTTTCAGGATCTGCACTATCTTGCTCTTTGAATCTTCATAGAGTTTCGGGATCACTGTACGAGTAAAATGCGTGCGTGATGGGATGGTGTATTTGGGTTCTAGTGTGTGGAGGAGTCGCCGAAATCCTTCATTTTCTACCACAGAAAATGGCCTCATATCTGCTGCAATAAAAACACCTATGTCTCTTGTTATTGCTGTGGCTCTAGCGCTTGACTGTGGAAGTTGAGGTCCGAATGTGTTTGTCAGCGTTGTCTGGTTTGTTGGTGTTTTCTTCGCAGGCGCAGTTGTTGATTTGAGTGCTGAGCTGTGGTAGTGCTGTAAATGTCTCTGCATTGTGCTCGTATTAGCCGCGCTGTACGGCATTGTTTGCATACAGTGTCTGCATATTGTCCGTGTCTTATCAGTCACTCTCTTGCCATTTATCATTTCTGCCGGGAACCCAAAATGCTGCCAAACAAACGATTTGAAAGTGGCGGGGGCGTCGTCAATAGTAATACCTGTGTTTTCCGTCATTCTGGCTGCTTGCTGGATAACTCTCGCGAGACAGAATTTTAACGCGACGAGCAATCTCGTCAAATTACATCTCGCGAGATCTCGTCACACGAGATCTCGTCACACCCCTAATATACAGTATACCATCCAACACGACATACACACAGAACAGACTCACCAGCCTCATCACATTCTCTGACACAAAAAAAACACTCATATAATCCACATGTTCTTTAGTCCAAGCAAAGCTGACCACATCAGCGCATAAGGAAAGACCTGCTTTTTTCGCTTTCTGTTTATGCAAATGAGTTTGCATGTAGTTTTAAGTTTAGTTTCTGTAAGACAAAACAAATGTGCCAAAGCTGCATTAAACACATTCTAATCTCACACGGTCTGATGTGGCTCTGTAATAGTGATGGTTTATATGTTGTAAAGTTGAGTTTATTTATACAGACTAGTAACAGTAATAATTATGATAATTTTAATATAAAATGTGATTTGATTTGATGTGATTAATCGAAAATCAATCGTTAATTTTCCTGACGATCAATTAAGACAATTGAATCAAATACCCAACCCTAGTGAAGATAGTTCGTCATGTGTGTCTGTTTACATCCATACAGTGCATGGATCTAGCTGAAGCTGCAGATCAGCGACAGTGACACTACTTGGACTTTATTTCCTATTTTCTGCTGTAAAAATCCTGTATCCTGAAGTATTGCTCCACATTTCACACATAATAATCACACAGTTTGGACTTGTGTCTAAACTAGAAGCACAGAGCTCTGATCTTTGAACACTTCAGAGTCTCAGAGCGAGTGGTTTTACTGCAGGAAACAGGAAACAGGAGACCCACTCACAGCTTTATATCCTGTGGTCTGCATACAGATCCCGCTGGAGTCTTTGTGATCAGAGATTTTAAGTCTCATAAGTTTCACCTCGTGTCTGTGGTGTGCGCATTTTGTCGCACGTTTTAAAATCGTTTAAGACCAAAAAATCCTGTAGTGTGCGGCGGCCTTAACAGGACTGTCAGCACCACCACAGCTGTCAGAAGAACACAGGCATACACACAGAGGTCAGCAGAGTCAAGAGACTGGACAGTGTGACCAGCCACAACAGTCCAGTGTGTCGCCATTTTGATCCTACAGGAGTCTTGACCAGTGTCCAAGGATAGCACACACACCCACACACACACACACTTATTACTGTTCTGTGAGGAGATGGAAGCAGGACACTGTGTTTGCTCCTCGTACTGTCACCTGTCTATCACCTGTCACCTGTCTGTCACCTGTCTGTCACTGTGGGCCAATCAGAGCCTCTGAAACACCTCCCAGAAATGCACTCTCTCCCCTCTCAACGCTTCCATGTGAGTTAGACTGTGACAGAGCACCTGTTCACACTAAAGGCCGCCACACACTACACGATTTTTAAACGTGCAACAAAAAGCGCACACCACAGACACAAGGAGAAACTTATGGGACTAAAAATCTCCGATCTCAAAGACTACTGTGGGATCTGTCTGTGGACCACGGGATATAAAGTGTCAGCTGTTTCCTGTCTACAGTAAAACCACTCGCTCTGAGACTCTGAAGTGTTCAAAGATCAGAGCTCTGCACTTCTAGTTTAGACACAAGTCCAAACTGTGTTATTATTATTTGTGAAATGTGGAGCAGTACTTCAGATACATGATTTTTAAAGCAGAAAAGAGGAGATAAAGTCCACAGGAAGTAGAGTTACTGTCGCTGATCTGGAGCTTCACCTCAATCCGTGCGCTGTGTGGATGGAAAAAGACACACAATTTATCACTTTACAAGAGGTGAGGAATAAAGTCTTTATTTTCACGATATCCTGAGTTTGTTTGTTGCGTCTCTGTGTCTCTGCCCCTGACGCTCTGTTTTATCAGCTGTTACTGTAGCGTTGCTGATGTTTGGTGGTTACGATCTGACACTGACACCACACATGAGGAGCAGCGGCTTCAAAATCACATATGAAGACAGAAAGTGGGGTCACGCCTCGCTTCTATCGAGGAGAAGAAATCACAGCCAAAATTGGGCAAATTCTCCTGTATGTGTGGCGGCCGTGAGGCTGATGGTCCAAACAAACCCTACAGTGATTTAAAATACTGCAGGAGAACAGCATGATACATGTAACATTGGTATTCACCAATGCCATCAGTACTATTGTATATCATATAGTGGGACTGCACGATATCAGATAAAGATGTTCAATATCGATGTGGTTTGATATGTTTTGAATATTATTGTGATATTCTAATATTTTTTTGGGACAGTAAGTTCAGCTCATTTAAAACAAACAAGTTCACATGCCTTCATTGACGATTCAAACATGTCGATCATTATTGATAATCGTGTCAGCCAATATTGCAACATCAAAATTTCGCAATACATTGTGCAGCCCTATTACGTAGTGTGTATTACTTAAAGGTGCATTCTGTCACTTTACAGCTGTGGGTCCATCACCTCCTTGTTGCTCTGCTTCAAATATTCCACAATATGACATTAAACAGATCAGGTGGTTTTAGAGCTCAAAAATATCTAGAAAAACAGGCATTCGGACTGTGAGCGGGGTCGCCTCTCCACAGATCTGACCCGTAATGTGGCCTGGTTTGGTCTCCATGAGAGTTTTAATGCTACACTGTGAAGCATTTCAGACAAAGCAATAATATCTCCACAAAGGAAAGCAAATTACATTACACTGACTCCATTTAACATTCCAAGTGTTTGAATCTATCTCCATGGAGACAAGGGGATGGCCATTCTAGACCAAGTTACAGCACAGATCTGTGGAGAGGCAAGTCCAATCACCACAAGAATGCCTGTTTGTCAAGGCTTTTTTGAGCAATAACTGACAATTCCAGGCAAAGCAATAACATTTTCATGCAACAAGCAGGTGGCGCTAGTGGTCCAGAGTTACACACCACCACACTCAGGTCAGTGCACGGAGCAGGAGACTGTGCATGTGCTGTGTGCTGTGCGTTTGTTTTCATCTCTATCAGAGTAAGGGAAGTCCTCTGGTCCTGCTCCTATTGTCAGGGCTGAGAGGAAACTAAACCTGTATAAACATGTGTGAGCTGTGTGTCAGATGCCCTCCCATCCCCCGTAGTCCTGATGTGCACTGGTTCTGCTCCTATTGTCAGGGCTGAGAGGAAACTCATTTTATAAACATGCACTTTACAAAGAAGAGATTGGACTCACCAAACTCACTGCTGAAATCCAGTTGTTTTAAACCTAAAATGTCTCTCTCTGATCTGAACGGTCACTCCCTAAACCCCAGCTCCTACAGCAAATCACAAGTCAGTGCTAGTGCAGCCTCTGCAGCTCAGGGAGGGGAACCTGGAGGTTCTGAGCTGGTTAACGCACTGGAGACACAGGTTTGTAAAGTATAAGAGCACATTATGTATGCAGTTCCTTTAAAACCACAAAGGAGCGCCCAGACAAAAGAACAGTATTGAAGAGTAAACAAGCTGATTCAACAGAATTGATCAGAATATAAAAAATCAAATAAACACAAATGAAAAAAGTGAATTCAAACAAATCCTTCACTCTCACGACCGCCTCACAACCCCACCCCAGTAACAACAACCTCCTCCTCTCTAACATCTCTGGATGTAAAAATGTGTACTTACATTCACAGAGACAGTCCTGCAGTGTCCCTCCTCAGAGGGACGATGGACACAGGACGCACAGCACACTGTCTCTGCTCAGTGAGCAGGATGAGAGAAGAGGAGGGAGGGCTGAGAGGGGGAGGCAGCCAATCACAGCTTGATACACATACTGCCCTGACCTGCTGCTCTACACCGCTGTGGCTCAGGGCAGCATGAGGGCTATTCACTGTGGCTTTTGAAAATATCAGAGGAACGAAGATGACACGAAAACACCCAATCCACTGAAAGAAGACATTTGAAAACGATTCAATTCAAACTCTGCATAAACATGTCTGAGGAGGGGTCCTCACTGACCCAAACACACATCTGCTGAGCGAATACTGCCATCTGCTGGTGCATGGTACAGTACAACTCTTCAAAGAACTGTTGTTTCATGTACTCTTTCAGGAAAAAAAAGATGAGATGAGACTAGAGCAGGTTCAGGAGAGTGTGGCATGTTAGCTGGTTGAGTGACAGCTTTTCTCATGACAGATTTACATGTAGGACACAGTAACAGAAGTCCAGTGATCAGATTCATGAGCTGTTGGGAGACTGTCCACAAACAAATATGCTGCAGGCTGCAGGTTCTAACAAACACTTTGCACATCTTTACGAGACAAAGCAGTGCTGCCCTCTGCTGGTGAGAGCCACAGCTGTGGACCTTACAATAGAGGCAAGAACATTCAGACAAAGCCTCCAGCCTCAATTCTGACCTTCTGAGGAATCAAGAAACCATTAAACACAACTGGACACAGCCCTTGAAGCTGATCATTCAATGTGGCACTGCATATAATCTGATTTACAAATGCAAAGAAAAGGCCTGTTCATGGTTTTTAGCGTCCTGTTTAAAAGTGACATTTTGAGGATTTTTCACCACTCACAGAACCTGAAAAGATATAAAAATATTGTGCTTTGAATAGTTCATCTCTCTGGTAATGGTGCCACTCACCGGACTGCTCGTTCATCATGCGGATGGCTTTAGCTTTGGCGAGCTCCAGCGCAGTCACCCATCTCTGCCTCTCCACCTCAGTGCTGGCCTTCAGGTGGTAGGTGCGCCCTCCGCTGCTCAGGACGATATTGCAGGCATCCTCTGTGTCGATGTGCGCCGTGGCCAGGTTTATGGTGCCACGACATGTGTGCGCCATCTCTGCCTGAGTCCTGTGGGCAACGCAAACACAAGGAGGAGATCTATTTCACAGAACACTAACACACATGACCCCACTCTGCTTCAGTCAGCATAACCATTCATTGGTACTTTGCAGTCACAGCACACTGGGGGTGTTCTACATGTATCTCTACAGTTAATGTTCAGCAGTTACCAAGGAAACACGATGCACACATTAGCAAAAAAGCTTTAAGATCATCTGAACATTCAAGAAAAAAACAAAACAAAATGTATTTAAACAGCACATTTTCAGGAGACTGTGATCAGTCTGAGCATTCATGGTCTTGTTTAGGAGTTTGATTTTCTAAAAGCTGAGAGTGACTCACTGAAAAACTGGCAAGTGTCTGTAGTTTTATGTGAGACTTGTTCATCAGCACAAATAAGCTCACCTGTTGTAGTTGCACTAAATCAGTTCTTTCTGGTCACATTGTATTAAAATTAAGCTCAGATTAAAATCTACTGGGGCTTCTGACAGTGTAGTGCCTTAAGTTAGCCTCCAGGGAATGGTGATGCCATTAGCTGCAAAGTATAATGTATATAGTCATGTAAGGTCAGGACCCTTATTTGCCATTAGGAAAGCAAAAAGATCCTCTAGTTTATGAAAATATGATTAAAGTTCTTGTCATATGCACTTTAAGTTGTGGAATGAGAACCATGTGGAAACAACTGCCCCTGACTGTTCAGGGTTGTTGTCTCTTTGTCATGGTTCAACATCTGGGGGACAGGGTTAACAGTTCCAATATGTTCTTTGTCCAAAAGTCAACTTTGCACCATTGTAAACCAAAATTGAGTTGTGTTTTTTCACATTTTTAGGACAGTAGAAATCAGAGAGTTGGGCATTTCTATGAACTAGGCAGTGCGAGCGAGATGGAGCACAGAACCGGGCTTTGTAAGACCACTGCAGGGGAACCAGGAGCTCCAGGGAGAGGAGAGGGTCTGACAATCAGCCCTGGGCTGGGGGGGTCAGGCAGGGCACTGGGCACAGCCATGTCCAAGGAAAACTACAGAGAAATATGCATTTGAGTTTCCCATTATGCAGCAGATTCATAACATGAATAGAGACATACAGGAGACATCCCACTACCAGGCCAAGTTATGAGTTAGGCCTGTGAAGAGGCAAGCCCACTCTATGTATCTCCCATCCTGAGACGCAGGTGCATGTTTTTCAAATTGAACACGCAACGTGCATACTTACAGAGAGCGGGCTTGCTTCCTCACAGACCTAACTCATGAGTTGGCCTCCCAGGTTGGGAAACACTGGTGTAGAGGGTGAAGAGAAAAGGGGAGAGGACAGTCCCCTGTGGAGCCCCTGTGGAGCCCCTGTGGATCCCCTGTGGAGCCCCTGTGGATCCCCTGTGGAGCCCTTGTGGAGCTGATGAGCCTGTCAGAGACACAGATGTCACCCTGTGCCCACACATAGTGTGGAGCATCAGTGAGATGGATCACCTTCAGAACACTGGAGGAAGTCTCTTGCTTTACTGCAGCTTCACACATACAGAATGACTCAACGTGCACTGTTTATTTATTCATTTTAACTTGGATCATTCATCCAAGTGAATTAATTCATTCATTTAGTGAAAGTTTTACTTGCATGTTGGTACAAAATTGCGTCACACAGCAGGACATTACACCCTCAACAAGTATGCCACACTGCGGAACATTTCAAATGACATTCCAGGCAAAAGAAAACACTTCTTTGGTGGAAAGTGTCCATGAGCTTAAAGCGGTTTGGTCTGAATTTGACTTTGAGCTGAGGGTTAAGGTTCATAGAGCAGTGTTTACCTCAGCACAAGAGGTCTGTTTCCATGGTTACTGATTAGACAGTCATGTGACACTCATGTGCACTCAGTGTGGTCAAAAGCCCTCAGTGCCTCCTGCAGCTGACACACACACACACACACACACACATACGCATACACACACATACACATACACACACATGCACAAAAAGGCGTGCACACATGCAAACACACATGTACGCACACACACACACACAAATGCACACACACCCACAGACCAAAACACACACATGGACACACACACTTACACTGACTCTCAGTCATTATAGAGAATGATCCATAATGAGTTGATCTGAAACTGTTTACACTGTTTCCAAAACACTTTCCTAACATATTCTGAACATCTTGATTCTTCACTGGGATTAGTTTACAAGTGCTTTTCAACTGAGGAGTCACAAATCGAATCTGAAAGACCTCAGTACCACCTGAAGAAGCCCATACTCTGATACTTGCTGCATGTAATAGCACAGTCTGATTTACACGAGGAGCAGAAAATGTGATGATATGAACAGAAGCAATTCTAGCTGCAAAGTACTAATGCTAAATTACTAGCTGATCCTGAAACGCTCTAATCCCTGGTCACACCTGTTGGGTTCTTTGACCTGCTGTAGACTGAGACAGTGGACAAAGATGATCTGAAGTAGACTGGTTAACACTCTCTGTGACTGTAAACATCGCGAGAGAATCTTCAGACCGTGTGAAAGTGCATTCAGTTTCTGACAGACATAGCTACAAAAAGCAGCCAGCCACATCCATGAAATGTGCAGACACAAGCTTTAAATGAACATACTGTGGCAAGGCAAGCCATGCAGAGGCCAGGAGGCAGTGCAGCCAGGGCAGCCAACAGAGCAGCACAACAGAGTAGCAGAAGAGGAGCAGAGGAGGGGCAGAGGAGGAGCAGAGGAGGTACAAAGGAGGAGCAGAGGAGGTAGAGCAGAGGAGGTAGAGCAGAGGAGGTACAGAGGAGGTACAGAGGAGGGACAGAGGAGGTACAGAGGAGGAGCAGAGGGGGTAAAGCAGAGGAGGTAGAGCAGAGGAGGGTACAGTGGAGGTACAGAGGAGGGACAGAGGAGATACAGAGGACATAGAGCGGAGCAGGTACGGAGGAGGGACAAAGAAGGAGGTTCAGAGGAGGTGGAGCAAAGGAGCAGAGGAGGAGGAGAGGAGGTACAGAGGAGAGTTACCTGTCACAGCCCTGTGCACATATCCTCATAAAACACAAGTCGACCGTTCTGCAGCATGAAGACAAGAGCCACATCAGACTCGCTCAGATCGCACACATCTCCACACACATCTGCACACACATCTGCACACACATCTGCACACACATCTGCACACACACCTGCATACACATCTGCGTACACATCTGTGCACACATCTGCACACACATCTGCACACACATCTGCACACACACCTGCACACACATCTGCACACACATCTCCACACACATCTGCACACACATCTGCACACACATCTCCACACACATCTGCACACACATCTGCACACACATCTGCACACACATCTGCACACACATCTGCACACACACCTGCACACACATCTGCACACACATCTGCACACACATCTGCACACACATCTGCACACACACCTGCACACACATCTGCACACACATCTCCACACACATCTGCACACACATCTGCACACACATCTGCACACACATCTCCACACACACATCTGCACACAAATCTGTACACACATCTGCGCACACATCTGCACACACATCTGCACACACACATCTGCACACAAATCTGTACACACATCTGCGCACACATCTGCACACAAATCTTCACACACATCTGCGCACACATCTGCGCACACATCTCCACACACATCTGCACACACATCTGCGCACACACATCTGCACACAAATCTGTACACACATCTGCGCACACATCTGCACACACATCTGCACACACATCTGCACACACATCTGCGCACACACATCTGCACACAAATCTGTACACACATCTGCACACACATCTGCACACACATCTTCACACACATCTGCGCACACATCTGCGCACACATCTGCGCACACATCTGCACACACATCTGCGCACACACATCTGCACACACATCTGCACACACATCTGCACACACACCTGCACACACATCTCCACACACATCTGCACACACATCTGCACACACATCTCCACACACATCTGCACACACATCTGCACACACATCTGCACACACACCTGCACACACATCTGCGTACACATCTGTGCACACATCTGCGCACACATCTGTGCACACATCTGTGCACACATCTGCGCACACATCTGCACACACATCTGCACACACATCTGCGCACACACCTGCACACACATCTGCGTACACATCTGTGCACACACATCTGCGCACACACATCTGCACACAAATCTGCACACACATCTGCGCTCACACATCTGCACACACACATCTGCGCTCACATGTCTGCGCACACATCTGAGAACAGACTCAAATTACACGCATCTTTGGCGGTTACTGAAAACTTTTGGAGAAACGTGTTTCATAAACCCTTTAACAGGAGGTGTTCGATGTGTTTTTGTTCTGTCGCAGCGTTCTGAATGCACCAGGATACACGAGGAGGACCACAGATACAAGAACATGTGGGAGCATGTCCACACAGACATGCACAGAGACACAAATTACAGCTCCCAATAATCTCTAAAGTACAATCATGGTAATGCTAACAACTAGCATGCTACAGCCCATAAAAACACTTTATCATCAAAAAAAAAAATATAAAAAAAAAATAAAAAGGAAGTCATCAGCCCTACAGAGTGTTGTCATCTGATGCTTATTTGTTCCTTTTACTGGTGGCTTATGTTTTTGTTTTGTTTTCCATGTATTCAGTTACATCATGACCAAGTACTGAGCCGTGTGGATTGATAACGTCTAGAATGCAGTTTTCCCCCTGGGCTGCTTAAAGTGCAGATGAGACTGCTCCTGTCACTGACACACAGTGAACATCACTATATTTAAAGCAGACATCTTGTGCTCTATATGTGAACTCTACTGTTATAACCTATGACACCGTGGATCATTATATTAGAATTTACACATTTTACATCACAATATTTTGCAAACAACTTAATAAAAGAAACAAGTCCTCTGACTTCCACGTTAGAAACTGGTGGGAGCTGATGTCACCATAAACGTCATCACAGCCAGGCACTGCATGCTGTGGGATATTTGCACACATTGCTGCTGAATCCAATGCAGCTCATAGATTAAGAAAATAAAACTGGAGAACTAAGTGTGTACGTCACAGTGGGCATGTAACAGTGGAGATGAAAATGGAGATAGATCAGAGCAATAATGTCTTGAATACAGGAGACTATAGATGACTCAAACTTGAACTAATCACTCTAAATACAACATCAGAGGGTCAATGAGAAGGAAACTACTACAACATGGCTAAAAGATCTGAAAAGTCCATGCTGCAGATTAGGTCTGATGTACAATTCAGTTAAAAATCTATCATTTTTAATTTTGCATGAAGTGCATGAAGTTTATTATTTTACTTCCTGGTTGGGCATGGACAACAGATATGACATATGTAGAGGTAATTCCAACTCCAACTGTTACCTAAGCAACCATAGTGTAAACAAGGACCAAACCCTGTCTCCTGAAAACTGAAAAATGTCTTCCTTGTGTGTACACTGTATGTAAATTTTCAGTTGCAGGATTCTGTTTTACAACTTTAATTCCTGAATTTTTCTTCTCAACCTTTTTCCACCTAAATGATGTAAAACTATAATACGTCCTGACCACCCCAAATCAGGTCCGAACTAGAAACACACTGACTCACACATAGTAAGAATGTGTCATTAGCTGCAGTCCTCTGTTTATGTTCCCGACATCTTCACAAGCGTCCACAGTCTTCCATTATATTATCACCTGTTACTATAGGTTTTCTGAGGGAATTTTGCCATCTGCTTATCTCCATAGAGATGCCATTGCTGTGCCTAGAATGCTCTGCATTATGGCATTAAACTGATCTATCAAGCATTTATTCAGTTGTAAGTGATCAATTGCTCTTTGGTAAACATGGCTTCTTAAGGTATCTCCAGGTGGACAGTCAATGGTGGATTTTTTATTTTCATCAGGAAAGTTTCACAGTAGCTAGCTTTATTACAGAGAGAGATACTTGTATTGATCTAAAGGCAAAGTCAAGTTTTGCTGCAGTTACATTCCCACAAGAGTCCCACCTCTGTGTCCTGCAGCATCACAGCAGCCTCCAGGGGGAGCCAGGTGAACACAACAGGAAAGGCCTCGCTCTTACTATGCTCTGGTGTTTCTGTTGGTGATTAAATGGTCGGTTCCTTTGAAGTGTTTCTTCTGGAAGGTCTCCTGTCACATTTGCTCCTATATGTGGTGTAAAAAACCCGTAGTATCTCAGAGGTCTGCACCAGCTCCTGAGCCTCTTGCTCAGTCTCCTTGATTCTTATTGTCTGTTAGTAACAGATCCCACTGTCCTGCTGACGCCCGACCCCAGGGACCAGCTCTGGCTCATTACTCAGTCACACCTGTGGAAACCCGACGCCCCTGGGTGAAGTCCAGAGCTCACCCAGAACCTAGCAGCACCCAGCAGCATCCACACGGAGAGAGGGAGGACAGGGTGACACTGCTCCTCTGCTGGGTGTCCTCTTTCACACAGGAGACATGACTTCACTCAACAGTGTCCTGTCTCATCTCGTGTACCTGATCCAAATATGAATGAGAGAGTGATGACTGCACAGCTGCTGATGGAGGCTGCTACTGGGCCTGATACTGATACTTTTAGTGACATCTGGGGGTGTTCTGCATGCATGTGTATGGTAGAATGTTCAGCAGTTACCATGGTGACACAATGCTCACATTAACAAACTATAAAAAATGTTATAAGAAAAACTCCAGAAAAAATACCAGATGGATTTAAACAGGACATGTTCATGTGATCCGAGCGTTCAGGTTCTGTTTGGGAGTTTGAACTATTCGGACTAACAGTACAAATGTTTTAGTTCAGATAAATCAGTTTTTCCTGCTCATTGTGTTAAAGTAAAGCTCAGGTTAAAGTCACAGACAGAGCATGCCTGCATTTAGCATCACACCCTCAGGGAATGTTGATGACATCAGCTGTAAGTATCATTATGTCAAGTCGAGAAACATATGTCCACTGCAGTCACAAGCCCGGCACACTGTGGCACACTGTGGCACACTGTGGCACGGGCACATTGGCACTGGCACACTGTGGCACACGGACCAGGACAAATGTTTCCGTTCGTCTTAGATCACACGTGTGTGTCCTGACCACACGTGTGTGATATGACCACATGTATATTTGTGTCGTCTCTCTTCTGCCATAATGGCACACATGATGTTGTTACTGTGATCTGTCTGTACCATCCGGCCTGGCCCCAGCCTCCAGAACTGAACCAGGACGGAACCAAAGTGAAGAACCCCAGTGGACCATGAGGGCAACACTACCAGGACTGGACCCTAACCACTTCTGAACCCGAAACAATAATAAACCAGAACTAAGACAGGACTACACTAGACTAGACCAGAACAGAAGTGGACTGAACCGGGGCTGGACCTGCGGGGTGTGGATAGAGAGGCAGCCACTTAGAGCCCTCGTGTCTCGGGTTAGCTGTGTTAGCCGTGGCCGTGGGTTAGCTGCGTGTGCGTGTGCGTGTGTGAGCGTGTACCTGTAATAGGAGAGCAGGCCGTTGCTCAGTACGAACCATCTGCGCTGGTATCCTTTCAGATAGTTGGTCCATTTGAAGAGCCAGCCTTTGTACGTGTCCGAGCCGGGGCCGGGCGCTGGGGCCGCGGCTGAGGATGTAGAGCCCTTCCCCTGCTCGCTCATCCTCGCACAGCCGCTGGAGAGCACCACTGTCCCCGGGAGCAGGGAGGCGGTCTGCGCTACACACGAGCCCCGCGGAGGAGGGTCAGCTCCGGGAGGACAGGACACGGCATGCAGCCCGCTCACATGACGCCAGAGCGGGCACGGAGAGCGGAGGGAGCGCGCTCGGCTTCAGCGGCAGACTGCGGAGGAGCACAGGGCCTGTGTGAGGACCGAGCCGCACTCACTCATGAGACCGGCCCCGGAGCAACAGTCACACGTCCCGGGGCATGACCGTAGCGTCCGCGGAGGTGCAGCCCAGGCTCGGCTCGGTACGGGCCGCTGTGAGGGCCGCTGCGGAGAGAGGCGCGCTGTCACTGGAGAGGAGCTCCAGAGTAGCGTGACCGGGCGTTCTCAAACACTGTCAGCTGTCAGCCGTTTGACAGTCAGCTGAGGCGGGCCGCGCACCACATCCGCGCCCCTAGACACGGGCAACCTCAGCGAAGTGAGGAGTCTCCTGCTGCCGCCTGCGGGCCAGTCATGACATTACAACAATAAAACCAGTGTGAGACCCGGGCAGAATGAGCAAGTGTTCAACGCACATGTTTCAGAAAAGCTCACTTTGCTCATGGAAAACTGTGCATTCCATCCAGTTTAGTTCAAGATGGGTCCATTCCTCAGTTTAGTATCACTGTCCGTGGTCCTGACCCCTGAATGCTGCTGTCCGTGATACTGGTCAAATTAGCTCAGTTATTAATAATTCTCGCTCTCTCTCGCTTTCCTCTGTTTGTCTTTCTTATTATTTATTTCTCGGACATAGCAACTACATTGGTTTAGACCAGACGCACTGTTTTAAGTGCTAATAAAACTAAGATTAAATGTATTTTCCATTGAAATTGCTTACACTTGCAGTTACTTATACTACACTACTACATAGTCTACTACATTATACGTTTATGATATTCATATTGAATGCATACAATATTGAATAGTTATCTAGTCATTGTAGGTGTCTTTCATTACCTCATATCATTGTGTCGCTGTCCATGGTACGTATATCCGAGTTCTGCTGTCCATGGTACTGGCCCCTAAGTCCTGTTGTCCGTGCTACTGGCCCCTTGGTGTAGCTGTCTGTGGTACTCACCCTCAAAGTGCTGCCATTTGTGGTACTTGCCCCTTTTAGTGTCGCTGTCCGTCGTGCTGGCTCTGCAGTACTGGAAGCTCGGATGTGTGTGTTTAAATTTTATTTTTATTTAGCCAGGAGATCCCACTGAGATTCTGAAGTAACAGAAGTATCTCAGAATCACGTTTTTCAAGAGAGATCTGGCCAAGGCAGCAACAACACCATCAACAGGGTTTTCAGAGCTGATTTGCTAAACTAGATATTAATAATTCTATTGTTTTTATATTATTTTCCTCTTTAGATTTTTACTTCTATCTTTAATGCAAGTTAGCTTTTGGACAATTTACATCACGGAACCTAATAAACTGTAACTTAATAAATCAGTACCGCTGTCCATAGTACTGGCCCTAGAGTGCCGCTGTCCATGATACTGGCCCCACAGTGCCGCTGTCCATGGTAAGACCCAGAGTGCCACTGTCCATGGTACTGGCCTCAGAGTGCCGCTGTCCATGGTAAGGGCTCAGATTGTCGCTGTCCATGCTGAGGCCCCAGATTGCTGCTGTCTGTGGTACTGGCTCTCCTAAGTGCTGCTGGTGTAGCAAATTTATTTTTTTGTGAACATTCTCAAAACCTCACAGTGTGAACCTTTTATTTTTTGCAATATCTGTTTTGCGAATTATTATGTAAAATAATTGTTATATATATATTAGTCTTATTATTACATGTTATGGTTCCCTTTTGGTACCTGTTGCGCAGGGGCAGTAATTAATGTGACACACCCCCCTTATCCGCGTGCGGGTCTGCTCAGTCTCTCAGTAGAGATTAGCAGCCTGCGCTGTGATAAGTGGAGCTCTCGTGTCTTCCTTTGATTTAAGTTAGCATGTTTTAAACTCATTTAGTTGTTATATACTGTAATATACATGGAAAAAACACAAAAGTAACGTTATAAACTTAAGTTTAATGGGGTCATGAGATAGTTTTAGCCCATGAAAACGCATTTTTCCTCCGTGGTTGACTGTTCGTTTTTCTTCTGCTCTAGAGAGGGAGCTGCTGTGCCACTAACATTGTGCCTCCTGCCATTGTTTTAAAGGTTTGTGAAGGACTACTTTGTATATAAAATATCTGGTGCTGTAATTTATACTTTATGCTGAAGATTTTTTCTTTTTTTCTTGTATACCTATTGTAAACAAAACTAACAATTTGTACATTTGTTTTTGATGTGGAAATCAGTAGAGATTAGCAGCCTGCGCTGTGAGAGGGAGCTGCTGTGCCACTAACATTGTGCCTCCTGCCATTGTTTTAAAGGGCTCATCTGGCATTAAAGGAAAACAGCATCCAGAACTCTGTCTCCTGTGTCTCTCTGCCTAAACCTTGGGTGACCAGACCAGAACCGTTACATAAAACTGGTGCCGTGACCCGGATCCCCTGATTAGCCGCTGCCGATCGCCGAGGTTCTGCTGTGTGCTCGTGACGCCCGGAGTCCAAGCTGGTCTTCAAGTGGATCCTGTTGGTTCCTGTGTCGGTCACCATTTAAAGAGGCTTTAGGCATGAGACTGTGTATAACATAGCTTCTATATTATAGTAACAGTGAGAAACCTGCCAACTGTGAATTTTATTTTGAGTTAATCATTATTTTGTGGTACCTTTCTGTTCATTTGCTTTTGAAACTATGGCATACAAACGTGAAGAGACATATGATGTACTTTCACCTGCTGGCAGAGGGAGAGGTTTATTTACGTTTGTGAATGAAAGTCCGGGACGTGTCCCTGGAACACTGTTTGAGTCAGATGGTGTCAACCATAGGCATGTACCACAGTTTTCTACACCTGCAAATCCCAGTGAAACCACACATCAGTTACGTGAACTTATCGGTGAATTGGGAAGTCAGATAGGCGAGTCTATTGCTGGCCGTCTTTTAGCCAGTCAGCAGACCCACAGCGCACAGCTGCCTCTAGCTAACTCACCCAGAGCAGAGACATTTAACACTATCGCTGATCTCTCCAAAGTTAGTCTGATAGTTAAATCAGATGTTAAAGACCCACCTATGTATCGTGGTGATGGCACAGACAAGTACTCCATCCAAGAATGGATAGAAACAGTCGAAGTATATTTGCATAAAAAAGATCTCCCACAAGGTGAACAAGTAGATGAAGTTTTGAACCACCTTCTTGGCAGAGCAAAAAATATTGTCAAAGTAGGACTGAAAAGCAGCTCCTCAAGCAGCACTCCAGTAACCCCAGAGACAATATATAGCATTCTCAGGCGCTACTTCAGTGAGACCCCCGGTTCCTGTCTGCCACTAGCTGATTTCTATGCCACCCGGCCAGCAGCTAGAGAAACACCAGTAGACTACTGGGTCAGGTTAAACACAGCCGCTGAAGTTGCTGACAGACATTTAAAGTGCCAAGGTGGTAAAATGGACTCAGAAATAGCTATGATGTTTATCAGAAACTGTCCAGACTCTGATCTCGCATGCGTTTTTAAATGTAAGCCCATCAGTAAATGGTCGCTCACTGAGGTGCAGGAAGCTATTGATGAGCATCAGAGAGCACCAAGTCAAAAAGCCTCCTGTAAGCATGCCCAAAGCTCCTGCCATCTGTGTTGCCACTGCTGTAGCAGAGAGTGAAACTCTGACACATAACGCAGAATACACTAATGTAAATACTGCCAAGTTAACTATCCCAGTCAAAGTGAGTGAAGTAACAGTCCCAGAGTCTAGTGCATTGGAGAGAGTGCTAATTATGTTGGAGAGAGTGCTAGAACGTACAAGCCCGCCCCTTCGTATCTGCTGCTACCGAAGCACCGGTTTTCCCATTTGGCCGACCACCTCCATGTCGTGTCTGTAAACAAAACTCACATTCAACACGTACCCACTGTATGAGAGAGAAAAAGATGTTTGGGTTGTCTAGAAATCGGACACCAGCGAAAAGACTGTCCCAAGTCCCCCCATGCCTCAGACAATCAGTCAGGGAAACTAAGGCACTCACATGCGGGAGGGGACAGTGTGAGTGACAAACGGAGACCCTCAAAGCTGATGATGATGCTCAGCCTGTATACTCTGAATGTGTGACATCCTCACCTCCAGATACTGTTGTACTGTTCCAGAATATAACCAAACTTGAAAAAGCTGACAGTCTGTTTTACACCAATGCTCAAGTGGAGGATGTAGTCTCACTCAAAGCACTACTCGACACTGGTTCAATGGCATGCACCATTAGTGAAGAGGCTGAACAGATGTTATGCAGTGCTGACTCTAAAGCCCTGCCCACCGATGCATGCCCTGACATCGTGCTTGTAGGTTGTGGTGGCGTTAAAGTTAAGCCCAAGACTGTTTATGATTTAAAGGTGGAAGTATATGGGTGTACATTCAGAGTTCCAACCTTAGTAGTACCAGGGCAAAAGGATCAAATGATCATTGGGACTAATGTCATTAAATACCTCCTCAACCAGTTCAAACAGTCCACTCAGTTCTGGCAAGTCCTAAGTAAACCTGAGTCAGCAGAGACATCAGAGACTATGCAGTTCCTTAATATGTTGTCTGGCATTAACAGGTGGAGAGGTGACAGTATTCCTGATGTTATTGGGACAGCCAAGTTGACTAAGGCCGTGACTCTCCAGCCCAGGCAGGAACACCTCGTGTGGAGCAAGTTACCAGCTAACTCAGCCATTTCCATGGGCAGCGCAGTGCTGGTCGAGCCACCAAAGACCCGGACCCACAGAAATGACATCATCGTGTGCAGGTCTGTATCCAACATGCATGGTGACAGGTGGATCCCAGTTAGAGTGCTAAACGCCTCCAACAAACCAGTGACTCTGACACGCAACACAAAGATTGCAGAGGTGTCCGCCTGCATTGCTGTTGAGGATTTAGATGAGACTCAGGTGCCGTAGACTCACTGGAGCAAAATAAACAGACAGTGTCATGTGAACAAGCCGACCAATCTCAGAGCCACAAAGACATTTTAGTTAAAAATGGGACTTGAAAGTCTGGACATTGATTCTTGTGAGGTGTCGCCTATTGGAAGAGTCAGCTCCTGCGGCTCATTCAAAAGTATGAGGATGTCTTTTCAAGAAACAAACACGACTGTGGCTCCGCAAAAGACTTTGTCCATAGAATTCACCTCTCTGACAGCCGGCCATTCAGACTCCCATACACTTGAGTGCCCCCAGCGCATTATCACAAACTCAGACAAGTTCTCTCAGAAATGGAAGAGCTGGAAATCATTCAGAATCAAACAGTGAATGGGCATCGCCGTTAGTCCTTGTCTGGAAGAAGAACGGGGACTTGAGGATCTGTGTTGATTATCGCTGGCTAAACGCGCGCACAATCAAAGACGCACATCCTCTGCCCCACCAAGCAGATTGTCTGGCTGCGCTGGGTGGTAGCGCCATATTCAGTGCGATGGATCTCACCTCCGGCTTCTATAATATTGCGATGGCTGAAGAGGACAAGAGGCTCACAGCATTCACAACCCCCATGGGTCTGTACGAGTTCAACAGACTCCCGCAAGGGCTATGCAATAGTCCAGCCAGTTTCATGCGGCTCATGATGGGTATATTTGGCGATCAAAACTTCTTGACACTGCTCTGTTACTTGGACGATGTGTTGGTCTATGCACCTGATGAGGCAGAGGCTTTAAAAAGGTTGGAAATGGTTTTTAGCCGGTTAAGAGCTCACGGACTTAAGTTAGCCCCTAAGAAATGTCAGCTCCTCAGAAAGACAGTAAAGTTTCTCGGACATGTCGTGGATGGGAGTGGAGTTTCAACTGATTCCGATAAGATAAAAGCTATAACTGCAATTACTGAAACAGATCTCATGATGGAGGATGGTAAAACACCCTCACAAAAAGAAAATCAAGTCATTCCTGGGTATGGTCATGTACTATCAGCAGTTCATCCAAGATTGTTCTAGCATTGCCAAGCCCCTTTTTGCACTCACCGCTGCCCCTAAAGGAGAGAAAAGGGAATACTCTTGGTGCTGCTGTGTTTAAAAGTTGCATTCAAGCGACTGGAAACAAGAGCACAAAGACTCACTTGCGCACCTTAAAACTGCCCTCCTGGAGTCCGTTGTCCTAAGCGCACCCAGATTTCAGTCGCCCATTCATTCTATCTACGGATGCTTCAACCGACGGATTAGGTGCTGTGTTATCCCAAGTCACAGATGGAGAGACAAAGGCGCGACCCGTTGCATTTGCCAGTAAAGAGCGCCACGCGTGCGCAAAGCAAATATCCAGCCCATCGCTTAGAGTTTCTAGCGCTAAAGTGGTCAGTCTGCGATAAGTTTAGTCATTGGCTAAAGGGGAATTCATTTACGGTATGGACTGATAATAATCCCTGACCTATATTCTCACAAAGCCTAAACTCGGACGCGTGAGCAAAGGTGGGTGGGCCAAGTTGTCTCCTTACAACTTCAGCATCAAGTACATACCTGGCACTAAAAACATAGTCGCAGACGCCCTTAGCCGCCAGCCCTTTGTCAAAACCCGTGTTTCCCAGAGACTTGTGACTGAGCCTTATGAAAGCTTGTTGAAAGAGTCAGAGCAGTTAAGAGAGGATGCAGTTCAGGATGTCTTTAGAGCCAGTACAGATTGCCAAGAAGTTCAATGCCTCCAGATTGTTCAGTGTTTAGAACATCAGTCGCTGGGTAGTGAAGAAGTGTCAGCAGTCCTGTCAGGTCAGTTACAGGGGGAAAATATTTCTGAAGAAAGGGTTTTCTCATGGCTAGCTCAAGATTTAGACAGGCTAGAGCCCCCAGGTCAAGTCACTTTACCTGTATTGTCTGTTCAGGAACTCCAAGATGCACAACAGAACGACACTACCCTGTCACAAGTAATCTCGTTTGTAATACGTGGTATGGCGGCCATCTAGGAGAGAAAAGTCCAGACTGTCCCCAAACGTTCTGAAACTTCTGAAACAGTGGGAGAAGTTGAAAATGCTCGATAACATTCTATACAGGGTTTCCAAAGATTTGGTGAGTGGCAAAAAGCGACATCAGTTTGTCACTCCCCTGTCTCTTGTTGGTCATGTCCTTCAAGGAGTGCACGATAACGCTGGGCATCAAGGTCAGAGTCGAACACTACATCTTGCCAGACAGCGCTTCTTTTGGCTTAATATGGAGCCTCAGTGTCCTTGAGCATGTTAAGTGCTGCAAGCGCTATGCTAGAGCAAAACTCTTGAACCAGAGGGAAGGGCACCCCTAGAAAGTATCAAGACCACAGGTCCCCTTGAGCTAGTGTGTCTCGATTTTTGGTCGGCAGAGGACGAAAAGGTCGGAGTGTGGGACGTGTTAGTTGCCACCGACCATTTTACCAAAATGGCCCACGCGTTTCAGTGCCCGATCAGTCAGCGAAACAAGTGGCACGCCAGTTATGGGACAAATATTTTTGCGTCTATGGCTTCCCACAGAGACTCCATGCAGACCAAGGTGCAAACTTTGAAAGTGAACTGATACAGGAACTGCTAAAGATCTCTGGAGTGAAGAAATCAAGGACCACGCCTTATCACCCAATGGGCAATGGCCAGACTGAAAGGTTTAATAGAACTTTAGGGAACATGATCAGAGCCTTGCCGCCCGTGATAAGAGTAAATGGCCACAAATGCTTCAAACGTTGACATTTGCCTACAACTGCACAGCCCATGAGTCGACTGGATACGCACCATTTTACTTAATGTTTGGCCGCATGCAGACTCCCAGTGGATGTAATGTTTCACAATGCAGAGAGAGACAATGAGATCACTAACTACAACAGCTATGTCAAAAGATCAGAGACAATCTTAAGGAAGCCCTTACTGCAGCTCAGGCCAATTCTGATGCCAGTCAACAGCGCCAAGCCCGCGTGTATAACTTAAAGGTTAAAGGTACTGACATTGAGGAGGGAGACCAAGTTCTCCTGGCAAACAAGGGTGAACGAGGTCGCAGGAAGCTTGCTGATAAGTGGTGTTCTGACATTTACACTGTTGTGTACAAAGATCCCAAATGTCACATTTACCGAGTCAGAAATACAGTCACGGGGCAAGAGAAAGTCGTTCACCGAGAACTTGCTCCTGTTGGCAAATTTCTTGCCACTCGAACTTCACCATGAGCAGGAGTCGGTATTTTCCTTTGACACATCTCATGAACTGAGTAATGCAACCAGTGCCAATCAGGACAATTCAGTCGCTGACTCAGGGCCCAATGCAACAGAACGTACTGCAGAGTGGGTAGCAAAAACAGTGCCCCCCACAGACTCTTGTTCATGTCTCTCTCAGGTAGAGTCAGACCTTGTTAATGAGTCTGTTCCTGACTATCCTCAAGAGTTTGAGAGAAGTGAAGGAGACACTGTTAGTCCAGAATCAAACTTAAGAGACTTCCATGTCCAGTCCAATGATGCACCTGCTCTTGGGTCCGATGTTCCGTTGCCTGATACAGTGAGCCTTTTCAAAACCAGGGCTGGTAGGATTGTGAAACCAGTTAACAGACTGATACAAAATATGACGCAAAGAACGTCCGGACCCGTAATGTGCAGTCTCATATTTTTCAAGAAGTTTATTTTTGTAATCGCATTCAAGATTTTGGTTATAGTCCAAGTGTTGATAAGTCACTGTGAATATTGTAATTTGCCAATTAGCTCAAGTTTATTGGAGAGTAACAGCCACTACCTTAACTGTAAGAGGTTGTGTATACGGCACTATCTTATTGCAAGTGTACACTGTTGAGTCTGGCCAACTCTTCGGTGTTACTTTTCCTTTTGTGGAGGAAGACGTTTTTGTCGCAGACATGTAAAGTCATTGTCCATGTTGGTTGGCAAGTATGTTGCTCTGGGTCCAGTCTGATGTGTATCGTTACAGTTTTGAGAAGTTCAGCGGGGAGTATGTAGCACTTTTTTTTTTGTGTGAACATTCTCAAAACCTCACAGTGTAAACCTTTTATTTTTTGCAATATCTGTTTTGCGAATTATTATGTAAAATAATTGTTATATATATATATATTAGTCTTATTATTACATGTTATGGTTCCCTTTTGGTACCTGTTGCGCAGGGGCAGTAATTAATGTGACACACCCCCCTTATCCGCGTGCGGGTCTGCTCAGTCTCTCAGTAGAGATTAGCAGCCTGCGCTGTGGTAAGTGGAGCTCCTCGTGTCTTCCTTTGATTTAAGTTAGCATGTTTTAAACTCATTTAGTTGTTATATACTGTAATATACATGGAAAAAACACAAAAGTAACGTTATAAACTTAAGTTTAATGGGGTCATGAGATAGTTTTAGCCCATGAAAACGCATTTTTCCTCCGTGGTTGACTGTTCGTTTTTTCTTCTGCTCTAGAGAGAGGGAGCTGCTGTGCCACTAACATTGTGCCTCCTGCCATTGTTTTAAAGGTTTGTGAAGGAGTACTTTGTATATAAAATATCTGGTGCTGTAATTTATACTTTATGCTGAAGATTTTTTCTTTTTTCTTGTATATCTATTGTAAACAAAACTAACAATTTGTACATTTGTTTTTGATGTGGAAATCAGTAGAGATTAGCAGCCTGTGCTGTGAGAGGAGCTGCTGTGCCACTAACATTGTGCCTCCTGCCATTGTTTTAAAGGGCTCATCTGGCATTAAAGGAAAACAGCATCCAGAACTCTGTCTCCTGTGTCTCTCTGCCTAAACCTTGGGTGACCAGACCAGAACCGTTACACTGGCATGTTTGACTTGCATTTTACAGCTAACTTACTTTTTTTTTTTTTTTTACAGATTACCTCAGTTTTTTTTATCTTATATTTTTGTGAAGATTGTCATTTGACAAATGATAAACTTTTATTATGTAGAAGTAATTACATACTGTCCATGGTACTGCCCCCTTCTCAGTATCGCTGTCTGTGGTACTGACTGCCCTGAATGATGGTATCTGTGCTACTGGCATCTCTGTGAGTGCTAAATTAAATCAAATCATATATGTATATGTGTATGTAAGTACACACACGCACATGCACACACACACACACACACACACTTTTTTTTTTTTTTTAAAGTGTGTTTCTCACCTTCCATGGTGGTTGGTCTCTATCACCTTCGTCAGCTCAGGTCCTTTACCAGAGGCCTGGGAGAGTTCTGCACAGTATTTTCGCTGTTCCGGTTCTGCACTTTGATGTCCGTCCTTCCTGGGATCTGCTGCAACCCCTCCTCCAGTTTGGGGGTCACGGCCCGAGTGCTCCGATCACCACGGGCACCACCTTCCAGGCCTTCTCCAGCTCATCCTTGAGCCCCTTTACATGCCTGCTGTTTATTCCACATGTTCAGAGTTTGATCATCCTGACCTGTACTCAGATGTAAAGGTGTTACATTTCAGAGCTAAGAAAGCCAAATGGCCGGACTGACCTAAATACAAACTGCTCTTGGGGCTGGACTTGGACCTCAGAAAGTATTTAAGTGTAATTACTCCGTTGCTCTGGTCTCACTGCAGCAGAAACTCTGTCTGTCAGTAGTGGAACCGTTTGTTACCGGTCCAAACGTAATAAACTTCTTGTAAGTTTTGGTATTATTGTACAGATTTCCACAAACAGAAATATTAATTGTGAAACCTAGAACCATGAACATGATTTGTTTGTTATTATCCTTTAACAAATGACTAAATATTTAATTATAGCTAATAATTAATTTGGTTATTGGGTTTACTTATGTTATATCTTCCCACACTGACTCTGCTCTTCATGTGGTTTGTAATGTTTCCCATGATGCCCTGGGTAGTGTGGACTACTCATTAGCAGCGATGTTAAGTGTTGGCTTGTTAGAGTAACACCTCCAAAGCTCAAAATGCTCTGGTCACGAAGTGGTAGTTTTCAAGTTAACACTTTTTACCTTTTGTTCATTAGAGATTGACAATTCCAGAACTGAAATCTATTATTCCAGCTCCAGGTCTGTTTGTGATGAGGCAACTACATAACTGACCACTAGAGGGAGACATTACGATAAGCATGCCTGGGATACGGCATAAAACAGAGAAATACGTGGTGTTTTCAAATACTTTTAATAATTCATCACGTTTCCAAAAATAAAAGAATCACAATACGACCACAGTGAAACTCAAGCCGTACATTAGTGGTACAAAAGAGTAGCCCTTTTTCATTAGAAACACAGACGGACCGTGGACTCATGCTACGCTACGAGTGGATCTGCTACATCTGCCACGGGAGACACTGCAGGCGCGTCACCAGCACGGGCCATGTGACGCTTCCAAACTTTTACTGTGGATTAGAAAACATGTTCAGAGGACAAAGGTCTTTAATGTTGTACCCACTGTGTATTGTATCCGTAATAATGCCCTAAATTTCAAACATTTCCACAAACAAAATCTGTAACATCGATGTAGCCAGTTTTTCATCAAAGAATTAAACATTTTGAGCTAGGTATAACCGAAAACACTGAAAAATAAATCAAATTAGAGAAAGAAGGTACAATTTTCATGCAGGCAGGGGACTGGATCAACAATGCCCATAGTACTTAGGTTTGTACTACTACTACTACTACTTACTTCAAATGCCTTTAGTCATGCTGTTTGAACTACTTTGTATAACTTAAATAATGTATGGAAAACAATCCAAAGTAATCCTCCCTTGACTGGTGAGAATACAAAATGCCATGGTTTTAAGGAAAGGTCACAAGGACACACACAACATGAAGCAGGTAAAATTAGGTTATAAACTCCAGTGTCAAAGCTACACTTCTCTGGTGAGTGTTTTCACCCCTGTAGAGATGAGGATTGTGTCATCACGTGGATCATTTTCAGTTAGTCACATGTTAAACCAATGCAGATTTGAAGATGCTAAATGCTGAACCTGTTCACACCTTGCAGTAGAAGTTGCTTTGCAAACCTTGTGTTTACTTTTGCCACTGTTTTGGTGAAAGCATCTCTCGTGAGACACATATGGACAGTCTTTGATCTTTGATCCTGAGCTCTGTTGGGAGACAGGTTCATGTGGAGTTTTACTTCGAACAAGAAAGAAACTCAATTAGATTCTTATTTTCTTTTGTGTGTTTTTGATGTGTTTACATTGACCTCTGCTCATTACAAGTCATTGTCAGAACTGTCCCGGTGTTAGTGGTGATGTGTTGTGTAATAGCTGTTGTTATTTCCTGTAGGCGTGGTCAGTTTGATGGGCCAATCAGGTTGCTCGGACTGAACACACCTCCTGTCGCCCGGGGCGCTTTGGAGGAGGGGGTCTCAGGTGTGTGAAAGGAGGAATGCTCCTTCATCTCGGTTGATGGTGTCTGTGACTTGGTTCCTGAATGAGATCATTGAAATCAAAAAAATGAGGCACAGACACCATCAACCAAGCCCCAGGTCCATCAGGCTGACCATGCCCACAGGAAGTAACACCAGCTGATATCATGTCACCACCAACAGCAGGGACAGTTCTGAAGATGGCTCACAGTTAGCAGCCCAAACATGTCAAGGTAAACACATTTCACTTATAAGTAGACTGATTAAAAGAAAATCAGACACTAACTATTATAAGGGAAGAAAAGATGAACGTTACAAAAGTAAGAAACAAAAGGACTGGTTTACAGCACTGGTTTGCTGAAACATGGAGCCTTTGGATATCTTGGTCTCAGAGTGCAAGAGGTGTTAGAATGTTCCATGTAAAACATGTCAAACCTGGAGTTTACCTGCAGTGTCTCTCCTTTAGTGAAAAAAAACAACAACAAAGAAACAAAAGCCAAGAGTGTGACAGCTCCAAGTGCAGGCTTGTCCACAGACACAGGGGACACCAGAGGACACCAGAGGACATCAGAGGACATCAGAGGACATCAGAGGACATCAGAGGACATGGTCACCACATTCCACCACCCCTACCCCCAAACACCCCCATAACCTCCCCACCCTCCCGCTCATGGAGCATGCAAGTCCACACACCAATCATATGTACAACACAGGCTCCAGGTCACTCTGACTGGGCCCATTATGGTCCCTGTCATGGCTCCTGTCATGGATCCTGTCATGGCCCCTGTCATGGCCCCTGTCTAGTGGTAGTGGTGTGTGTGTGTGTGTGTGTCTTGCAGTGTGGTATGTGTGGTGTATGTGGTGTGTGTGTGTCGTGCAGTGTGGTGTGTGTGGTGTATGTGGTGTGTGTGTGGTGGTGTGTGTGGTGTATGTGGTGTGTGTGTGTGTGTGTCGTGCAGTGTGGTGTGTGTGGTGTGTGTGTGTGGTGTGTGTGGTGCAGTGTGGTGTGTGTGTGGTGGTGTTGGGTGTGTGTGTGTGTGTGTGTGTGTGTGTGTGTGTCGTGCAGTGTGGTGTGTGTGGTGTATGTGGTGTGTGTGTGTGTGTGTGTGTGTGTGTGTGTGTGTGTGTGTGTGTGTGTGTGGTACCTGCAGGAGCTGTGTGGTTTGGAGCTCAGACACAGGGCTTATCTGTGTCCTCTGTCTGAATGTCAGCAGCCTCCTCACTTCTGTAGCCCGGTTCTCCGGAGGGCCTCGCTGCCCTGCAGCTGTAATGTATGCACGGTCTGAGCAAGTGTGCACATATGTATGATACTGTGGGGACTGAAGTGTCACTTTACTTGGATCCCCTGGGGGATAATTTTTATGATTCATTTTAAATCATAATATTCATCTAAAATGACTTAAGCAAAGAAACAAGTCCACTGATTTCCATTAGTAAACTGTGGTGCCCAGTAGGAGCAGACATCGTCTTAAACAGCATCACAACAAAGTGCCGCACTACATGACTCCAAATCCTGTGTATCACCGATTAAGAAAATATATCAGAGCAATGACGTCTTGAATACAAGAGAATAAAGATAACTCAAACGTTCATGAATCACTCTAAATACAACTTCAGAGGGTCAGGGAGAAGAAACTGCTGCAACATGCTCAAAATCTGCATAATATCGCTCTTTTAAGGAGGGAAGTAGTGACTATGGACAAGGTTAGGATCAGTCTCCAGGAAATGAATGGAAGCCAATGTCTTGTCCCCAAAGCGCATGGAAATGTGTGTGTACGTGTGTGTGCGTGTAGGTGTGTGTGTGCGTGTGTGTGTGCGGGGGGGGAGGGGCCACATTAAAGTCTATGCTACATCTCGATAAGGGACTGCAGTGTTTTCTGCTGCAGAGCGTCCTGCTCGGCTGGAGTCCGACTGAGTAACACTCTGCACGGAAACTGTGTTTGTCAAAATTCAGTGTCTGAAAAATGAGGAGGCAAGGTAACGCTAATGCTAACACTAATCCCAGAGTGCACCTGAGTGTTCCCATTAGGAGCCAGGAGAAGTGAGCACACGTGGGGCTACTGGTCAGTCTGGTCCAGACTGGTCAGTCTATTGTGAGTGTAAAGCACATTCTGGGACGTTGAATGTACCATACTAAAACAGTTGGCATTTCGGTTGCAGACACAAAGTATTCTGATACCTGACGCAGATCTATGACAGTGGGTCATTGATAGAGCATTTGCCTCTTAGGGATATTTAATTGGTTGGTAGTTTAATCCCCAACTCAGACCCATGTTTACACTTGTGCCTTTAAAGCTCCCGTATTAAACAAAATGGACTTCTGTGAACTTTAAGTCATGTTAGAATGTTGTTTCCTCACACACACACACACACACACACACACACACACACACACACACACACACACACTTTGAGTTGTGTTTTGTTTCATTCACACGTTTGAGTTCTGGATGATTAGTCTGTCTGCATTCCCAAAGCTCAAAATGCTCTGTTCCACCCTGTGATGTCATTAAACAGTACTTTTCAAGATGTTTGTTCGCCCCAACTATAAAATCAAACACATTAGAATAACCTTAAGTTGTTGCTTTTTTATGTTTGTCTTTTGTTGCGATTGATATAGTACATAATAATATAGTCTGTCAAAACTGCTGGTGCACAGAGCAGTGAAGCAGTTTCAGTGAGGCTAAAACAATAACTGTAACTTCGAATTTAGGCAAATCCACAACTGAAATTATCCAGATTATTCTAGTGAAGGTGTATGGAGTTTAAAAACACAGTGGAGCACTTCCTTACCAAATGACATCACAAGGGGTCCGTGTTAAACAAATGAAACAAAACACAACTCCAGGTCTGTTTGTGATGAACAAACACCATTACAACAGATCAAAACAGTACAATATTGGCTCTTTAAGCAAGACACCCCCCCATGTTTCCATTCTGTTGCTGCCTGCAGGTGGACTTTCCCCAAAATGGTTGAGATGAGATGTTTTCCCCACAGGTAAAGCAACAGTTGAAATAAATCTGAACACAGCGGTGTCTGAACAGTGTCTGAATGCAGCGGTGTCTGAACAGTGTCTGAACACAGCTGTATCTGAACACAGCAGGGTCTGAACACAGGGGTGTCTGAACATAGCAGGATCTGAACAGTGTCTGAACACAGCAGTGTCTGAACAGTGTCTGAACACAGCGATGTCTGAACACAGCGATGTCTGAACACAGCGGTGTCTGAACACAGCGGTGTCTGAACACAGCGGTGTCTGAACACAGCGGTGTCTGAACACAGCGGTGTCTGAACACAGCGGTGTCTGAACACAGCGGTGTCTGAACACAGCAGTGTCTGAACACAGCAGTGTCTGCAGTGTCACAGTTCAGTAAACTGTCCGTTGTATTTCTAAGTTTGTGCTGATCATTCAAACATTTGGTAACATTTCCACACAAGTTTTTAAAAACATCTTTTGCTGTCACAGAGAGGTGGGCGATACAGGAAGTAAAGGTACAATGTGAAAACTTTTTAGTACACATTTCATAAATAAACTAAACTAAATAAACTAAACTAAACATGACTGAACCCCCAGAATGTATTCAAATCAAATAGTTTTTACTGAGAGTTGTAGCTGATTTAGTCTTAATTACAAAAACATTGGACATGATGGACATTTATGGTATGATTTGGTTTTTACTTATCCATTCAGAAAGCAGAATGAGACTCACACAGGTCTCTCAGTTGGTTTTCCAGTGTCAATGTTGAACTCATGAGTCATGAGCTGCAGCCTCTGCAGCTCAGGGAGGGAAGACTGGAGGCTCTGAGCTTCACATGACGCCTGAATATAAACTGAGACTGAGACACGTGTATGTGTCTCTATCTGCAGGGTCAGGCTCTGGAGGCATAGGTTCAGTTTAGGGATTAACCAATAATGATACTGCTTTACTAGTATTGGTAAATATCAATAGTATCAATAGTATATAGTCAAAGTATCAATATCAGTATCAGAACTGAAATAGCTGGATCAGTGCATCTCAGTGACTCTAATAGCTTTTTTTAAAGCAGCATGACTACAGGCTACATACTGGACCTTTAATATCTTATTACCTGTTTTCCAGAAATGAAAGAACCACAGTGCAGACAAGCTGAGTCTTATTTGGAAGATGACACTAAAGTTTTGAGCTCTTTTTCAGCATTATGACCTTCCAGATCTCACAGGGACCCTCTGTATTGCCCACCTCTCCTCTCACACTGGTGCTGGGACCTGGTGATGCGGCTCTGGTTGGAGGAAGACTGGATACTATTGCTGCGTGCATTAGTCCAGGGGGCACAGCGCGTTCAGGAGAGGAGCTGTGGATGTGAGGAAGGGTCTCTACAGCACGTTCAGGAGAGGAGCTGTGGATGTGAGGGGGGGTCTCTACAGCGCGTTCAGGAGAGGAGCTGTGTTTGTGAGGGGGTCTCTTCAGCGCGTTCAGGAGAGGAGCTGTGGATGTGAGGAAGGGTCTCTACAGCGCATTCAGGAGAGGAGCTGTGGATGTGAGGAAGGGTCTCTACAGCGCGTTCAGGAGAGGAGCTGTGGATGTGAGGGGGGGTCTCTACAGCGCGTTCAGGAGAGGAGCTGTGGATGTGAGGGGGGTCTCTACAGCGCGTTCAGGAGAGGAGCTGTGGATGTGAGGTGCGGATGTCTCTACAGCGCGTTCAGGAGAGGAGCTGTGGATGTGAGGGGGGGTCTCTACAGCGCGTTCAGGAGAGGAGCTGTGGATGTGAGGGGGGGTCTCTACAGCGCGTTCAGGAGAGGAGCTGTATGGATGTGGGGGAAGTCTCTACAGTGCGTTCAGGAGCTTTATGGATGTGTTCAGGTGCTTTATGGATGTCTCTACAGCGCGTTCAGGAGAGGAGCTATGGATGTGAGGGGGGGTCTCTACAGCGCGTTCAGGAGAGGAGCTGTTTGATTGTGAGGGGGGTCTCTACATCAGGAGAGGAGTTGTATGAAAATGAGGGGGGGGGGGGGGTCTCTACAGCGCGTCATACCACAAACACCTCAGCTCAGTAAAAATCAGCTCAGTGAAGCAGCAGGCCACAGGACGGTTATCCAGCCATTGAGATCCACACTGCAAAACCACGACTGTCCAAACGCTCAAAGTGACTTGGGTTCAGAGTGAGAATGTGTTTTTGAGTAAGTTTAACACCATTCATTCGGTTTATAAAAGTATTACGCTAAAGAAATGCACTATGATACTTTGCAGTGACACAATGCACACACTGCCAACACAGTTTTAAGAGAAAATACAAAATAGATTTAAACAGCTTGTTTTTGCGATATGAGCATATGTCAATATGAGCGTTCATGGTGTTTAGGAGTTTTAAGAGCTTGTGACTGTAATGTCAGAGGGACTTTTTTAACCCCACAAATCAGCTCTTCTGTTGTAGTTCCAACTTAATCACTTCCAACTGGTCAGACTGAGTTAAAATTTGAGTAACAGAGCTTCAGACAAAACAGTGCCTCCAGTTAGCATTACAACTCCAAGGAAAGGAAATCACACTTGATTTGGTGACATTATTTTTATATATAGCTAAATTGTTTAAGATTTTAGAAATAAGCTGGAAAAACGAATGCAGTGTTTTCATGTTTTTATCATCCCGTATTTTTCGGACTATAAGGAGCACTTAAAATGATTTAATTTTCTCAAAAATCGATAGTGCACCTTCTGATTGTGCTTACTGACCTCGAACCAATTTTATGTAGTCCACAGGGCTCAAATATCTGTCAAAATGTTTTAGTACGACTTTGGTAAACTACGAAGCCGCACCGCTGGATGGATTGTTGGAGCATTACGGAGACCGTAGTCAGGAGCCTGGCGGAGTGATACCTACTGCGCTTCAGCATAATATTATGGTGTGTGTATGAGGATCCTAAAATGGCCCTGACTCACATGCCCAAGAGAAGTAAACTAATTCTGTAGCTGTAATTACTGCAGCTGTGTGGGAGCGTTGGACGACAGAAGGTGAACTCACATTCACCAAGACAGAGAGGCAATGCCGGGCGAGTTACACCACAATCTGCCAATGGATCATGGATGCCCGGGCTAAGGGATCAGTCTCACTTAATGTGCCATATGTATGAAAATAGACCATTGACTGTTCATTGATATTGTGCCTTATAATCTGGTGCACTTTATGGTCCGAAAAATACGGTAGTCAAAATCACAGCCTCAGCATCATGAGTCCTGATTTCTGAAATGTTGTGTCAGTGTCTCTCCCTGCTCTTCACCCTCCTTTTACAACTACATCTTGTGCAATGAATCGTATCAGCAAAATAAAAATTAACAAAATAATACACAAATAAAACCTAGTCAAAAACAGTATTCTGAACCCAGGTCATTTAGCGTAGGACGGCCTTCACGTTTTGCAGTGCACAGTCTTGTCTCCTTTGGCGCCTGAGGTCGGAGGTTGTACAGGTGCCTCTGGGGGTCACATGATAGTGCAGCGGTTTCTCTGCAGTGCCCCCTGCAGTCTGATGGAGGTGTGGTTCTGTCGAGCTCCACGGGCCACGGCGATGCCCAGCAGCTCCTTGAAGAGCAGGACCACGTGCCAGTTGAACTTGGCCGAGCATTCCACGTAACCACACTTCCACGTCTTCTTCACCAGGACGGAGACGGCGCGGCGTGGCATGAAGCGCTGACGCTGCAGGTCACGCTTGTTCCCCACCACCAGGATGGGCACCTCACTGCTGCTGCCCTCCCTGTACACACACACACACACACACACACACAAGAAGATCAGTCAGGCAGGAGCTAATATGGAAATATATGTGCCTGCACTAAATGTATGCGTAGGTTGGGTCTTAGAATAGAATAGAATAGAATAAAGGTCCTATATTACACAGAATTGACTGTTGTGAGCTTTAAGCCATGTTAGAATGGTGTTATCACATCAAACCTCATGAAAATCCTTTATTATCAGTCTAGCTACATACCTTTTATTTAATGGAGATGAGGAATTTAAGGGCTGAAATTATCTAAATGATTCTAGTGAAGGTGTATGGAGTTAAAAACACAGTGGAGCACTTCCTGTATTGTCACATGACATCGCAAAGTGGATCTGTGTTCTTGTTTTTTTCTGTGTGAGAGAAGCCTAAATCTGCAGGGTTTGTATTTTAAACATGTGTGAATGAAACAAAACTCCAGGTGTGTTTGCAATGAGGAAACGACATTAGAACAGAGATCAGAAAATACCCTAATATAAAGAACACATAAGATGCATTCTTAAAGATTTAATTCTCTGTTAAACATGATTTCGGTCTATTTGGAATCAGCATTTCACATTTCTCACACATTTCTAACATCAGATAATAATAATTTGGGAAACACACTTTATAAATTACACCTGTTCTCAGTGAGGCATTCAGGAGGAACTAACAAAGTCCTTAACTCTAGTGAATACAATGTTAACAGAGCCATGTGTTGGCTGTGCACACGCTGTGACTGAAGAACAAGGTGACAGGTGACTGGTGATGGTTTATGGGCTTAAACGCTGCATAGCAAAAGTCTATAAAACTATAGACTATCTGTGATGCAACAGAACGGGCAAAATTTAAACAGAGCATTTTTAAGGCTCAGAAAACAACTTTGGATTCATGGACAAATGAAAGTTATCACACTTCAAACTACCTCTTCTCACTTCCCTGTGTTTTACCTTTTCTTTATGTAACAGATTGTTGGCTCGTGTTACATGCATAATCATCAAATAAAATCAAAGTTTATTTTTAAGGCATACATACATGCATAATGCGCTGGAAATCTTTTTTCTCAACCTTTTCTCGACCTTGGAGCGAGTGTTACGCATCGATAACCAGGAAACAGCTGTTGCTAATGTGACCTAGCAGTGTTGTGCTAAGCGCCTTGTGCAGAAGTGTTGATCACTGGAAATACAATATAATGTAATATAAGATCAAGTGACCATTTCTTTTCTGGTTAGATTGGCTTTTTGCTGGTTTATTGTGCCCTGAGTCTGTATCCAGTCATCTCACTCTGGTGCTTGGCTCCTCCTGAGCTCAAAACGAGCCAGTAGCCCAACCAAGCCACACCTCACACCACAAGGTATGAACAAAGTGAACCTGTGCAAACATCTTCAGGTTACATATGCTCATGGGTAATTGAACAAACAGAAAGCGAGACAAAGCCTGCACACTTCATCCCAAACTGCTGTTTAGAAGTAAGTGTTTTCTCTGTTTCACTGTACGAGCCTTTCACCAGTGATGTGCACAGACCTTCTATAATTCAACAAATGTCTCATGTGTGACAGCAGTGATCACAGAAAGGTGAGACCTGACTGAGTCCAATCTGCAGCTGGAGCAGACATGTCAGATGCCCTGGAACACAGGTGGAAGAGAGCGGTGTGCAAACATGTAATGATGCAAGGGGCAGTTTCTATTTCACGGACAAGAGCACATTCTAAATGTGAGCCGTGGATATGGACACTGTGTCCTGCAGAGACAGTGCTGTCTACAGTGTGTCCCTGTGCAGAGGAGGGTTTAGGGCAGGGCCCTGATGCGGCCCTCAGGCCCATTTGTACTGGCCCTCAGGTCTTTATGCTCAGGGAGTCTGAAATGGCCCCACTGAGCAGAAGCATGATCTTAGTTAGTTAGTTTATTTTCTTCAATGAACAGAATCATTAACTATATTACAAAGATTTAACACATGTGAAACAAAGCTGAAGTGAATGTTTGAAGCATTGTTATTAACAGAGGACTGGCTCTGTGATCAGATGAGTGTTCAACTGGACTTCACAGATCTGAGTCACTCAGCGTTTAATGTGCTTCAGGATGTGGCCCTCGGTAAAGAAGTTTGGCTCCTGTTTCAGGACATGTTTTAAAGGTGCAGTAAGTTGCATTTATAGTGGAGGATATATGACCTGCCTGTCTCCATGGCGATGTTATTGTGTTGGCTGGAATGTTCTGCAGTGTGGCATAAATCTTACCTACCTTGCCATATCAGTTGTAAATGTTTTAAATGATCTAAATAACCTGAAAAACATGCACTCTTACTATGAGTGGACTCGCCTCTCTACAGATCTGACCTGTAGTTTGGCCTAGTGGTGTCATCTGATTGTTTCCATGGAGACAGGAAATGACAGGCTTCTATCAATCATTCAACACTTTCTTGTTTCCCCCTGTACTGAAGGATCACAGTTTTTAATTTGATTCAAATTCTTGGATAGGTTAAATGTATACATACATACATAAATGTATATGCATTTATATATACACAAGTGTGTGTGTATGTGTGTATATATACACACACACACACACACACACACATATATATATATACAGAAATATATATACAGAAATATATATAGAGAGTTGAGCTGCTGTACCACTTTATTCTCCTTGTGTATTCTTGTCTGTATTTGCTCTGTGCTGACAGCTCCAGCTCGTTTAAATGGAACTGTAGAAATGACAGATGTGGCAAAGCAATGACAGCCCCCTGAGACCAGCAGGTGGCAGCCTCACACTGTGCCCCTTTCATTTCCTCAACAGAAACAAGACAGACTTTAACCGGTGCCATTAAACAAACATGTCTGCTAAAGAGTTCTAATGTCTGACCCCTGTGGATCATTATGTTATCATTTTGACATTTTACATCATGATATTGATCAAAAATGACTTAAACCAAAAGAAACAAGTCGACTGACTTCTGTGTTAGAAAACTGTGGTGCCCAATGGGAGCTGGCATCACCATAAATGTCATCACATCAAAGACCTGGGGGAGATCACTATATTACTCAAACATGCATGGATGACATCTACAAGCTCTTCAGGCATGTTCTTGATGAAGGAACAGTATTATAACATGGGAGAATGCTGAAACAATAAGAATAAGTGCACAAGTGCTACATACAGCTCTTTTAAGTGAACAGCCCTCTCTTTGGGCCTCAGTTTGGGCCTCAGTTTGGGCCTGTCTTTGAGCTTCTGTTTGGGGCTTTCTTTTGGCCTCTGTTTGGGCCTCTGTTTGCACCTCTATTTGCACCTTTGTTTGGTGGTTATTTTGCAGAGACTCGTAGAAAGCACACAGCCGTTTTAGGATACGAGTGTTTGGAGCTGAGTGGCGCACACAGATGGAGGTGCACACAGATCTGTGCTTTAAAAAGAGCACGCTCTCGCTCAGGCCGCTCTTCACACTCACACGGCTCAGATCCTCCTCAGAACACACAGTACCAGCACACAGGGGGCCACTCCATTCACCCACTGACCACCTCAACCAACCACCAGCCCATCACACATGTGCACACTGAACCACCAGCCCATCACACATGTGCACACCGAACCACCAGCCCATCACACATGTGCACACCGAACCACCAGCCCATCACACATGTGCACACCGAACCACCAGCCCATCACACATGTGCACACTGAACCACCAGCCCATCACACATGTGCACACTGAACCACCAGCCCATCACACATGTGCACACTGAACCACCAGCCCATCACACATGTGCACACTGAACCACCAGCCCATCACACATGTGCACACTGAACCACCAGCCCATCACACATGTGCACATCGAACCAACGGCCCATCACACATGTGCACTCCGAACCAAGAGCCCATCACACATGTGCACACCGAACCACCAGCCCATCACACATGTGCACACTGAACCACCAGCCCATCACACATGTGCACATCGAACCAACGGCCCATCACACATGTGCACTCCGAACCAAGAGCCCATCACACATGTGCACACTGAACCACCAGCCCATCACACATGTGCACACTGAACCACCAGCCCATCACACATGTGCACACTGAACCACCAGCCCATCACACATGTGCACACTGAACCACCAGCCCATCACACATGTGCACACCGAACCACCAGCCCATCACACATGTGCACATCGAACCAAGAGCCCATCACACATGTGCACACTGAACCACCAGCCCATCACACATGTGCACATCGAACCAACGGCCCATCACACATGTGCACTCCGAACCAAGAGCCCATCACACATGTGCACATGTGGCCATGTGTCCCTAAAGTCCACACAAACTGCACACACATGCTGCACACACACACTCACACACGCACTCACACTGCACACACTGCGCACACACACACACACACATTGCGTGAACACACACTCACACTGCACACACACACTGCACACACACACACACTCACACTCACACACGCACTCACACTGCACACACTGCGCACACACACACACACACACACACTGTGTGAACACACACTCACACTGCACACGCACACTGCACACACACACTGCACACACACACTCACACACGCACTCACACTGCACACACTGCGCACACACACACACACACTGCGTGAACACACACTCACACTGCACACACACTCACTGCACACACACACTCACACTGCACACACACACTGCACACACACACACTCACACTGCACACACACACTGCACACACACACACTCACACTGCACACACACACTGCACACACACACACTCACACTGCACACACACAGTGCACACAGCCCCATCTGTCAGACAGTCAAATACTATCAGGCCAATATCGATCAGTATAAGAGCAGGAAGATGTCTCAAATGAAACTCAGACTGTGCTTTAAAAATATGTTCTTGTTTTTTGTTCTGTTTTCTTCTGACAAGCATTGTGATTAAATTTTAACTTTTAATAATGTGATTCTGCTGAAAGAAGTAGAATTGATAAAGAGAAAATTTACTACAAACTAAGACAAGAATCACATCTCAGAACACGTTTGTACCAATCAAACAGGGTTACATACATTTTATGCAGAATAACACAGGAGAGTTGATGTTTATGGAAGAAATTAAGAAAAATTGCAGCTTTCATGAGTTAATTGCCGTTCATTCAAATAATGATTTTGATTCACTTCAAATCCCTCAGTGTCAGTGAGTGTTGTGGTTGAAGTTCAGGTTTCACACTAAGGGCTGTATGTGGCCCGGGTCTTAGCACTAGTGTGAGCATATGATATTTATATGATCATTTATGTTAAGGACTCCCTCAGTTTGCTCCACTCCCTCAGTCTGCTCCACTCCCTCAGTCTGCTCCACTCCCTCCGTCTGCCTCACTCCCTCAGTCTCCTCCACTCTCTCAGTCTGCTCCACTCTCTCAGTCTGCTCCACACCCTCAGTCTCCTCCACTCCCTCAGTCTCCTCCACTCTCTCAGTCTGCTCCACTCCCTCAGTCTCCTCCACTCCCTCAGTCTCCTCCACTCCCTCAGTCTCCTCCACTCCCTCAGTCTGCTCCACTCCCTCAGTCTCCTCCACTCCCTCAGTCTCCTCCACTCCCTCAGTCTCCTCCACTCCCTCAGTCTGCTCCACTCCCTCAGTCTCCTCCACTCCCTCAGTCTGCTCCACTCAGTCTGCTCCACACCCTCAGTCTCCTCCACTCCCTCCCTCTGCTCTACTCAGTCTGCTCCACACCCTCAGTCTGCTCCACTCCCTCAGTCCGCTCCACTCAGTCTGCTCCACTCCCTCAGTCTCCTCCACACCCTCAGTCTGCTCCACACCCTCAGTCTGCTCCACTCCCTCAGTCTGCTCCATACCCTCAGTCTCCTCCACTCCCTCAGTCTGCTCCACACCCTCAGTCTCCTCCACACCCTCAGTCTGCTCCACACCCTCAGTCTCCTCCACTCCCTCAGTCTGCTCCACTCCCTCAGTCTGCTCCACACCCTCGGTCTCCTCCACACCCTCAGTCTGCTCCACACCCTCAGTCTGCTCCACTCCCTCAGTCTGCTCCACTCCCTCAGTCTGCTCCACACCCTCAGTCTGCTCCACTCCCTCAGTCTGCTCCACACCCTGTCTCCTCCACACCCTCAGTCTGCTCCACACCCTCAGTCTGCTCCACACTCTCAGTCTGCTCCACTCCGTCAGTCTGCTCCACACCACCTGAGGCTCTTGCTTAGAGCTTCAAGCGTCCCGCTCTCAGCGGACACTATCTGCAGCAGATTATCTCACTAACACTAAGACCGAGGGAAAGATACAGGCCTAAAAGAGAATGTAACAATAAAAGTGTTAAGTCACGTCATACCCACATATGTTTTAATCACTTTGCAAATTTGACCGTTTTATCCAGTATACATTTAGTTTTATTTTGGCCTTTTTCAGCTTTTTCTTGATATATTTCTTGACCATATCTTGAATTGCAGACTGATTTTTTCACGCCTTCTTCAGGTCTGCCTCTTCTTCAAGTGCCTTGCCATTCCAAAACACCATTAATTGACTTAATGTAGTGAAGTGGGACATTTGTGGTATATTAATATTTACCCTCTCAGCTACTGTTTATTATAAATTGTTTTGATTTGATTGGGTCACTGTTTAAATGAACTGTCTATTTCCTGCAATCTACCTGTAGGCACTAAGAGTTTTAAATCCCAAAAAGCTTCTCTCCAGTTCCCACTTCCTGTCCTTAGAATGATTTCTAAAAAGAGCAGAAATTTAACTTTAGATAGTATTTGAAATCTATTTAAGAGTCAACATCAAATTAGTTTGAACAATTTTAATATTCTCCCTTAATAACAGTTTTATTTTTCGTTACTTAATTAATTACTCATAGGGTAAAGTCAGGTTGAGTGGGACATCAGGTTGACTAAGACACAAACTTATCTGTTATATAAAAAATATTTTATTGGCCAATCACAACAATTGTCACTGTTTTATTGCTGAATGTCGACTGGATATGAAACAAGGATTGTGATTGGTCAAGTTGACCTCTGGAACTATGTTGTAGAATAACTCTCTTCATTATATTATAGCAACATATATTTATACTGTCAGTGTCTTTATAAATGACTTTTAATGAATTGAATGAAATATACATTATACATTTATGAAAATTAGATTTTTAGCACTGTCCCACTTTACCTGATTTCAGCCTATACCTTCTACTATCATTAACAACAACTACTGTTTTCTAAATTCTTATCTAGTTAATGCATTATACTAATACTTTAATAATGTCTACACTCCACCTAACCTCATGAACAAACACCCAACCAGGAGCCACACAAAACCCAGTAACCACCTCGCTATCTGAACCAGTACTCAAAACTATCTCGAGCGTCTACAGCACAGGCCAGACAGGTGCACGTTTAAGCACTAATTTAAGACCACAACCACGCAGCCACTGGTCTCTGAATGGCTCCTGACCAGACTCACTACTCCTGTCTCCTGCTTCGCAGGGTTATCTTATGTTTATGTTGCGCAACTCACAGGTTCTATCTCTTGGAGCTCCCTTTGTTTCTAAAAAACACTAATAGTATTACATATAGTATTTTCTAGGGTCACATTCTAGATCTGTTTTTATCTTTTTATATGTATATGTAGGGCCTGTATTTTTATATATACTTAATTAAAAGTTTTTGTTTTTATTTTTTATAAAACCGTTGCTTTCTCTCTTTTACGTGCCATTTAGCATAAAACACGAAAACTCTGCTTTCTCTCTTTTTACATGCCAGGTAGCATAATACACGACACAATAAATAAATCTACTAAGCCTAAATACGGCACTACACTGTTTTCTTTTCTCTCACGTGATAAACATAAATACAGCTCATTTACATAGTTCAAAATGATCACTTAATATTACACAAAGTCCCCAAAAATTCACCACATTTGTAATTTAGCATTAAGTCAATTGACAGGAATTTTAGAACAAAAGGCTACTGTCATACCGTATCATTTCTGAAGCGCACGTCTGCGATGTCTTCTCAGGGGTTTGCGGAGAGATGATAAGAGATGATAAGGCCTGACTTCCAAGATTACGGATCACTGATCACGTCGGGGTCACCATCTGTTGATATTGGGTTTTTGAAGGCACTTGAACAAAAATTCAGAAGGCATAATGCGGTCCACAGGAAGATCTTTATTCTTGGTTTGAGTAGTACAGGCCTCGAATCAGCTGGTCCTAAACCCCCGTCTCTGAAAAGCCCTTCTGCGAGACCTTTTTTATAGCCGGACACAACACTTGCTGATGCATGCAGGTGTAATTCTATCCTTGTTGCTTACGTAAAATTGCCGAAATTGAGCGTCTAGCCCAATGTCTAGGCCATCGTTTTAAAGTAGCACACTTATTTTAAAATAGCACAAGGGTCACAAGGTTAACATGCTCAACTCCAAGAAACATAGGGGCATATGTTTTAAAGTCAGAATAGGAAAAAAGCATATATGTACTCATTTAATTATTTCTTAATATTAACACAAAGACAATAATTCACAAGCTCCTTGCTATTTGTGAGGCACTGGAGTCTAGCGCTGGACAAACTGTCACTATTTATTCGGACTCGGCTTATGTCATTGGTGCGGAGTTTGTGGACTTGATGGATTGGAAACGTAATGGCTTTTTGACAGCCAGGGGGACACCTATTGCTCATCGCGCTGCAATTAAGGCGTTTGGACGCTGCACTGTTGCTACCTTCAGATGTTGCTATCGTGAAATGTGCATGTACTAGGAAGTGGATCCTATTGTTACCAGGGGTAACGACATGGGGGATAAAGCTGCCAAGGTGGCCGCTGGTTATCTGTTGCAGGCTCTAGGAGCCTATATCGTCATGGACGATTTCTCACCCACGGATCTGTTGCCTGCTCTCATATTAGACGTGTTGTTGGAGGTTCAGGGAGCCTCAGCAGGAACAGACTATGTGGAGGGAAAAAGGGGCTGTTAGGGACAGCTCCGGGCTGTGGAGAGGTCCATTGGGTCAACCTGTATTACCCATGGGTCCTCTTTCAAAGGCCGCTCAGGGAGAGGCCCACGGTCCATCTCATTTTGGCACTCAGCCAATGTTGAGAAAACTGGCAGTGTGGTGGCATCCATATATGTCAGATATGGTCTGGTACCACTACAACCAATGTTCTGTGTGTCAAAGGTTCAATGCTAACCCAACCTTAAAGGTCAGTTCCAACTTGCTCTTTGGCCTGGTGCTGAAGTGCCGAATGATTTTATGGACATGGGCTCCAGAGTGCAAGGTAAGTAATATTTCCTTTGCAGGTTAGTCAGAGGCATATCCAGTCAATCAGGAAGACGCTACATCAATCATTAAGGTACTGCTAAACAATTACATTCTTCATCACATTCCTCAACCATTACATTCCTCATTACATTCCTCATTAAATCACTGACAAAGTACTATAATATCCAATTCCCTGCTCACACCTGTATATAGTTGTAAATATGTCACTGATGTAAATAATTTCTGAGAGAGAACTCTTTTTTATCTTTTATTTTATTGTATTTATCTTGTATATTTTTGAAACTTTATTTATATCGGTTGCATCTGTAACAAAGAAAGAAAGACTATAGCCCTGGACTGCACATGTCTAAGGAGCTACATGATGATTGGAAAACTGGTGATTTATTGGGTAAATGGAAAGGTTTGGCTTTTTCATTATTTACATTATTCATTGCCATATTAGCTGTGTTTGTCATGATAGGTTGCTGTTGTGTTTGTTGTATTTGAGTTTTGTGTGTTAAGGTCATCAACAGTGCTGTTCACTTGGATCCTAAAGGACAATATAGTCAGATAATGGTTAAGGATGTTATGGATGATGAGAAACCACACCAGTCAACTTTGCTTGAGGAGATAACCTCTAAGTAGAGGTCAAAAGGGGGAAATGAAGAAAAAAGTCAAAATTAATAAAGTTTAAAGTTATATGCATATGCTTATGTTATTATGAAACACGGTAAACTTAAATATGCATGAAAATATGTTAAAATTGTAGTTATGTTGTATCTTTAACCATATGTAGGATTTCTATGCATTGCAATATTGTGTGCACTATTTGACAGCTAGAAGACTTACAGGGGTCTCTGGAATGTGGGCCCCAAGCATCGAGGAGGAGAATCCATATATGGGACAGAGAAGCAATGAAGAAGCTGGGTGGAACTTCATCAACATAATATTGCATATTTATAATCTCTCATGTAAAAGGGTCGAAGGGAGAGATAGCCGTTGGTCTACGTTTAACATCAGGGCTAGGTGGACCCCAGCGCACGCTGTAGGCTGTATTAGAATTCTTTGTTACGGGAATAAACTTTTTATTTTTGAATCGTCTTTCGATGTGAGCATGCAATCCAACAAATGCCACATCATAATGTGAACCCCGTGTGTGTGTTTTGCTTTCCTGTAAAATCCTTCTTGGAAATTTGCAAATTAGCCCTGGTTCTAAATGTTGTAGTATGTTGCACGTCTAATGTGACACTCGTCTATCAGATACATAAATGATTGACTGTTTGCATTTTTCTTGTTCAGTTACATCACAGGTAAAACTCCAGACTTCTCCTGCACAGTGTTTAGGCCGATAAACCATCACAGGATTCATTCTGCACTCAAACTGTGTTCATAATGAACACATGGCTATGTTAGAATAGCATGGTTCTGTTAGCATAGCATGGCTCTGTTAGCATAGTTTGGCTTGGTTAGCATAGCATTAACAGGATAAGGACTTCATTCATTTAGTTTCTCATCTTCTATCATGTTGCTGACAGCCAAATGTCAGAGGCGTAGTTTAAAGCTCCTGAATCTTAAAATCCATTTAACATTGGGCTGTTCCTCTAAGACAGGACCACACAAACGATCTGTGTCTGAAATGTCAGAATCCCACAGGCCTTTGATACATCCGCTGTCCTTTGGTTTTTTGGAGGAAAGTGTTTGACTGGTTGCCATGGGACCCAGGCTGTGTCTGCCTGGGACCCCCCCTCCGACCCTCTCTTCCCCTCTTGGTCCCTCTGTGTCTAAATGTCCCCCTTTGTCCCTGTGTCCTCTTGTACCTGTTGTCCATGATCTGCTGGCGGATCATCTTGACGTACTCGAAGCTCTCCACGCAGCAGATGTCGTACACCAGGATGTAGGCGTTGGCGTTGCGGACTCCCCGACAGCGCAGGTCCAACCACTCCTGAGAGACACAAAGAGAGGGGCTGGTCAGGACGGACATTTCAACAACATATGTTTTGCCTCTAGTAATTATTATTTAACATCTTAAATACTGATCAAAAAACAAGTTCAACTGGAACAAGAAATCCACTTGTTTCACTACTAAACTATGTACATGATGTTTAATAGCATTGTTTACTGACTTTTTGGGAACTTTAGTAGAAACTAGGTACATCTGCAGCTTTGTGGTCAAAACCACCCAAATCTGCGCTTGTGCTGCCTTCAGTGCAATCAGCTATTTCAAGTAGTTGGTAACATGACACAGGACTGCTCAGATTCCAGCCAGGTGTTTCTGAGTACAAACACGTGGACGCAGGGGCAGAGTTTAAAGGGAGGACACCTGTTGTGGATACCTCCTCAACCTCAATCTCCCCTTTAGGGTTGGTTTATAATTCTGCGTTAAAACTACATGGAAGTGATGCACATGAGTGCCAATCAGAGACCTCCACAACGTACAGAGCCAATCATGAGCTCCCCAACACACATGAGAGCCAATCAGAGACCTCCCCAACACACAGAGCCAATCAAGAGCTCCCCAACACACATGATAGCCAATCAGAGACCTCCCCAACACACAGAGCCAATCAAGAGCTCCCCAACACACATGATAGCCAATCAGAGACCTCCCCAACACACAGAGCCAATCAAGAGCTCCTCAACACACATGAGGGCCAATCATGAGCTCCCCAACACACATAAGAGCCCATCGGAGAACTTCCCAACTCACATGAGAGCCAATCAGTCAAAAAGTTATTCGATGTCAAACTTCCACTAAACACAGGGGTCGTGATTGGTGGAACCACAAAGACTATGCAGACAACTAATTACAATAGTTTGGAAGAGCTAATGGCAGAGAAATGTCTGTTTATGAGCCTAATATAAAAGTTTATTGTTGCAGTAAATAAAAAATCAATTGTAATTAAACCGTTTGGATTCCCAGAGTGCATCTGGTCCCTGATGAGGTCTGCAGAAGCTCATATGGTTCAAGTTTGTGTCAGGATGTCAGCTCACAGCTGAGTGGGGCCCCATGCATAACTGTAAACCAACCTTTAGTCCTCCAGGTACTGCTCAGTTTAGCAGCTCTATTTGAAATGTAGCTATGAAGTTTCACAGATGGTCCAACTTCTTCAGGATGGCACATGTGGATGTGTCGTTACAGGAGATTTAATATGTCTTTCAGCACACTCTCCAGAACATGAAGAAGATTTCAGGAGGCAGGCAGTTACTAAGAGAGCTGGATAGGGCCCATCCCATCAGCAGGACCCATGTCTGCTCCTTTGTGCAGGAGGAACAGGATGAGCACTGTCCGTGCCCTACAGAATGACCTCCAGCAGCCCAAACAATCACAAACAGACTTCATGAGGGCGGCTTGAGGGCAACATGTCCTGTAGTGGACCCTGTGCTCACCACCCAGCACCGTGGAGCTCCACTGGCATTTGCTAAACAACACCAGAATTGGCAAGGCCACCACTGGTGCCCTGTGATTTTCACAGATGAGAGCAGGTTCACCTAGAGCACCCCTGCCAGATGTGAAAGAGTCTGGAGAAGGCAAGGAGAACGCTCTGCTGCCTGCAACATGGTTCAGCATGAACAGTTTGGTGGTGAGTCTGTGATGTTCTGGGGAGGCAGATCCATGGAGGGATGCACAGATTTTTACTGGCTAGAAAACAACATTCTGGCTGTCATTAGGCATTGAGAAGAAATCCTTGAATCCAGTGTCAGATCCTACGCTGGTGCAGTAGGTCCTAGTTTCTTCTGATGCACGACAGTGCCCGGCCTCATGTGGCAACAATCTGCGGGAAGAACATGGAGGATGAAGAGATCAATATGACTGTAGGGTCATCAGGTCACCTGACTTAAACCCGACAGAACACCTGTGGGACATTATGTTTGGGTCCATCAGATGCTCCAGGTTGCTTCTCAGACTCTACAGAAGCTCAGCGACGCCCTTACACAGATCTGGGAGGACATCCCACAAGACTCCATCCGTTGTTTCATTAGGAACCACGATGTTGTCAAACATGCACACAAGCATGTGGGGGCCACACAAGAGACTGACAAGCACTTTGAGTTGCAGAAATGAAATTTTGGTAAAATAGACTGGTCTGCCACATCATTATTTCACTTTGATTTTCAGGGTGTCTATACAATTAAGCCCTTTGTAGGCTGAAAGTTGTATTTCCATTAAAAGAGGTGGCAGCATACATATCCTGCTTTTTTACACTGAGATCTGATGTGTTTTCAAATTGTTCCTTTCATTTTTGAGCAGTGTATTAAGACACATTATATTATATTATTATACACAGTGGCAAATAAAAGTGGATCTAGTGTTTAGTTCCACTTTATAATAATAATAATAATAAATAAAGCCACAAGCGGCGATGATTGTCCCTCACGTGCACCTACGCAGTACACCGCAAAAACCGCAAACACCGCAAACACCGCAAACACCGTGCCCCACAAAAAGCGTGCCCAGCATATCGCGCTGTGCAAACGCCGCACCCCACACTATCCCTAATAACCGTAAGCCCCAACCACACTTTTCATATGCTTTACAGTGTATTATATTCAGGCTATTCTCTAGATGATGTACAGTGATTTTCAGCCCTGTGGGTGAAGCGCCTTCAGAGGTTTGCGTTCAAACGCAACATGAGCCAAAATGCGAACTCTGCATTTTGCATTTTGATTTCAATCCAAGATGGCCGCCTTCTGCTTTGTCAAGGGGCGTGGCCATAATAATATTTTTTGTTTGTCTTCACATGCTGAACCGAATTTCCTAACTCTACAACAAAGTAGAGCTGGGACGGTTCCCATAGAAGTGGGTGGAGCCTAATATTCAAGGTGGTGTATTATCTCCATTTTTTGATCCCCACACATGAAACCTATATTTTCTTGAATGTCTCATCATCTCTGAACATTTGGCAAAGTTTGGTGAGTTTTTAAACGTTTTTGAATGTGTTTGTGGGGTCACGCTTTATTTCAATCTGTAGGGGGCGCTAATGCACCAAATTAAATTTTTTCACATTCAGTAGCTTTAGGGCAGAGAGTTTAAGAACTGTGTCACATTTCATTGAAATCAGAGTTTGTTTCAGCAAATAGGAGCAATTTGTGAATTTCCAAAACTTGTGTTCATTATTTGTGGCTTCACTGCTCAGAGACCGTCAGACGGATTTGGGATATGTGGATATTTATTGATGTTCCACCCCTGGAGATAATGTGGACCAAATTTGAGGCCGTTTGGGTGAGCACCTATGGAGGAGTGCATTTCAGCTTTGCAAAATTTTATCCAAGATGGCCGCCTTCTGGTGTGTCAGGGGGCGTGGCCATAAAAATATATTTTACTTGTCTTATCATGATCGACTTCTGTGTTAAATTTCATGATTCTCCATGCTAATTTTTTTGGTGTCATTTGTATTCCCTAATGCATTTTTGTCTTGTTAGGGGGCGCTGACGAGCCATTTTATTTATTTATTGAAAATGGAAATAGAAAATTTGGAGAAGTGGAGTCTTTAACACGTGGCCAAATTTCATGAGTTTTCGTCATTGTTCAATGGGCGAAAAATGGGTCAGTGCATTAGGAAAAAAATAATAAGAAGAATATTCTGATACGAGAACAATGTTCCGCTTTTTTTTGGTCGACAAACTATACATTTTTGGAAACCTCTGGTGCATTGCTACGTCATGGCGAGGGTCCCTGGTCACTACGGGCAAGTCACGTCGCGTCATTTTAGTTCCCGTCCCCTATGAGCATCGCTATGCGATACTAATAGGCCCTTCGCCAGCCTCTGGCGCTCAGGCCTAATAATAATAATAATAATAATAATAATAATAATAATAATAATAATAATAATAATAATAATAATAATAATACATAACACTTGTATAGCGCTTTTCAAGATACTCAAAGATACTTTACATGGAGAGACAAAGGCAAAAGAAATAAGATAATTAATGAAAGGTGGTTTTAAAGAGATGGGTTTTTAGGGCTTTTTTAAACATGGAGAGTGTGGATGAATCTCTGATGTGTTTGGGCAAGGAGTTCCAGAGGGTGGGGGCAGCAGCGGAGAAGACCCAGTCCCCCAGGTCTTGTGTTTAGTCCTGGTGGGGGAGACAGGAGGTTGGCGTCAGCTGATTGGAGGGCACGGGTGGGGGTGTGATGGTGGAGGAGCTCAGAGAGGTAAGTGGGGACCAGGTTATGGAGGGACTTGTACATGATGGTGAGGAGCTTGAATTGGATGCGCTGAGGGACGGGGAGCCAGTGGAGATCTCTGAGGACAGGGGTGATCTGTTCACGGGAGGAGGTGCGGCTGAGGAGGTGGGCAGCAGAGTTCTGGATATACTGGAGTCTATTGAGGAGTTTGGATGGTGAACTGTAGAGCAGCTATTGCAGTAGTTGAGGCGGGAGGCGGTAAAGGTGTGGATGAGGATTTCAGCAGACTGAGTGGAGAGGGATGGGCAGAGGCAGAGGTGGTAGATGGCAGTTTTGGTGATGTGTTTGACATGGTGTTCATTGGAAAGGGTCTGGTCGAAGGTGATGCCGAGGTTTCGGAGGTGGGAGGAGGGGGGGCTGAGGAGCCGTTGATGGAGAGGGTGAGATTATTGTGGGTTTTGGTAAGTGTTTTGGGGCCAATGATGATTATTTCAGTTTTGTCGCAGTTGAGTTGGAGGACGTTAGATTGGAGCCAGGACTTTATTTCGGAGATGCAGTTTGTGATGGTGGAGTGTGTGGCTGGGTTATGGATTTAGTGGATAGGTAGAGTCGAAGGTCATCAGCAAAGCAGTGGAACTGGAGGCTGTGGTGGCGGATTATATGTCAAAGGGGGAGGATGTAGAGAGTGAAGAGGAGGGGGCCAAGAACAGAACCTTGGGGAACTCCTTGAGTTAAAGGAGAGATATTCTGCAGAATCTCAATAGTGATCTAAAATCACTTAATAAAAGAAACAAATGCTTTGATTCCTGATGGAAAACTGCAGCCCTGACTCCTCTTGCCCTTTATGGTAGATTGCAGGGCGTGTGTGTGGGCAGGGGTGGATACAGATAAGTGCCCTCCTGTTAACACATATTTTAGGTTTAATATTTGCCACATGAAAACATTGTTTAAAAGTACTTTTACAGCAAATGTGTAAAAGTACTTATGACTTAAACATATTCACCATGTCATGACAAAAACATATTCACTATGTTATGACTAAGACATATTCTCCATGTTATGACTTAAACATATTCTCCATGTTATGACTTAAACATATTCTCCATGTTATGAGGACACCTAAGTCTGTAGACAAAAGTTTGAGACTGGACTGTTATCTGGAACAGTATGAGGCTGCTGCTCACAGACAGGGGGCGCTCAGTGTGCTGAGAAATCGCAGTTTTAATGATTGATATTAGCAAATCGCACAGACTCATTTTGTCCACAATCCTGTGTTACAAAAAATAGCTAAGCCTTCAGTTTAGATCTGTATCAATATGTTCTGAAATGTGATTATTGTTTTAGTTTGTCTGGTCAGTTCAGATTTCAGTCTTTTGTCAATTCTTTTAGATGTGTTTAACAGAACAGTGTTGAACAGAATCACATTATTAAAACATAAATCACAAATCAAATCAGAATTGCAATGTTTCTCCAGCTGATCTTCAGCTCTTGGACCACAGTTGATGCCAGCCCCTGATCTGAGCTCAAGTGTGGGGTGTGGGCCTCTAAACCAGAGATGTGCTGTGTCTGAATATCAGGGGGAATGGAGCAGACTGGTGGTGTGGAGTAGACTGAGGGTGTGGTGTGGAGTAGACTGAGGGTGTGGTGTGGAGTAGACTGAGGGTGTGGTGTGGAGTAGACTGAGGGTGTGGTGTGGAGTAGACTGAGGGTGTGGTGTGGAGTAGACAGAGGGTGTGGTGTGGAGTAGACTGAGGGTGTGGTGTGGAGTAGACTGAGGGTGTCGTGTGGAGTAGACTGAGGGAGTGGTTTGGAGTATACTGAGGTTGTGGTGTGCATTAGACTGACTGTGTGGTGTGGAGTAGACTGAGGGTGTGGTGTGGAGTAGACTGAGGGTGTGGTGTGGAGTAGACTGAGGGTGTGGTGTGGAGTAGACTGAGGGTGTGGTGTGGAGTAGACTGAGGGTGTGGTGTGGAGTAGACAGAGGGTGTGGTGTGGAGTAGACTGAGGGTGTGGTGTGGAGTAGACAGAGGGTGTGGTGTGGAGTAGACTGAGGGTGGCGCATTCAGTGAATTGCCAGAATAAATATCGAACTAATCCACTAAAAAACAACATGTAACATGCTCAAGACTTCTTTTGGTTGGAAATATATTAGAATGATAAATGCTTAACATTCATAACATGTTTAATGTGTGTGCGGGGTGTTTGTGCACCATCCGGATGCCCTCCTCACACAGCTTTTCGCCCTCTTCCTGTATCGGCTCAGCACTGCTCTATAGTTTGGTTTGCTCTGGAGCTGTACAAAAGCTGCTCATTCACATGAGGCTGTTTACAGCTCTGTCCTAAAGTGTGTTTTCTTACCCTGTCTGTGGTCCTGCTGCGATGCCAGATTTCCTGACATCCTCGTTTCCTTTCTGTCACCAGCTCCATTTGATTTTGTGACCAAAATAATCCCATTGTACCACTTTAGTTAGTTCATAAAGATAGTCACCAGTAGGCAGGCGTCCATCAGAACCTTAGGTAACGGCACGGAGCCGTGGAGCAGCCAGACTCAGACGGGGATCAGCATATTCACTGACAGCTCAGGGCTGTGGCAGTGGGACAGACGCACGTCTCTATGTGCTGCTCTCTTGGCAGCAGTGGTCAGTAGAGCTTTGTACAGCGGCTCAAGAGACGTATATGCACATGAGCACTGCTCTGTACAGACACCTGTGCATCCTGCTCTGTGCACTTATGGAGAATATGAGTCACTTGTGTGGGGCAAATACAGGTCATGCAGTCACCCTCCCCATGTGTTAATGGTTTAATCCAAGTCTGTGCTCAAAGTGGTAACATCAGAAACATTTATGACAATAAACATGTTCCATAATCTGCGAGACATCCACCTGTGTGGGACCAAATGCCATGGACTCCCGTGAGATGAGACTGTGAGCTGTGAGAATGTGAGAATGGGTCAGCAGGAACAGCACTCGTACCTCGGGGGGAGAGGTGAGAGCGGACCCAGGACAAGCGGGAGCGACCAGGGGGAGAGCAGTGGTCAGTCGGTCTGCTGTGGGATGGGGAGTGCATGAGAAAGACATGGGTCTGCTGCAACGCTGAACTCTGCTGAACACAGAGAAAACTAAAAAGGTTGACAGGGTGTGAAGTGTTTGAAACACAAACCCCCCAGTTCTGTCACAGCTCATCCAAAATTCTATATTCCTAGTGCCTCTACTGGTGTGTACTTGCATCGTGGGGCTCTGGGGCTGTTTTATTGTACTCATATATAACTCTTCTCCACAGCCTCTGTGCTGCCTGATAATGAGACAAAGACATTACAACATTACCCACACGGGCAGTGCTTTTAAATACCACAGCATTCACAGATTGGTTCAGACGCCATCACCATAAATCTACTTGAACCGTCCAACTCCAGCCTCCAGCAGTGAAGTACAGCCCGACCTGGACACACCCCCTCCTTAACACTAGCGCTACGACCGGGGGCAAGATCAGGCCTCTGTGTGGTTCATGTGGTGCCTGTGTTTTGGCTGTTACGATGAGGTTTGAGGAGGTTTGGAGCAGAACAAAGTCTTAAACAGAAGAGATCTCAAGGATGGCACTTTAAAGGGAGAGACCACTCAGACTATTCACATTTACATGATGATAGTGACCACAACACCTCAGGTTTAATAACAGGTTTTCCATCAGATAAAGGTCAGGTTTGTGCAGAATGGATTTGGTTCATGTTTCTTCACTTCCAAAACTGCCCTGACAGACAGTGACAGTGATTTCTGGTGCTGACATTTACAGGAGAAATCTGATCATTAAAAACACCTGCTGACCATGGCTTTGTGTCATAACACTCCTCCCTCGTGAAAATCATGTCTGAAGAGCTTTTAAATGCCATCCATGCATGTCTGAGTAATCTAGCAATCTCACCTGGGCCTTGACAAACCTGATGCAATGTGCAGTGGTTTCATTAGCTGGATGCACGCTGATTGTGCTGTGATCGTGCTCTGAAGGGTGAGTGACTTAGGGGAGCAAAAGGAGGGCAGATTCAAAGCGTTGAAAATGAAAGTGAAACAGAATACTTATATGTTAATTTGTTGTTTTGGGAGAATATAGCATCACAAAACAAAAGGAACATGGTGATCTAAATATGTTAAGTGTTAGCCCATCGAGGAAAAATGATCTCTATTTCATTTTTGTCTGTGTCCCTGCACAGGAGTGAACAAACCCTGCAGCTCTGGTTCAGGCCGGGTTCAGAAGTGCTGGAGTGGGGAGTGGCTCAGTGCCTCGCCCTGAGAAGCACTCTCCCCAGGAAGGACCAAGAGCACAGAGGACGTAGCGCTCAGAACAAGTTTTAACAAACCAAACCAGATTCGTGCTTCTGTCCAGATGCTTTGCGCCACCTCGGAACCAGCCACAGTCCTCGGCACGGAGGACCGGAGCAACCCGCCCAGATCTATATTCCACTGCACATTCTCACTTTCCCCACTTGGAACCAGCGGCAGAGGACGGCAACGGACCCGCTCAGACCCGGCCCACTGCGCGCCCCAAATCCAGGTACGGGGAACAGCGGTAGAGCTTAATCTAAGGCCCAGACACGTGCCAATTTCAGTATCAGGTGTCGTCAGTGGGAGTTTTGGCACCGATTACAAATGTTAAACATGTTCTGTTGATTTGGATTGGCCGACTGATGTTCAGTGATGTTACAGTCACCTCAAGTAGGCCTGCATAAAGTTGGAAATTATTTGCTGTTGCAAAAATCATTTATGAATGCACTTTTTAAAAAATGAATGTACAATATTAAAAGTATATATATTCTCAGTTGTTATTGAAACTCATCTTTGCAGAAACACAAAAGATGAATTTACTTCACAGGCCTGTGTGGGGGAGGGCAGGATGGGATTTTGGAGAAGGGGGAGGCTCGGCTTTACCTACTCTAAGGGGAGGGGAAACATTCACCCATATTGAAAACCCCTGGTTTACATGACATTCCAATAGTCTGATAACTTTGGAAGCCAGTTTTACAGTGAGTCTCAGAGCTTGGACACATGTGCTGTTGCTGACCTCTCTCACAGCCCCCTGTCTTTTTGGTCTCAGGCTGGGATAGGCTCGTGATTTTTAACCAGTGTGTCTTAAAATTGACTGTGTTGATTTGTTAAGGGCTGCTGGTCAGATGTGTGGAGTGAGGATCAGGCATAATGTGAGGGGTGACTGAGGGAAACCTGGATCTGCTTTACAAAAAACTTCAGACCTACAGTGTACTGTCCTATGTAAGCTCCACAACAGTCTCACACATCACTCACATGAGCACAGGCACTCTCACATTCTAACAGTCCTCCTCTGCAAATGCTGTGACCAGTACAGACCAGCCTCAGCATCCTTACTGCCCTGACCCCCTCACCCACTGACCCCTGACCCAATGACCCCTGACCACCCTACACACCCTACATACTTACATAACAATTGTACTGATGAACTCAGACCTGGAGGCATGAAAGCCCTCGAGAAGCAGGTTTACAGAGATGACACTGTACAGTATATGTATCTGTGTATACATGTGTAAGTATGTGTATATACATGTGTATGTATATGTACCATATTTTCCGGACTATAAGCCGCTACTTTTTTCCCAGGCTTTGAATCATGCGGCTTTTAGTGCGGAGTGGCTAAATTTTGATTTTTTCTTCCACGGCTAGGGGCGCTCTAACCGGTATTCCAAAAACAAGATAGACAAAGAAGAATATGCTACTTTTTATTTAGCAGATATAACATCCATCCATCTTCTCCCACTTCCGGCTGGGTCACGGGGGCAGATTGCTGCCCAATACTCATAGCACCTGACCCCCCCTATGAACCCCTCTGCGGGTGGTGAGACCACAGGAGGGCAGATATAACACGCACGACAAATTACTAACTGGTAATTATTTTCAAATCCTCACCCCTTCATCATGAAAATCACACAAAGGAGTTTGTATGATGCAAGTTTTAAGTTGAAGGCCATCGATTTTGCTCCAGGAACGAAACCGTGCTGTCGAGCCCTGCACCTGTGGGACCCAACACAAAACAGCGCGGCGCGGGACCATGGATGTATAATAAGAGCATTCTCAAAGAACATTCTGAAAGCTTATTGTGGGCGGGAGGGCGACCGCATGACGCAAGCGGTAGCGGTATTGAAGAATGCGGGAGCGGGACTGAAAATTGTGTCCTGCGCAGACCTCTGCCGTGCTGCTGCACGTAAGCTTGGCATCAGTGGAGATGATTAAAGTGACTTGTGGTTTCACTGCACAGGAGAAATGAAGGTAATCAGTTACTGGTTCTTTTCTGTTTCCGACCTCGTTTTAATCAGCACAGTTGCTGCCGTGTTAAAAGGCAATGTTCAGGTACATAAATGTACATTTACAGTACAAAATCATTCTGTATATGCAGTAAATATCTAATTTTTCAACATAGATATCAGCGGCTTATAGCCCGGTTGCGGCTTGTACAACTTTTTTCTTAATTTTTTTTTAAATAGCGTGGGAGCGGCTTATATACCGGTGCGCTCAATAGTCCGGAAAATACGGTGTATATACATATGTATGTATATGTGTATATGCATGTGTATGTATATGATATACATATGTATGTATGTATATGTGTATATACATGTGTATGTATATGTGTACATGTCAACTGTAACATGTAATGTGTTATGTCTCGTATGTAACATGTACTATATATGTGTACTGTGTCAGTGTACTGTGTCAGTGTACTGTGTCAGTGTACTGTGTCAATGTACTGTGTCAGTGTAGTGGAAATGTAAGAGGCGCACAGGCTTCAGTGTTGGTGTCTGAGGAGCTAAAAATAGACCAAGTGTTGTTCTCTCATGTCTTTGTCTCCACAGCACTGCTCTGAGAGCTGCACTACAGGGAATACCTCAGGACCTCACTGAGGTCTGTACCTCGGGAGGACCTCACTGAGGTCTGTACTTCTGGGGGACTTCAGGGAGGGTCCAAAGTAGCGTGCAGTAGACTGTCCTCTCCAGAGGAGTGTTTTAGACACAGACTCTGTGTGTGTGTTTGTGTGTGTTTGTTTGTTTGTGTGCATGTGTGTGTGCATGTGTGTGTGTGCTGAGCTGTGAGCTGAGGGTCTGACTAAGCAGGCGCCACAGTACTATGAGTACTACTACGAGTACTACGACCTGGTGGATGTGTCAGTATCCACAGTATCCAGTCGTAAAGTCAGTTGTCAGTAAACTCAACCTGCAGCTCAGCACCAGATTTACACAGTTCAGGAGGACCTGGAATTATACTCCACAAGTGCAAGTACATGTTTAAAAATCGTCTAAAAAAAGTACAATTACACAAAAAGATCTACTTAGTTACAGTAATGTAACTATTGTAATTGGTTCGTTTCCAGCCATTGCTTAGGTTGATGGGGGACAACAGCACTAAGAGAACGCTCAGACACAGGCAGAATATGCAGACTCCCACAGTCAGGCCTCATCTGGCTCAGGGACTGAACCTGTGACCTTGTGGTTGTAATGAGCTGTGTGCTGGTGTGCTGGAGCGCTGATGACACAAGGGTCACAGGGACCTGTCACTCTTTAATTACATGTCTTCACCCCCCACCCCCCACTCACAGCATGTGCAGCTGTGTGAGTGTGTGTGAGTACAGTGTGAGTGTGTGTGAGTACAGTGTGAGTGTGTGTGAGTACTGTGTGAGTGTGTGTGAGTACAGTGTGAGTGTGTGTGAGTACAGTGTGAGTGTGTGTGAGTACAGTGTGAGTGTGTGTGAGTACTGTGTGAGTGTGTGTGGTAACTGTAGAGGGAAGTGCTTTGTGCAAGATTTGAGTTTGGCTTATAAAATAAAAGCACAGCAAAATGGCATCTAATGTTAATACAGACCACCATCCAAACTTAAAGAATCAGAATATGAGTGAACAGGTGAACATTAGGAAATTGCTTCAGTACTTGGAGCAGAATGTAGACAAACACTTAACATGCAACAAATAAAGTAGAAACAATAAGCTATAATATAACACAAAATTTACAAATTTACAAGAATATAAGAATATAACAGTGCAGGTAATGATCAGTGCAAACAGACAGGTGCAAAAACACAGGTCATGTGACTGAATCAGAGTGGGGGTAGGAACAGTCCTAGTGTTATTTTTCAGTCCAACAGCAGAGGGGAAGAAACTGTTTTTATAGCGAGAGGTTCTGGTCTGAATGGACCGTAGCCTCGTGCCTGAGGGGAGCAGGTCAAAAAGTCCATGACCAGGGTGAGAAGGGTCAGATGCAATCCGACCTGCACGTGTCCGTGTCCTGGAGGTGAACAGGTCCTGTAGAGATGGAGGCTGCAACCAATCACCTTCTCAGCAGAGCGCACAACATGCAGCAGTCTCTGTTTGTCCCTGATGGTGGCTCCAGCATCACACGGTGATGGAGGAGGTGAGGAGGACTCGATGATGGCAGTGTAGAACTGCACCATTGTCCGTGCTGCAGGTTGAATATCTTCAGCTGCCTCGGGAAGGGCCTTTTTTATGATAGAGGTGATGGTGGTCCCCAGGAAGCGGAATGAGTCCTCAGTGGTGATGGGGGTGTCGGTCAGGATGATGGAGGGGAGTGGGGCTGTGTGCTTCCTAAAGTCCACAATGATCTCCAATGTCTTCTGGGCGTTAAGCAGCAGATTGTTCTGGCTGTACCAGGACACCAGACGATGAACCTCCGTTCTGTAGGCAGACGCATCCCCGTCTGAGATGAGTCCGATAACCTTGGTCTCGTTTGCAAACTTGATGAGCTTGACAGACTGGTGGGAGGAGGTGCAGTTGCTGCTTCCTCACATCTGCCTCATAAATGTGAAAGGGTGGAGATGGCTCTGGTGAGGGAGAAGTGGGGGATTTGGGGGCGTAAGTGTCCAGGTAGTTTCTATTGCTGGGACAGTTGGAGGTGTGAGAGCTGCTTGATGGCTCATCAAAACAACAGTAGAAGTCATTTAGTCTGTTGGCTAGGGGGAGATCATCAGTGGAGTGTGGAGTTTTGGGTTTGTAGTTTATGATTTTCCTAAAACTCTTCCACACAGAAGCCAAGTCATCCTCTGAAATCTGCAGCTGCATCTTCTCAGAGAACTGGTGTCTAGCAGTGTCCACTTCTCTGCTAAACCTGTATTTAGTGTCCATGTAGAGGTCTCCATCTCCACTTCTGAAGGCCTCTTTTTTTCTAGCCCCAGCTGTTTGAGTTTGGGAGTAAACCAGGGTTTGTCATTGTTATAACTCACCCTGGTAAGTGATGGTACAATGCTGTCCTCGCAGAAGTGGATAAACGAAGTGACAGTGTCCGTGTACTCATCCAAACTGTCAGTAGCAGCCCTTATAGCATCTGTGTGTTGTTTCTCATATGATTCATGATGACTCGCCCCGTTTGGCCCTTATTGGCTGCAGGAAATTTTGTGTGTGCAATAGTCTTGTGACTGTTGTTATGGTACATTGTGTAATTTCTTTCTTAATATTTTCCCTTCATACTATGTCGAGCAAAAAAAGAAAGTGGTTGGACGAATATGTGCAACATGGATTCACATGTGTGCACCAATAAAATATATATACCTGTGTTTGGAATGTGAAAAAAACATATTTTATTTTTCCAATTAAGAAGGGTTCGGTGAATGTGCATATGAAACTAGTGGGGTTCAGTACCTCCAACAAGGTTAAGAACCACTGATATAGATGTTATGCATGCATGTTTGAATAATTTAGTGATCTCTCCCAGGCTCTGTTCAAACCCTTCTTCTGTGCAGTGCTCTGCCCACAAACCTACGTCACCCATGTTCCCACATGACAATTCTCCACAGAAATTTGCAGTAGTTACATTAGTTGGATGCACGCTGATTGTGTTATGATAGCGCTCTGAAGGGGGAGTGGCTTAGAGTAGAGAGCAAAGGGAGGGGAGACTCAGTGTGAAAGTGTGTGAGAGTCAGTGAAACTTTAATTCAACATACTGATATGTTGTTTTTTGGCAAATAAGCATTTTTAAAATGATAAAATATAACATGATATGTTAACAATGAATACCCCAAAGAATGGTTATACCACCTCTTTAAAATCACAAAACAAAAACACAAAAACAAGTATTCCCCAAACCACAGACTTTTGCTGACAGAGGAGGGGCTGCCGACCACTGCATTAACAAGACCCAAGAGGATCACTGACCAGAGAAATTGATTATGCAGTGATTTATTTCACTTTATCTCCAGCCCTTCCCCTCAGCAGGTAGAGCAGCACATGAACACAATGCACTGTGTGTTGATGTGGTTGATGTGGTTGATGTGTGTGTGAGAGTGTGATTCATGTGCGGGGCCTGTGTGTGAAGTGAGCCGTCTGCCTGAGTGTGCACTCTCCTCAAAAGAGCATCCTCTCCTCCGCTCGGCCACAGACAAACACTGCACGTCACCATGGAGACGATGGGTCAGCTCTGCGGGTGCTGACAAAGCACAACTCCAGAGAATCATGCTGCAGGAGGTAACGGGGGCAAGAGTGGAGAGAGCGTCAGAATATGAAAAAACTCCTGCCACATTTGATGTGTGTGCAATAAGCATCAGGCTAAACAAAGTGAACAAAAGATGAGCTGCTGTCACTGAATGAATGAATGAATGAATGAATGAATGATGTTTATTTGAGCAGGTACAAGAAAGAAATCAATCACAATCACAAAGGTATATTAGCTTCCCCCAACTTTATCTACAACAATGATTACTAACAGAAGCATATATAAAACCCTGAGGCACACCGCATGTGATGTGCCTCAAGGTGGAGACATGCTCTCCCATCTGAACAAACTGCTTTCTGTTTAATAAATAAGATGTGAACCCTTTTTCTCCAATGTATTGATTAAGATAGAGTGATTAAAGGTATCGAATGCATTTTTTAGGTCAATAAAAGTTGCAATAGAAGGGCATATTTGTCTTTTTCTATGCTGTTGCTCACCTCCTCCACCAAGTCGATCATTGCAAGTGCAGTGGAACAGTTTTCTCTTATCATGTAGTAGATTGTTTTTATTTATGTAGTTATTAAGGCAGTCACAATAGAGTTTTTCAAGGAATTTTGATAGCTGAGGCAACAGCGAAATAGGCCCGTAATGAAGAAAATAATGTTTGTCCCCCTTTTTGAATATTGGCAATACTTTTGCAATTTTCATTTTTGATGGGAATTTACCAGTTATAAAAGATAAATTACATATGTGTTTTACAGGTTTGACTATTTCATGTATGACTTTTTTTAATTAAACTGGATGATTTCAGTTTCATCGACGGCTGAGGAAGAGGGAGCTGAGATTGGAGTTTTCATAGAGCTTGTTCTCCTTGATCATTACTAAATGGTTCAATTGTTTTGGCCAGTTCAGGCCCAACTTCTACAAAATATTTGTTGAAGCTTTCAGCCACTTCCTGTGTATTTACTATGGTTTTATCATTGTGTGTCTGTAATATTCAGCAAAACTAAATTTTTTAGGCCTAGCACCAATTATCTCGTTTAATACTTTCCAAAAGCCTTTTATATTATTTTTGTTGCTGTTGATTTATTTTTATACTTTTTGTATCTGATTTCAGATTCCTTTGTCCTGGCCTTGATACATTTTTTGTATAACATATTTTTCTTTTTGCAGGCATTAACCAGGCCACTTGTCATCCAAGGATTATGATTTTTTTTTTGTTTAATATGGTTCCATGTTCCATTGTGAATTTACCTTTAACTTTGTGCTCTTAACATCGTTTCATAACCACGATGTTAAGAGGTAGTGTTGTGTTTTAGTTTTAGTTTTTCCTCGAGTGATGCAGAAAAGAGGGAGCCACTATCTGTGTGAATGTTCTTGTATGTTAGCTGTAAATTAGTTTAATATGGTTGTAATCTGGGACAGTGCAAGTCAAGACATGATTTGAAATCCCTCATAAAATTATTGTATGCAATGTCTACATCCTTTTCATTTAAAAATGTCTCCCATTTTTGTGATTTAAGACTTTGCTTGAGAGCATTTATAGATTCACAAGTGAGTGCCCTACTATAATTGTTTATGTTTGCGTTACACTGGTATGCATTTTTGTCCTTTACCTCAAGAAACATAAAAATCGGTAGGTGGTCTGTAATATCATTGACTGCTGGAGAATACATCACATGCTAGGTCACTATACTGTAGGTCAGAACAGTTTTGGATGGATGTGAGTGGACACTACCTGTGAGTCTGGAGCATTTCAACATTTACAAACTGATTCACACCAGTGCGTCCTGTTCCATGTCCTCAGAACGCCCCTGGTCTCACTGTAGCTCCAGTGTGGGACTCTTTACCTGTGGTCTGACCCTCACACTCACAGCTCTGCTGTTGTGTCTCTGCCACTGAAGCTGCACAGACCACGCTACACCAGAAATGTTCATGTATGAAGGAAAAGGCTGTGGACCGCTATGGTGGAAAAATACACTCCCAACAGAAAGAATCTGGAGCACCCTGTCACCTCCTCCAGAACCTCCTCCAACGCCTCCTCCATCACCACCAGACTACACATGTGCTTTGATGCTTTGAATTATACAGACAACTCACAGGCACGGGCCAGAGTCTGAACCTGAAGTCAGATTCACCTGTGAGGAATGAGTGTGCGAGGTGTGGGTGTGTGTGGTGTGAGGTGTGGGTGTGTGCGGTGTGGCTGTGTGAGGTGTGGGTGTGTGCGGTGTGGCTGTGTGCGGTGTGGGTGTGTGAGGTGTGGGTGTGTGCGGTGTGGCTGTGTGAGGTGTGGGTGTGTGCGGTGTGGGTGTGTGCTTTGTGGCTGTGTGAGGTGTGGGTGTGTGAGGTGTGGGTGTGTGAGGTGTGGGTGTGTGCGGTGTGGGTGTGTGCTTTGTGGCTGTGTGAGGTGTGGGTGTGTGAGGTGTGGGTGTGTGAGGTGTGGGTGTGTGCTTTGTGGCTGTGTGAGGTGTGGGTGTGTGCGGTGTGGCTGTGTGAGGTGTGGGTGTGTGCGGTGTGGGTGTATGCGGTGTGGGTGTATGCGGTGTGGGTGTGTGCTTTGTGGCTGTGTGAGGTGTGGGTGTGTGCGGTGTGGCTGTGTGAGGTGTGGGTGTGTGCGGTGTGGGTGTGTGAGGTGTGGGTGTGTGAGGTGTGGGTGTGTGCGGTGTGGGTGTGTGCGGTGTGGGTGTGTGCGGTGTGGGTGTGTGCGGTGTGGCTGTGTGAGGTGTGGGTGTGTGAGGTGTGGGTGTGTGAGGTGTGGGTGTGTGAGGTGTGGGTGTGTGAGGAGTGGGTGTGTGCGGTGTGAGTATGTGCAGTGTGAGTGTGTGAGGTGTGGGTGTGTGATGTGTGGGTGTGTGAGGTGTGGGTGTGTGCGGTGTGAGTGTGTGCAGTGTGAGTGTGTGAGGTGTGGGTGTGTGAGGAGTGCGGTGTGGGTGTGTGAGGAGTGCGGTGTGGGTGTGTGAGGAGTGCGGTGTGGGTGTGTGAGGAGTGGGTGTGTGCGGTGTGAGTGTGTGCAGTGTGAGTGTGTGAGGTGTGTGGTGTGGGTGTGTGAGGAGTGGGTGTGTGCGGTGTGAGTGTGTGCAGTGTGAGTGTGTGAGGTGTGGGTGTGGGTGTGTGAGGAGTGGGTGTGTGAAAACCATCCACAGTCTATTTTTCCGGCACTGCAGAGGTTGGAGCGGTCTGTAAGTAACCACACAAGTTCTTCCACAGGACACTGCATGAACCCAAATGAGCCTGTCCTGCCCTGGTCAAATCCACACTCTGAAGACTGTAGTCTGCTCAGAATACACACTGAACTTGCTCTATATGAAGTATGAATCCAACATCAGTTTAGTACTTAACATCTTAAAGTCTCTATTGTTTCACTTTAGGCTCAGTGAACATTCTACATTATGTAATGACACATCTCGAATGAGAGAAGGAATTGAGAAAAGACGTGGAGCAGGTTCTGAAGCAGCAGAGCGTGTGCTTCAACAGTGACGTGCATCCAAACTAATGAGGGTCTAAACGAGAGAGACTGAGACTGAAATGAAACAAATGAATATTGTTGAATATTTGTCCAATCAGAGCGTCCTGTGGAGTGTGCGGAGGACAGGGCTTCACTGTATGAGGCGAGTACATCACTGTGGGCATTTTCACATGCGGTGACTAAAGTCTGTACACACACTCACATGATGAGTATTACTGTATCAACAACATGCTTTAGGTCGGAGTTCAGATAGGCTATGGTCAGGGTTCCCTTAAGGTTACATATGTAGTGACTATGATTAAGTTAGGATCAGTGTCCAGGAAATGAATGGAAGTCAATCTAATGTCCCTCAAAAAGCGTGTAAACTGAGCAGGTGTGTGTGTTTTTTCATCCTGACACTAAACCCTGCATCAGGCTTTTCTTTACTGTCCAAATCCACGTGTAGAATTGTATTCCCGCTACTGTAAAGGATGAGAGCGTCTGGAGATGACAAAGGCGAGTTATTACCTGAGCGGGGCGAGGAGGGGTCAGAGGGGGAGCGGTGGGGGAGGGGGATGTCACGCGAGGACACGGTGGTTGCCGCGGTAATTAAAATCCACTGTGTCCCAGAGGAGAGCCACTCATTACTCACACTGCACTGACGCTGTGACACTATTCCTCATCATCACCTACAGTCCATTCATGTAAAAACACAGGGATTCACACTGTACTCCTCTGACAGGACGGTAATGACTCATTCTGAGCAGGACAATCATTCTAACTATGCCGGATGAAGCAGTGAACATAAAGGGCGCTATTACTCTATGTTCTGATCTGTTCTAATATCGTTTCTTCATCATAAACACACCTGGAGTTGGGTTTTGTTTCATTCACACAGAAACCCTGCATATTTAGCTCTTCTCTCCCACAGAAAACACTGACAGTGTGCGGGAGCGCCATTGTGTTAAACCACAAAGACACAAGTCCACTCACTTTCTGGGAGCTGTCGTCACCGTTAACGTCATCACAACAAAGTGCCGGTGTGCTGGTGAGCAGCAGATTTGTTTCATTTGTACCAATTGACTACATGATGCTGCTGAATCCTACGTGTATCACTAATAAAGGTGTGTAGTGTACCGTGGTGGTGAGAAAGGGGGTAGATCTGCAAAATGGTGTGATATGTGATTAAAGATTACTCAAACATACACAAATCAGTCTAAGAATAACTTAAGAGCAAAGTGCAACAGCTATAACGTGGTTCAACAGCTCTGTTGATTTTGCAGAATAGGCTTTAATGAGGGAACAAAAACTCAAAAACTTACAATTTGCATAATGAGTCCTTTAAGTCAGTTTAGCTCAATATTCCATGCAGTGTAAAGTATATGCATGTTGTATTTTAACACTAAATAATTGCAAACAGCGTAACGTGTCCTCTAAGGTGTCTAGAAGAACTGGGAGAAAGGCTCAGAGCTTGATTACGAAAGAGCATAAAAACAGAACATGACCTAAGTAATAATCACAGTGAGTGGTTCCATTGACGGCCCATCTGTCACACAGGCCCCGACAACACTGAGCAGAGTCAACACCGTCTACAGCAGCAAAAGAGCCAAGCAACTGGACCTCAGACCTGAGTGCACACACGCATACACACACACCAGCACACACACACACTAACACACACACACACAGAGAAACTGCAGACACGCTAACATATTCCAACATGTCAGAGTTTGGGTAAATGAAATCAACAGTAAGTCCTATATTATCCTATATTATCCTAAACTGACAGTCATCCATGAAGACCATGCCAGAGGCTAACTAAGGAGCAATCTATGGACATCTGAGATGCTACAGGTTTTACACCATATGTGGGTGCAACATATCGTAAATCTGCAAGGTTTGTGTGTTAAACATGTGTGAATGAAACAAAACACAACTCCAGGTCTGTTTGTGATGAGGAAACTACATTAGAACATAGATCAGAAATAAAATAACATGGGCCCTTTAATCACAATCAAACAAAAATAGGCTGAATTTTTGAAGCACCGTCATTTGTCATTTTTTTTATTTTGTATAAAAACTCTTAACCCTGTAGTTTAGATCTGTACAAACATGTTCTGATTGTATTAGTGTTTGTTAATTGTCCTGGAATGCTCATTAGAAACATCACAATATATATGTTTTCTATCTGTTCCACCCTGTTACGAGAACTAGAACTGTGATAGAACTGATACAAAACCTGCCTTCTGACAGATGAAAGAAGGGCTGGAATGAGTGAGTGTCCATTTTCAATTTGTTCTTATTAAAAACAAATAAAGATCACTTCCAAAGAGGCAATAAGCAGTGTTAAGGTGCACCAGAGTAAAACTGCCACCACTGACAGTACTGACAGAGAAAGAAGCAATGAATCCCATACCACAACACTGTTACATCAAGTCTTTGCTAACCATCCCATATAACACAAAAATGATTCTTGTGAACTTTAAGTAGGGTGACCAGATTTTCAAAATAAAAAACTGGGACATCCCTTGTTTGGGTTGGTTGGTAATAGTAAAATTGCAAAACGAGTGCATAATTAAGGAAAATTGTTCTGCACTCTGCTCTAATGTGAGTCAGTATAGTCACATTTTCTTTGTGTTTTGGTCGTTTTTATGCAGATTTTCTGAAATGACAGTTTATGCCTCTTTACTCTTGGCAGGGATCAGATTGGTCAAAAATAGGGACACAGGGGACATTTCCTGTATAAAACTGGAACAAATCACTAGTTTTGGATAAATCTGTTGGGACAGGGGACACAGGGCTCAAAAATGGGACTGTCCCGGGTAAATTTAAGCCATGTTAGAATGTTGTTACCTCCTCAAGAACATACAGTACAAGGAGTTATGTTTTGTGTCATTCACACATGCTTGAGTAATCCTTTAAGGTTTTATTTATATAGCGCTTTACACAGACACATGTCCCCAAAGCGCTTTACATAGCATTTACAGAGCATTCTTCATTCACTCCATACCGGGTGGTGGTAAACTACTGTTGTAGCCACGGCTGCCCTGGGGCAGACTGACGGAGGCGCGGCTGCCAGGCCAACCAGCGCCATCGGTCCCTCCGACCACCACCAACACTCACTCACACAACTTTCACACCAACAGTACATGTTTTGAGTTCTGAGTATTATTATTAGTTTATTATTAGCTCATAACGCTCTATTCCACCTTGTGATGTCATGTATGTAGTGATAATTTTCAAGTGAACGGCTCCTTTTACTTTTAGTTCAGTAGAGATCAGCAATTTCAGGGCTGAAATGATCCAGATGATTCTAGTGAATATGCACGGAGTTTAAAAACACAGTGGAGCACTTCCTGTATTAGCACATGACATTAAAAGATGGAACAGAGTGTTTTATTTTGGAGAGAAGAATTCAGCCTAAATATTATGCATAATTTTCTTTTTACAATACATTTAGAAAACATTAATATAAATACATCTAGGACTAAACCAGCCTCAAACCATCTCATAGTAGTAGTATCATAGTAGTACACTCCTTTTCCACTCAGTGTTCATCCAGACACCACTAAACATATGTAAGTAACAGAGTGGACATCTGGACACAACCTCTCTGATCTGAATGGTCACAAGTGCAGCCTCTGCAGCTCACTGAGGAAATACTGGAGGTTCTGAGCTTCACATGAGGCATGTTCTGAATACTACAAACTGAGAATGAGACAAATCTGGACATGTCCTCTGTCTGCAGGTGAAGGCTCTGGGGACACTGGGTCAGCTGTGATTGTAGTATTTTAAAAGGGCGCTGGCGACCTTATTTAAAACGGTATAAGAGCAGAGTACACAGTTCCTTTAATTGGCTTCAGTCCTTAGGCTCCTCATAGTGATGTAAATGATGTGCTGTGTCCAGCACAGTAAGTCTAATTCTCCAAAGGTCAAGGGTAAACACATATTAAAGCAGTCAACAGTTATTCCTGATTATGACGATAAAAGGATGTAACACTACTCCCCATACTAACACCACAGACTGAGAAACAGTGCCCCCAAAGGCCAGAAGGAGGAGCTCATGTCCACAGAGCAAAAGAGAAACTGCTGCTCCTGATGTGAGGGTCAGGGCTGAGACAGGAGGAGAGCCTCAGGAGAATCATGGGCCTGTATGTGTGTGTGTGTGTGTGTTTATGTGTGTGTTTGTGTGTGTGTGTGTGCATGTGCGTGCTTATGCGTGCGTGTGTGTATGCGCGCGTGTGTGTGAGTGTGTGTAAGTGTGCGTGCGTGTATGCGTGTGTGTATGCGTGTGTGTATGCGTGTGTGTGTGTGTTTGTGGCAGGCCCTATGGCACCAGTGGACACACACCAAGATGGATTCTAGTGAGTTTGTGAGCTCACAAATATCGTGAGAATCCATCTCTCTGTGCAAGGTTAGCAGTTACATGAGAAAAGTACAATATTTGATTCGGATTAGCATCTTCTACACATAATTAGACCATATGGAAACACAGGAAGGGCATCTGACACACAGGAACATTTCAGTACATGTTTGTGGAGGCCTAAACTACAGGGTGAGCGGCTTTCACACAGACTAAGACCTTAATAAGACTTAATATTGATGAGTCCATACCTGTGAGGGTTTTCATCCTGCTGCTCCTGCCCCTCCTTTCCTGCTCCCTCTCCTCTTCTCTTATTACTTCAATCAATCAAACTTTATTTACAGAGTGCTATTCATACAAAAAATACAACACAAAGCACAATTACCTTATTAGGCCTATCTTGTTTGGAGTTTCCTGGGTGGATCCCAATTACTCACCTGCTGAGGTCCACTGCTGATCCTCAACATTCAATCAACTCCTGTCATAAAAGACCTGCTGACCTTTTGATAGAAGACGTTTCGTCGCTCATCCGAATTGAAGAAGCAGCACGGATGAGCGGCGAAACGTCTTCTATCAAAACTTTGGTGCAGTTGACAAACTGAACTCTACCCGTTGCCATTAAATGGTAGTATTTTCTTTTCTATCCCCATATGTCCTTCCATCTGTGTAATCCCTGTGGTCCAGTTAGGTTCCATCGTGCTCCATAGGCCTATACTATGTGCTCTGTTCTGATAATCTGATTTTCGATACTTTTGACAACCTTAATTTGAGTATATATCAATACTGGAAGAAGTAGTTCAAAGGACCCATTTGGATAGTTACAGAATGGTCCTAGGAAGTAAAACTATGTGGTTAAACAGGTAGATACAAATACATATTGTGTTATAAAGTTTGACAATACATTACAATGTTCAGTTTCAAATTGGGATTGAACCCCTATGAACTAACACCAAGGACCGTGACGTCCACCCTCCTGTGGGCTCTACTCACAGAGGGGTTCATAGGGGAAGTCAGGTGCTATGAGGTTTTGGGCAGCACGCTGCCCCCGCGACCCAGCTGGACAAAGTGGAAGAAGATGGATGGAAATTGGGACTTTACTCGATGAGGTGAGAGTAAGAGAAGAGGAGGAGTAGAGAGTGGAGAGGGGCTAAGGGATAAAAAGGAGAGAGAGAGAAAGGAGGAGGCTGGAGAGGACAGGAGGGAGGAGAGAGGACAGGAGGCTCAGGAAAGGAAGAGCTCTAATCTTCTGATTGGAGGAGAGAAAGAAGAGATGAGAAGAGAGGAGGAGGAGAGGAGGAGGAGATGAGAGAAGAGGAGGAGGAGAGGAGGATGGGTGCATGCAGCTCTTTGAAGGCCATCCCTCAGATGGTGCTGTTCTAATGAGACTTGCCAGATGACCTGTGGCTCAATGAAAGGCCAGTGCAGCTATTTTTACTCCCACAGGTGCAAAGCTACAGCGGGGCCACCAGGAACCATCTGCCCCAAGGACCATCTGCACCAGGAACTATCTGCACCAGGAACCATCTATACCAGGAAGCATCTGCACCAGGAACCATCTATACCAGGGACCATCTGCACCAGGAACCATCTATACCAGGGACCATCTATACCAGGGACCATCTGCCCCAGGAACCATCTGCACCAGGAACCATCTATACCAGGAACCATCTGCCCCAGGGACCATCTATACCAGGAACCATCTGCCCCAGGGACCATCTGCACCAGGAACCATCTGCACCAGGAACCATTTGAACCAGGAACCATCTATACCAGGAACCATCTGCACCAGGAACCATCTATACCAGGGACCATCTGCACCAGGAACCATCTATACCAGGAACCATCTGCACCAGGAACCATCTATACCAGGGACCATCTGCACCAGGAACCATCTATACCAGGAACCATCTGCACCAGGAACCATCTATACCAGGGACCATCTATACCAGGGACCATCTGCCCCAGGAACCATCTGCACCAGGAACCATCTATACCAGGAACCATCTGCACCAGGAACCATCTATACCAGGGACCATCTATACCAGGGACCATCTGCACCAGGAACCATCTACACCAGGAAACATCTGCTCCAGGCAGGGATGAGCAATTCTGGAGAAATGTCTCATTTCAGAGCCCTCTCTCTTTCTGATAAAGACACTTCTTATAAAAATGTTGGAAACACACACACTACTGTAGTATTAATAATGATATAATAATGACAGTATCTGCTCTGTATATTTGCCTTTTCTCTTGCGGCCGCTGAGTGCACTACACTGCACTATATAAATGCAGCTGTGCACAAACTCTTCTCATTCTGAATCAGATCCATAGACACGGGGACATTTCTTTATTTAACTGCTCTATTATTAATCTGTTAACATTCCTGCTGCACTCGGAGTCCTCTGACACATCTGACTGTGATCAGAGCAGCTCTTCTCTTGGGCCTGAGCGCTCACAGAGCAGAGCATGTGTGAGCAGCATTCCTCCTGTAAGGGAATCCACCAGCCAGTCTCCTCATCGCCATGGCAACTGACTGTGGCGGTGCACATTTGACTGTGGCAGGTGCACATCTGACTGTGGCAGATGCACAGCTGACTATGGCAGGTGCACATTTGACTGTGGCAGATGCACAGCTGACTGTGGCAGATGCACAGCTGACTGTGGCAGATGCACAGCTGACTGTGGCAGATGCACAGCTGACTGTGGCAGGTGCACATCTGACTGTGGCAGGTGCACATCTGACTGTGGCAGATGCACAGCTGACTGTGGCAGGTGCACATTTGACTGTGGCAGATGCACAGCTGACTGTGGCAGATGCACAGCTGACTGTGGCAGATGCACAGCTGACTGTGGCAGATGCACAGTTGACTGTGGCAGGTGCACATCTGACTGTGGCAGGTGCACATTTGACTGTGGCAGGTGCAAGGTGCAACAGGTGCAAAGAGGGCCAGTTGGACTGTGGCGGGTGCAGGGGAGGGCCAAACTGCCACTACTACTCCTCAGTATTTCCCTCAGTCCTTACTCCACATAAAAAGTTTACAGAGTTTCAGTGTGTGAAAACAAAGTTGATAACATCAGGCTGTCCAGCAGCCAAGTGAAAGAGAAAGAGCTCGATGGAGCTGAGATGGTGAGAGGTGAGGAGCAGGTTTTGACTTTGAGACAGCTAAATGTGCACAATTATTCAAAGATGTCCACAGTCCGAGAAATACAGGAAAACACAGGAAAACACAGGACTATTTTTGTGTTAAATGTCTGATTAGAAGATGATGTAATGTCTGGTTTACATTCAGAAAATGAACAAGATTGATCAATATGGGGATGTTCTTTCTAGTATTGCCCTTAAATTCTTAAATTGTTGCCTATGACAGAAAGCTGAAGCCCGTGTATAAACTGTACACTGGTCAAGTAGAGCTCCATATCAGTGTACAGTCGGTATAACTCCAGTGTCCTCCAGTGTCCTTCAACAGGTAACACCATATGTGACCATTCTCTGTGCTCAGCAGTCAAGTCCCCCCGGTCATTGTGATTTGTAATAAACTTTTTGTAAGACCTCCAGACTGTCTCTGACCTGTCCAGCCAGAGCCGAGGACTGAGAAACGCCACAGATTTCTGCAGAATCATCAACCAACATTAATGAAACTCCTGCACATCACATCAGGTTTGTCCAGTTGCGGTGTACAGTTTTGCATCATGTTTTTGTGTATTTGTGGCGGAAGGGTGACATAGGCTTGTGGGTGGAGCCTTGTACAGAATCTTACAGCTACCCGTAAAATGATTCAAATAGGTTTTTGGTGAGAACAACGTAGAGGTAGAACAATGTAGAAAGCTGCATAACACCCTCTCTTTAAAAGTGTCACAAAACACATCTCTGTTTGGATATTGCTAAGAAGACCATAACTATAACCATATTTTAATTAGAGCCGCCATCCTCACCTGGCTGGAGCTGGCGGGGAAGGCGGTGATGGGGGGCACGTCCAGCACCTTGAGCTCGTACATGCTGCCGTTGAGGATGACGGCGGGCCGGTACACGTAGCGGCTGCGCGTGGGCGTGTAGGCATCGCAGAAGTCGTGGTAGATGAACTGTCGGATGATGGACGTCTTGCCCACGCCCGGAGCCCCGATCACCGCGATGCTCAGAGTCTCCACCATCCCAGAGGAGCAGCGTCAGCACCATGGACAGAGCCACCGCCCACTGGCCCACAAGCACACACGGAGGGACAGGATAAACCTGACCAACACGGGCAGAGACCAGATTAGAGGACAGGAGTGGAGACAGGAGCAGAGGACAGAGAGCAGAGGACAGAGAGCAGAGGACAGGAAGTAGAGGACAGAGCAGAGGACAGAGAGCAGAGGACAAAGAGCAGAGACAGAGAGTAGAGGACGGAGAGCAGAGACAGAGAGCAGAGACAGAGAGCAGAAACAGAGAGCAGAGACAGAGAGTAGAGGACAGAGAGCAGAGACAGAGAGCAGAAACAGAGAGCAGAGGACAGAGAGCAGAGACAGGAGCAGAGATAAGACAAAAGACAGGTGCAGTTAGAAAAGACAGAAACAAAAGAATGTGAGACCAGAGGAAACACAGTTACACAGAGGTTTATGACGCACTTTAAACTGTGATTTAAAACTTTTTAGACCATAAACAGGATCTAAAGCCAGACTTTATTAAGTCTGAACAAGGTCTAAACCAGGTCTAACATGAGGCCAGATCAGGTCCAGATTAGGTCTAGACTGGACTTGAAGCATCATTTCATCAATAAGACCTGAGGATGAAGCTCTCTGTGTAGAAGCGGCTCTTTCAAAACACAAACAAAAGGAAAAATGTTTTTATTTCAAGTTTTGTTTTTTGTTTGTTTTTTTTCCTTTTTGGCAAAAAGTTGTGTACTGTGTGGCTTGTGGCTTTTAGGAACAATAACAGTATCCACACAGACTGCTGAATGCTTGGAGCTTTAAAGTATGGCACTTTTCCGGTGGCAGTGACTGAGATGAATAGAATAATAATTTTAAAACACATGAAATTGAATAATATTTGATGAGACAGAAGTTAAATGCCTCACTGAGGAACTTTCCTGGCAAAGACATAACATCTCCAGCAGGTAGCGGACCCGCCACCAGAAAAGTGACACAGTCCACTTTAAATGTCACTGCCTGGTGAATACCGGTGATACCTGCTGAGATCTGCGCCTCACGTGAGGAGAGCCTAGTACAACCGCGTCTGAAGCTCGCCTCTGATTGGCTGCGCGGACAGCGCAATGGAAATGTGTTCCAAATGTGACCCAAAATCACACTTACTTCTGTACGCGCCGTGACAGCGGGCCACACGAGAATCAGTCCCCCCGCAGGGACGCGCCAGAGCCCGGGCTGTGGAAGAGCGGAAGAACCGGGGGCCACACGACGGGAAAAGGCATGTCAACAGCAGGCGCACGGACGAGCCGCCGCTGCCTCTGCAATCCCACGGTAAACGGACAGTCGGTGTACGGGGGGCGACCGGAGATAAAGAGCTCCGGGAGGAAGCGTCAAAGCCCGCGCTGCTCGTGCCCACACCGCGGACATCTCTCTCGGAGCGAACCAGGGCAGAAGACGGAGCCAGGAGAACCGTGCGCCTCCGGTCGCTCTGTCGGTGACGGTTTTACGCACGTCTCTCACTCACTCGCTTCCCGCCACTGCAGCAGTCCGAGCGCGCGCCTCCATCACACGGTGCGCACGCTCCAGTGTCGCCGTCCCTCCACGTCCTGTGCGTTTCTCTCGTGATGGAGCCTACGGAGGAGGAGAGCCACGGAGAGCGGACCCGGGCGAGCTCAGCACTGGGAGGCGTGAGTGCGTGCGCCGCGGCAGTGAAGGCATCTGGAGGCGAGAAGAGCGGAGTGGATCCGCTGACCCCCTCCCGGAGCTTTCAACCCCCGCGCAGCCAATGAGAGCGCGGCGAGTGGGGACTCCAGCGCAGCCAATCAGAGCGCGGCGTGCGACAGGCTTCAGCGCCGTAAACCCTCATTACCGCGCTAAAAATAAGAAACAAAAAGCGTCTTTCTATAAGATTTCACGCGTGGGAGGCAGTACTCTGTGAAGAAAGCGCACATTTACTCGAAGGTTGACAGTTCTATTCCTCCTTGGGCCTACCGTTCAGTCCCTGAGCATGACACTTACAGACCATATTACAACAAATCTATGGTTGGAATTTGGAGAGGCATTTTGGTGCAGAATGAAAAAAATTTAAATAAAAAAAAAATACAACGACCACAGTGGTTTGTTATGATTTAATATGAGTTTATTTCGAGAATCCACAGAGAAAAGGTGAGAAGAGCGCGTTCAAAGGAGAGTTTGGCAGAGCTTCACTTTTACTCCATTCATTTCCACTTAGCCGCTGCCGGGTCACATAGGCAAGAGTCTGAGCAGGACTCCCAGATTTCCCTCTCCGCAGACACTTCCTCCAGCTCTTCCTGAGGGCCCCCGAAGCATTCCCAGGCCAGCCCAGATACACAGTCCCTCTAATATGCCTCTAATATGCAGAGGTCACAGGTGGGATTTGCAGTTTAAAGCGGAACTAAGTGTTTTTCTAACTCTATACAGTGTTAATAACTTTTTCAGGCACTGTCTGTGTGGGTGTGTGGAGTTTCATGTACTTGGTGACATCACAAAAGGCTGATCTGATTACACCCATGTCCCTCTCACTCTCTTTTTTTTTTTTTTTTTTTTTTTTACGTTTGCTTGAGAAAGTGGTGCTATTATTCAATCCCAAACATGTGATTCAGGTGAAAGGACTTTAAGACATGAATTCATAAGACAAGTTTGTGGAACTGATTTCAAACAGGATGATAAGGAGAAACATTTGTGGATCAGAGGTTTGGAGATTTTTCAAATACAGTGAAAGTTCCACAGGGTTATACAGGCCTCTGCCCTCCACCTGAAACCATGCCATCATTAATAGCTTGTGAGCACAGCCTGTCCCTGAGGGTGTGTTGCTAGCTGTAGGCACTGCTCTGTCTCAATCTCTGTTACTTAAATTAGACATTAATCTGAGTTTAGTTTTAACCCAATCTGAACTACAACAGGTGAGCTGATTTGTGCATCACTCTCACCTTTCTATTGAAAATCAAACTCCCAAACAGGACCATGAACTTATGAGTGTTCATATACTCTAAAAACGTTTTGCTAGTTATTTCTAATGTGTGTCACCATGGTAACTAATGAATACTCCACCATAGAAACACATGCAGAACACCCCCAGCCTGATGACTGCAAAGTATCAATTGGACGAGCCCTGTCAGAGCAGGTTGTTGGAGAATTTTTAATGAGGCCCTGGGGAGCTGAGGACCAGAGAGAGGAGTTCTGCTAAGAACACAGCACAGCCATGTTTGTCATGAGTGAAGAGACGAGCATCTATGAGTCAAATACACGAGTGAAGAGACACTAAAACTGAAACTTTTACATCTGAACATGTCTTCTCATTTACTTATTATTTTATAAGCCTGCCTACTATATTATTTTCTCCTTCTAATTAACTTTCATTTATGTTATGTCCAGTTACTTTTACATGTACTCTTACTTCCCTAAATACTTTTTTACTCTTTGTACTGACTTGAGTAACACTAGTAATAGTATTTGAAGGAACTGTGCTTGTATGTGAGTACATTTTAATGACTCTACCTCTGGTCCTCTGAATGATGTTTAAATCAGAGATTTATTTTACTGACAACAATACTGCAGTCTTTTAGTGCTCAGTATTACAGCACACTGTCCCCAGGGCCCTCAGCAGAGCTCCAGCAGCACCTCTCTGGCCCCTGAGCCTTCTCTGTGCCCCCTCCATCTTGTACATGATAGAGCACATGTGAAATCATTCTGCTTGGCTCATAAAAGGTGTACTGTGTAACTTTCATGATACGATGACTCGTCACCATGGTGATGTCTTTGATTTGGCTTCAGTGTTTCACTCTATTTCATGAATTCAACTGCAAGAGTTTTATGGCTCAAAAATACCTTGACGCCACAGATCTGAGGTGTAAACTGGCCGACTGCTTCACCTGGTCGTCTCCATGGTGCTGTTATATTGCTAATGCCACACAGTGGAGCATTCCACACAAAGCTCTCTTTATTTACTTGCTCAGTGTAATTGTGTAATCACAGATCTATGACTGATATTGTAAAAGAGAATTGTACTGATGCCTTTAAATGTGTAGCTCATTTAAGTGGGACTGGGACTTTACAGCTTCTGTCGTGCTTTGTCTTTCTTTGGTTTGGCATTTGGCAGATCTCATGATTGAAACCAGTTTGTCATGAACCCAAACGGACTGTGTGATGTCTGGTGTGTGCTCAGTGTGTGACCGAGGCAGTCGAGGCTTCATCTGGGACACATTGTGAAAGGATGGATGTTTCTGATGGTACTCGTCTTGGCCTGGATTGTATTAGTCTCATCTATTTCTCTAGTTAAACATTTAGTCATAAAACCTTCTCTATAATTTTTTTCATGCACATTTTGAATCTAATTCTCTTTATTGAATCTAATTCTGCTTTATAAGGACATCATCGACGTTTTAAACTGATGTGTGACATTTATTCATTCATAACCTAATGATTCCTCCTTCTTTCCTCTGAGGTTATTTCTACTGCTCGCTCAGAGCTCCAGACCAAGCAGAAAATGAGCTCCATGTGCAATCCATTTTCTAATCTGCATCATAATCATACTTGAAATGGTCTTCTATGTAATTTAATATTGGCTGATGTTCTAAAATCAATACTATTCAGTCTCTGAAAAGAGACTGGATGTGTCACAAAAAAAGCATAAAGATAGATTCATACACCAAAATAAAAAAAAACAGCACACATTCATATATAGATTTCATTATAGAACTTTTAATAGTCCTTTTCAAATGTACACACAGGTGAAAGTAAAGAATCACTCCATCCAAAACGTAAGATTAAACAGGAGATAAAGAGGAGCAGAGACAGCCACTGCTCAGAACATTGTCCCCAGGAACAGTGCTGGGACCTGGGCTTCAGTCTGAAAAGGCGGCACTGTTCGGGCTGTGGAGGGTGGACACCGGAGAGGACAAAGACATGGATGATCCCTTTTTCACTGGCATGGTGGAATTTCATGTGTTTTCAGTTGTCATTTTAAGTGTGACTAAACACTGCTACCCCCAAATGTAACTAGTTTGCACTAAAGTTGCTGAAAAGATGACAAAGAACAGTAGATAATGCAATTAAGCACCATATACAGTTTAGCAGTGAAAACAAGTGGATTTAGTGGATTTAGGGTTGGGCATTCGATTAAATTTTCTTAATCAGTCATCGGGAAAATTAACGTTCATTAACATTTTATATTAAAATTCTCATCACTATTATTACTATTACTAATCTGCATAAATAAACTCAACTTTACAACATTTAAACCATCACCACTACAGAACCACATCAGCCTGTGAGATTAGAATGTGTTTAATGCAGTTTTGCGCACATTTGTTTACGTCTTACAGAAACAAAACTTAAAATGGGATGGCTCATTTGCGCAAGCGTAAAAAGCCGCTCTTTCTTTGTGCGCTGATGTGGTCAGCTTCGGTTGGACTAAAGGACACAATTCGGTGGAATATGACAGAGGATGTGATGAGGCTGGTGAGTCTGTTCTGTGCGTACGTCGCGTTGGAGAAACCGCGTATACATGCGAAACCGGGACACTCAATAAACCCAATCCTACCCGGGATACTGATGTGCAGGTAACGAAATTCTTAATGCTCAATTATCGATTAATCGACTAATCAGGCCCATCCCTAGTGTTTAGTTCCACTTTAACAGACGACTGAAAACTGTAAAGGCTTCCGCATAATGCAGTTCTAATTACAACTGAAATAACAGAAAAGATTCACCAACACATTCATTGATACTTTGCAGCTGATAAACATTGTCTGGTGATGTGATGCTAACTGTAGGCATGCTCTGTCTGAGGCTTATTAGACTTTAATGTGCACTTTATTTTAAACACAATCTGACCAGGAATCACTGATTCAGCTGGAATGACAAGAGGTGAGATGGTTTGTGCTGTTAAACAAGTCCCTCTCACGTAACATAGTTTTTTGTTGAAGCTAAAACTCCGGAAAGAGACCATGGATGCTTGTATTGATCACAAGCTCCTAAAAATGTGCTGCTTAAATCCATTTTGTGTTTTTTCTTGACTTTTCAGATCTTAAACCTTTTCTGACAGTGTGTGCAGTATGTCGCCATTGTAACGCCTAAACTTTCCCCCATTAGAGATAAACGCAGGACACCCCCAGTGCAATGTCACCACAAAGCATCAATATTATTTCTTTATCTCAGGTTTAGACTAGTGATGGGCAGATCAATATCAAAATGACCAATACTAATGTTGCGTATAAAAAGTATTGTCACATGCAAAAAAAAAGCATACAACTTTGTTATATAATTAAGGTTATATTATTAATAATAGAGGAGTTTCAATACATTTACAAAACTCACTGGTATCAGTATATTGAATCAATATTGCAATACTTGCCATAGTATTATTTGGTATCAGTTCGAACTAAAAATCACTGGTGTCGCCCATCACTATTTCAGGCATTTGTTCTGAAAAATATTACCTAGACCATAAGGAAAGAACTGCCAGACAGAATATGTCATCCAATCAGCGACAATGTTGAAGAACTATATGGAAACAACAATCCCAAGCACAATAACTTTAAATTACATCCAAACTCAAATATCATGTACAGTTGGCCCAGTTCAATTGTAATTGTATCTAAGGACATTTCACTTTCACCCAATGCCCATCACTAGAGGTTTGTGTATTCTCCGTCACCCTGGCAATCTTATGTAACCACAAACGCCACTTTACAGTCCATAAATTATTACATTTTGACATTTAGTGAGCATTGTTTGATGGAAAGAATTTTTAAAAATCTGTATACGTACATAGAGGTTGGGTTTGCAAGCTCAGATGGGGCATGGGGCCAATACCACAATGACTAGTTCATTCGGTTATATCCAAATAGAAACTCTACATATGTTTATTCTGATCGTTTGCTGTCAATAGGGTCGACAAATGCATTTATTTACGTCATAGTGGATAGAATATGTCCAGTAACTACAAAACTGTCTGACTGACCATAAAGCCAGCCATGACGTATGCATGCCCTCCATTTGAATTTTACCGGCCCTGAAATCACAACCTGAACAAATAAAGCTTTTCATGATGTATTCAAACATTCGCAGCAACATTAAACATTTCTTAATAGATTTCTCAACTCTAATTCAGACTTGGATTTATATTCTTACAAACGCTGTGCTGGGGCAGTGGCTGTTCTACTTAAAGGCACACTTTGAAACTTCTTGGTGGAGGGCATGCTACCCGCTCGTCACCATGGAGACGTTACTGCTTTGCCTGTAATGTTTGAGTAGGGCATTAAATGTACTACAAAAAAATTAAATCTAAATTTTGATACCCATTTTCTGCTCACAGTTCAAATGCATCTTCTTCATTTCTACACATTTCTTAAACAAGTTATATATGCTTAATGCCATACTGTGGAATATTCCGGTCAAACAGCATATCCATGGAGATGCAAGTGGCAGACCCTCGACCAGAAAAGTTGAATAGTGCAGCTTTAAAAATACACACAGAAACACAAACACACAAATCAAACATGGAATGACTAAATAACATAGTGGGCAATCATTTCTCTAGAATAAAACTGAAATAAACACCACAACATTGACCATGCGCACTGCACACATACTGACCCGAGCCGATACCCACTTTAAATCATTCTGAAAACAATCACAATAGTCTTTATCAGCCCGGCCTCATCACGGGCAGAGGGATATGTAAGTAGCCAACGGTGCCGATTCTCGCTGCTAATTTTAGACTCCAATTTGTGGAGAAAGTAGGTACTGATTGAAGAAACCTCATGCAGGGACACAAGAATGCACCCAATCTGAAATAAAATCTAATCAAGTGCCCTATCCCTGCAGTCCCTTCAGAAGGCCGCTGGAGCTGGGGAATGAGTCAGGGGACAGTCGGAGCTGGGGGTAGATGGTCTCCTGTAGGGTGGGGGCGCTGGTTTGAGGGGTGGTCTTCAGTTCTTCAGGATGGCCTCATAGCTCTGGAACACGGCCTGGGACACTTCTGTGGCTCTGCACTTGAGCGATACCTGCACAACACACACAGGAGGAGAGGTTAGAGTTAGGGTTCATTATCAAAGGTATCAGTGGCAAAAATTAAATATCAGTCATGCCAAATAAATATGATCTAGGCCCACAGTAAATGAACGTGTTTCTGTCCGTTTAAAAAAAGCACAACATTGATTCCAGTGGGAAGAGGGTTAGCAGGATTATGGAAAAGTGTGTGACTGTATTGATTACATGTAGGCCAAAAAAAGGCTTCATTTATAGACAAGGTTTCTAAATTGCTGTGAATTATATGCATATATATGTGGAGACGGGCGCTCTGCTTTTAGCCTCTGCAGCACTCACACAGAGCAGAGCTAGTAGTGTGGGAAAGGAGCTAAAAATAGAAACACATCATATCAAACACATGAGGACAGCAATTCTGTCTGTGTTTACACAAGTGCGTCTTCACACGAGTCCATGATTACCCGAGTCCGTCTTCACACGAGTCCACGTTTACACGAGTCCACGTTTACACGAGTCCACGTTTACACGAGTCCACGTTTACACGAGTCCACGTTTACACGAGTCCACGTTTACACGAGTCCACGTTTACACGAGTCCACGTTTACACGAGTCCGTCTTCACACAAGTCCACGTTCACACGAGTCCATGATTACCCGAGTCCGTCTTCACACGAGTCCACGTTTACACGAGTCCACGTTTACACGAGTCCACGTTTACACGAGTCCACGTTTACACGAGTCCACGTTTACACGAGTCCACGTTTACATGATTCCGTCTTCATGTCTGGTTTAAAATCATGAAGTGTGAATGTGATTTGTAGCTGAGGGAGATGGATCGTGATAATATGGAAATTGTTGTGTGTAACTTTAGAAAGGCTGCCAAAGAGCTAATATGCTTTTAAACAGAGGCTTACATCTGAATAAGTGTGTTTTTAGTCCAGGCTTAATGTGAGTGACAGTTTAGGCTTAGTTTCAGTGTTAATCAGATTGTTCATCTGTTCATTCAAAAGTGATTGTAGACTTGTCAGGCGATTGTTGTTGAGACACTGGGCAATTCATCCATCCATCCATCAATCCATCCATCCATCTTCTTCCGCTTATCCGGGGCCGGGTCGCGGGGACAGCAGTCTAAGCAGGGGCTCCCAAGCTTCCTTCTCCCCAGCCACTTCCACCAGCTCCTCCGGACGGACCCCGAGGCGTTCCCAGGCCAGCCGAGAGACATAGTCCCTCCAGAGTGTCCTGGGTCTTCCCTGGGGCCTCCTACCAGTGGGACATGCCTGGAACACCTCCCGAGGGAGGCATCCAGGAGGCATCCGGACCAGATGCCCGAGCCACCTCACCTGGCTCCTCTCGACGTGGAGGAGCAGTGACTCTACTCCGAGCTCCTCCCGTGTGACCGAGCTCCTCACCCTATCTCTAAGGGAGAGCCCAGCCACTCTGCGAAGGAAACTCATTTCGGCCGCTTGTATCCGCAATCTCGTTCTTTCGGTCATTACCCAGAGTTCATGACCATAGGTGAGGGTAGGAACGTAGATTGACCGGTAAATCGAGAGCTTTGCCTTTCGGCTCAGCTCCCTCTTCACCACAACGGTCCAATGCAGCGACCGCATCACTGCCGACGCTGCACCGATCCCCCTGTCAATCTCACGCTCCATCCTCCCCTCACTCGTGAACAAGACCCTGAGATACTTGAACTTCTCCACTTGAGGCAGAGACTCCCCACCCACCCGGAGAGGGCAAGCCACCTTTTTCCGGTCGAGAGCCATGGCCTCGGATTTGGAACAGCTGATTCTCATCCCGGTCGCTTCACACTCGGCTGCAAACCGCCCCAGTGCACGCTGCAGGTCCTGGTTCGATGAAGCCAACAGGACAACATCGTCCGCAAAAAGCAGCGATGAGATCCTGTGGTTCCCGAACTGGACCCCCTCCGGCCCCTGGCTGCGCCTAGAAATTCTGTCCATAAATACAATGAACAGAACCGGTGACAAAGGGCAGCCCTGGCGGAGTCCAACATGCACCGGGAACAGGTCTGACTTACTGCCAGCAATGCGAACACAGCTCCTCCTCCGGTCATACAGGGACCGGACAGCCCTTAGCAAAGGGCCCTGGACCCCATACTCCCGAAGCACCCGCCACAGGGCACCACGAGGGACATGGTCAAATGCCTTCTCCAGGTCCACAAAGCACATGTGGACTGGTTGGGGAAAACTCCCATGAACCCTCGAGCACCCGATGGAGGGTGTAGAGCTGGTCCAGTGTTCCACGACCAGGCCGAAAACCACACTGCTCCTCTTGAATCCGAGGTTCGACTATCGGACGGACTCTCTTCTCCAGTACCCTGGCATAGACTTTACCGGGGAGGCTGAGGAGTGTGATTCCCCTGTAGTTGGAACACACCCTCCGGTCCCCCTTCTTATACAGAGGGACCACCACCCCGGTATGCCAGTCCAGAGGTACTGTTCCCGACCGCCACGCCATGTTGCACAGGCGTGTCAGCCAAGACAGCCCCACAACACCCAGAGACTTAAGGTACTAAGGACGGATCTCATCCACCCCCAGAGCCTTGCCACCAAGGAGCTTTCTAACCACCTCAGTGACTTCGGCCAGGGTGATGGATGAGTCCGCCTCTGGGTCCCCAGCCTCGGCCTCCTCTTCGGAGGACGTGACGGTGGGATTGAGGAGATCCCCAAAGTATTCCTTCCACCGCCCGACAACATCCCCAGTCGAGGTCAGCAGCTCTCCCCCTGCACTGTAAACAGTATTGGTGAAGGGCCGCTTCCCCCCTCCTGAGGCGCCGGACGGTTTGCCAGAATTTCCTTGGGGCCGTCCGATAGTCCTCCTCCATGGCCTCCCCGAACTCTTCCCAAACCCAAGTTTTTGCCTCTGCAACCACCCAGGCTGCAGCACGCTTGGCCTGCCGGTACCTGTCAGCTGCCTCAGGAGTCCACCGGGCCAGCAAGGCAATTCAAAGACTCATAAAAAGGTCAAAAAGATAATTATTGCGTTGCTTTTGTTCGTCTATATCCCATAGTGTATTTATAGAGTAGTTCATCTGGAGTGTGCGGCAGAAACAACAGGATGAAGGACAGTGAAGAATAGAGAGGACGTTTGATAAAGCGGGTGTGAGTGTGTGTGTCTGTTATGCAAGTGCAGTTTGAACCAGACAAAAGCTTCTCTGATGAGCAGCAGGACGAGTGACGAGCTTGAGGTTCTGCACAATCACTGACATCACCAAAAATAACCACCACAATGACGGGACATGAGAATATTTTTAACAGCATCAGGCGTTTGATAAGAATTGTTTTAGGCAGATCAACAGAGGGATCAAAGTTAGACTTTCAGACGCTGTGAAATGTGATTCAAAGGTTTTTTCCAAAAATAATGAAAACAACAACGTAAATCTTTTCAACAACTCCTATCATGTTCTGAAATTGGTCTCTCATCAAAAACATGTCTGAACAGGTTTCAGATCCATGCATGTTTGAATAATCTTGCGATCTCTCCACAGCACTATTCAAACCCTCCTTAAGGTTAGCTGTACATCAGCCATGCCCCCACACGACATTTCAACAGAAATATACAAAAACACGATGCAAAAACAATACACTACAACTTCACAAAGCTGCAGTAGTGCAGGAGGTAATTAGGGGAATGCACACATTGGAATAGCGCTCTGAAGCTCTGAATAGCACCGAGAGCCAGGGACTTGGAGCATCACAAATAGAACTGGAACTTGTTTAACACACACAGAAGTGTATTATCCCTTTCTTAAGGTTTGGATTCATGGTATAAATAAATGTGGCAATTTTAAGATGGCGAAAACAAATTCTGAGACAAGCATATCCTTGTTGAATAGTATAGAAGCAGCATTTATCAAGCTGTCTCCTCTGTTTAGTGTTTTGTCAGTGTCAGACAAACGGACGGCAGAAGCCTTAAATCCTTCACTCAGCTTTATATTAATAATTATGACCACATGGTTACCATGGGGACATAAGAGGGCCAGAGAGAACAAGCTGCTCCATTTCAAAACTCTGCCCTGAATCCTTTCACATCAGATTAGCAGAACCAAGTAAATAATGTGTTTCTATACAGCAGAGACATTTGTGTTAGAATATATGGATAGAGAGAGCAGTTTTCAACTATATATATGGAGGTTAGTGCATAAGGCTCACAGCCAAGAAGGTCCCGGTTTAAGAAGATGTATTGTGCTTGTGTCTGGGAGGGAAAAAAAAAAAAAAAAGTGTGGCTGACGTCAACATCATCAGAACAACAAAGAGCCGTGCAGCTCTTAGTTATTATCAAACAGGCTCAATGAGAAGGAAACTACTATTACACAGTTAAAAACTCTGAAAAGGCATTTTGCAGAGTATGTCTGCTTTAAACATAAACAAATTATTTGAAGTGTTTGCCTTTTTTGACTTGGACCTTCGACCTTAGGACCTTAGACCTTCTTATTCTGATGTTTATTGTTAATATAAAAGACATCCATTTTCTCTGTTATTCAGTGCAGAAGAAAAAAGAGGCCATATCCAAGAGCCTACAGAATTGCTACAGAACTGATGTCAGACACCAGGAGTTCTCAAGTACCACCAAAGAAAAGATTTGGCTTTTCAGGCACCACCAAATCTAAATCAAGTCTGTAACAGGACTATTCCATGTTTAATCTAGGGCTAAACCAGGCCTAAAACTACATCATTTCCACTGCAGTTCTAAACAAGAAATTACAAGAAACATGGATAAACTGAGCAATTTAAGTAGCACCTGAAGGAGCTCGGTTAGAGAAAATGTCATATGCATTAATGAAAGGCTCTTCATGGTTACGTGTATGGTTAGTCTGTGGATCTCCATGTGCAATGCAAAACGGAGGTTAGTAGTTTAGTTGGTGAGCTACTGTTTAACTGGATCAACTAAGCTAGAGCTAAAGGCCTTTAGGCCTTTAGTCCAGTCATTGGTCAACTGGAGTCTTAGTCAACTCATCATCTTATTTAGAGAAGGATTTCTATGAGACAAAATCAAGGACAGGTGAGCTGAAGATCTGGTATTATTTGGTATTTATCTGTAACAAGACAGATTAAACTCATGATGTGCACATTGTTTCCTAGTGCTATTTTTTCTGCATAAATATTAGTTTTTGCATGAACTCCCCCTGCAGGTGTAGTCTTGTGAGTGCAGTTTGGATGAGATACACCGAGATACACAACAGTTTTTTTGGTCTTTTTAGTCAACGAACAGGCAGCATGTCTTTTGTCGACCAAGGATTTCTTTGGTCGCCTGGAGCCCTAAATTAGCCTGGTGCTCCTGAACACTGAAGCACGGTGCCTGGCTGTTGTGAATGTGACATAACAGTGATGGATTAAATTACACTTTAATACAGGCACTTGTTGTTGTTTACAGCCTTTTGATTAGTCCTGACTAATGGCCGTGAGTAATATTAGCAGTGAGTGATGTCAGGGGTGAGCAGAGGACAGAGCGTGATATTAGAGGAGGCTCTAGTGTCTCTTCTCACAGGGCTGGAGATGCATTAGGCATCTTGAGGCATCAAGAGCACAGCGGCTGGCTCAGGCTCATCACCTCAGTGTATGAATATGAACTGATGGGAGTTCAAAAAATCCATACCAGAGACCAATCAATAATGCCAAATCTATATTGATTTCAACAAGTGTATATTAATATTCTGCAATGAGTCGAGTATCAGAATTGAGGTGAAATATTTGTATTATAACACTACTGTAAACAGTTTAACTATGAAAAATGTCAATATAGAGGACTAATGCTGTGTTCTAGGCAAGGTGGTTAGATTTTTCCCAGTTGAACATTAAAAGTTTCTACCTCAGAGTGTTCCAGCTCAATTAACTCATTAAAAACATTACATGAACGTGTTAAGTAACATGTGAAGCAACAGAAATGGTCAGACCTCACCTGTAAAAAGATTTTACATCGTTTATGTGGAGGTTAACCTCAGACAAAACATCTAAAAAAGTGGTTCATAACACATCAGACATGTCAACATTAGTAATACTGTTTACCTCCCCAACAGAACCATGCTACCACTTGTTTCTTCTGTCTTATTTAAATGTTTAAATAACTGTTGCCTTCTTCATAATGCCTGCGTTATGCTTATTTTATCAGCACTCTTTTAGTAGTTGCATTATCTATTTTACTGTTCTTCTATATTTGTATTATTCACTGTTTAAGATTTTTTTACTGTTGTTTTTTGGGAGACAATTTTACCATCTGTCCAGGGACAACGGATGAAAAATCGTCTTTTGGCTAATTCTGGTGCATTTGCAGCGATGCTATTAATGTGCACTGTCCCTGTCAAATAAACCAATAAATAGATCCACCTTTTGTGGTGATCATATTGTTGTGAAGCATCACGGTGGGACTGGAACGTGAAGTGAGAGTCCACTCATCACTTCCCAGTGGGAATTACCAGTGTGAGTGGTCAAATTTTTTTAGGGAGATTTCTAGCTTCCTGATGGTTAGAGAGGCAAAAGAGTTCAGCATCCTAACAGCCTGGTGGATGAAGCTGTTAGTGAGTCTAGTGGTGTGGGAACGGAGGCTTCTGTATCTCCTCCGAAGGGCAGGAGGCTGAACAGATTGCATATTAAATCTTTCAAGTGGGAGAAATATCCTAGTTACCATTTGCCTGGAAATTAATGCACCATAAACTACAGGGTTAGCACATAATATAACCCGGAAATGCAATGTCAAAAAGTGACCGTTATCAGAGAAGAAATACAGAAAAGAGCCATAGAACAACCTGATAAGATGCTGGGTCACTACTGATGAATCCATCACTCTATGGTGCTAGAATCCTGTTGAATCAACACTAGGTTCAGTGTTAATATCTCCATCTGCATCTTAATATCCATTGGTTTAACTGAACTGATCAATTATAGCTCAATCCTAACCTCTTAAGAACATTTGGATCACCAAGACAGCAGGTCCCATCTGTATTACGCTAAATCTCTTCTGTGCTCGTCCATGGCAGAACACTTCTTTTCACTGACAACTTCTCTTTACGAGCCCTTCCTGTTGTTCTCACTTAATAAGAACATGGCCAAATGGAGTGTCAAACAAAGCACCTCCACATATGGTTCTGTTACGGAGAGATGAGTCTCATTTACACTACCTAATCATGTTTATGTAGTTGAGATTTCTAAATTAGCGTCCACACTCAAAAAGAATCACAAAATCAAAATGTTACATTTAGGATTATTTTTGAGATTTTTTTGTTACAACTGTTATTGTTATTTCTGACAGAGATAATTATTTCACAATGGCTTTTTTGTAGTAAAGGGCCCATATTGTGCAATTTTCTGACCTATGGTATAATGTTTCATCAGCACATGTTTAGCACACAAACTCTGCAGCTTCAGGCTGAGTTCTTCACTCAGATGGAAAACACTGTTTCACCTTGTGATGTCATGTTAATACTGCTCCACTGTGATTTTAAAGTCCATACATCTTCACTAGAATCCTCTGGATGATCATTGCTGTAATGCCAAGCTCTAGTGAATTAAAAGATATGGTAGCTGTTATCTTAAAAACTATCACCCACTTCATGATATCAGAAGGTGGAACAGAGCATTTGAAGCTTTGGAGATGCAGACAGACGAATAATGCAGGATTACTCAAACAGCAGCATGATATAAACAAGATTTGCATATATCAGTTTATTCATTTTAGTATGTAGATTTAATAATTTTAATCAGATACCGTTGCTGTTTTAAGTGGCCAAACATTCTTGTCAAAGCTTGATCCTGTCACATCTCAGAAGCTCAGCAGGGCCGGCTCTGGTCAGCACTTGGATGGGAGACCGCAGGGAAAATCAGGTATCACAGTGGAACACCTGAGGCAAAAACTGTTGTTGTGTCCTCAGGCAAGGCACTTCACCCACAGTGCCTAGTATTAAAGTGGTGTGTGCATGAGCCTCGCTCCTGTCAGTCTGCCTCAGCTTTGGCAACAAGAGTAGCTTATCACACCAAGTGTGGAGTGAAGGAATAACGCTGTAAAGTGTCTTTGAGTGCCCAGAAAGGTGCTATATAAAACTGATCCATCATAGGTAAACATACCTATTACCATGATAAATTTGAAAATCCATATCAGCTCAAATCCTGTACAACCTGCAGTAGAATAAAGCAGAGTTGTCAGACCTGAGCCTATTCATTTCAATGGAATTTTACATTCCCTAAAATGTCTGATTGGGTGTAGTCTAGACAGGAGCAAACAGGTAATGGCACCTTGTGAGGGGCTGTGAGAGCACCAAGGGAGGAGGGAGGAGGCAGAGAAGGAGCCAAGGTCAGGAGGACAGGCTAATGAGCCAACAGGCCGGCACAGCCTGACACAGCACATTTGTATGAAGGCACAGAGCACAGGTTAGGATTAGGGCTACACAGCACCACCACACTACAGTTTAAGTGCGACTTAACACTACAACACCTTTATTGTTTAACCTCAATAAGAGCAGCTGGTATCAACAGTATCAATAGTTAGTACTGATCGTCACATGGATACTCTCCAGTGTTCTCCTCCCATCAGAACTCTTCTTTGTCAGACAGAGGAGTAACAGTCTCATACCCCTTTTCCACCAAGGCAGTTCCAGTGCTGGTTCGGAGCCAGTGCCAAATCTTGAACCAGTTCTTTCTTTTCCCACACAAATAAACCTGGCACTGGCCCCGAAGAACCGGTTCCAACTCAGAACCAACTAAAGGCTGGTCCAGAAACAAGAACTGGTGCCATAGAACGCTCGGCGTGGTTATAGTGACGCACCTCCATAAGAAGTCCTGGTAATAGTAACTGGTGAATTCAGACGCCCCCGACACGCGTCTTGGACGCTGTGTTTTTCCGGTCGAGAGAGTGACTTTAGTGTATTTATTACATAAAACACATCGGCGGAGCGGCGGTCCGCTTAGCTTCTGCTAAGCAAATACAATTACTTTTCTTCGGGAACGCATCAATTGCCCATAGCAATGATGAAGAGTTGTATGTTTCATCTTTGGATTGACAAGACTGTTTGTAAAATGAATATCAGCAGAATAAATCTGTAGCGATCGTCCTCCAGTGCCGTTATCGGAGCTGACGGCTGTTGAGTTGCTAGGACAACAGTAGCGCATGCAGGGAAGTAGCGACGTAGCACTTCTCTGGCTCTCAGCTGGTGGAAAAATGAACCGGTTCTTAGATAATCGGCAGGAAGCACCAGCACCGAACCGGCACCAGCACCAGCCCAGAACCAGCACCTGGTTCGTTGCGGTGGAAAAGCGGTATCAGAGGTTTTAGGAAGTGCTTCATTTCTGATGTGTTCAGATACAACTGAGCCTGACATCAGGACAGTGTTTGCGTTACTCCTGATCAATGGCTAACATCTGTGTGTGCATATTGAATTATTTAACAGCACTCATTTTAAAATGTTTACTGGACCAATTTGTACAGATTGCAAACGGAATCCTGCTTATTTTCATGTGATAAGATAGTGAGCTTCTCACACTGGCTTGTTTGTGACCAAATCACTGTCTGTTTAACAGAATTAACTCATGGTGTGATTAAATAATCATGGCGGTTCATTAATGAGCCCAATAAGTAAAAGGCAGACCAAAGCTTCTGAAGGTCCATATTTGGCTTGGTTGGTTACACCTTTGATTTACTTGTGTGTCATGCACACATTATAATTATATTGCCATTTGCTTCTTGCACTTCACACTTCTGTGACTGGTGAAATCCACCTGTCTCACGCTCAGCATGAGCGGAGGAGCGGAGGACCAATAGGAGTAATAGGTTGGAAAAATGAGGCTGTGATAAACTTCTACTGTGTCCAGAATGAGACTCAGACCTCCTATAAGTGATCCACCTGATGGCTCTGTTGTGTCCTATATACTGTCTCCAGGGTACATTTATCTTTGTCTGACGTGATATGGGAATGCCACACACACAAGCAGAGTTCAACAATGATCAATTGATCAATAATGTGTATGTGAAAAAAACCTATATATGGATGTGGATATTTCCAGATCCAGGTGACCCTCCTACTACAAGGATGTTCTGGAGCTCAGCTCAGAGCGAGACAGCAGCGAGATCATTAGGTTACTCAAATATGTGACTGAAACAACACAATTGTAGGCAGGTTTCTTAGAAGGGAATGGGACAATGTTCTAATGCACTAAAGGTCTGTCATAAAGCCTGTCACTGAAGTACATGAGAGCAGGAGATACTCACTGTGAAAGTGGGGTTTCCTGTCTGCACCTTGAGCTCAGCCAGGACCCAGATGCCGTTGGTGAGTTTAAGGGACTGGTACAGCATGTCCTGGCCGTCCACTGTCCTCTTGGCGATGGTGAACACGTTACTGCCCTGGAGCTTGTTAGAGGCTGCATCTGTTCACACAGTTCACACACACACACACACTTACAACAGGGACTGAGAATCAAGTGACATTTTGGCCACAATTATTTTAGAACACAATAGCTGTTAAAAAAAAAGAAGTATTTTTTGCAAACTGGATTTGCAATATGATTTGTCAATGCAAAGTGAGAATAAATGTTTATATACACACACACACGCACCATCCTCAACCACTGCACCTCTGACAAGTACAGTTGTGTCTTTTTATGTGAGCGTGTGTGTGCGAGTGCATGTGTGAGTGCGTGTGTGTGCATGTGTTCATACCTGAGTTGAGGTGGCAATCTTTAATCTGGAACTGGGTCTCGTTGTCATTAGGGATGTCTTTCCATGTGACCAAGAACACTTTACTCTCTGTGGATGGAATCATATACATATATGTGCATTCATAAAACGTAAAAGGAGTGAAAAACAGTGAAAATATCAAAGTCACATTTCTGTCACTCAACAAGCTCGACAGGTTCAAATGATTCAACAGGCCTGCATTTACATACATTTATCGAAGGTTCTATAGCATTTATCTGCATTTTTGTAATCAAGAAACCTGAGTAAATGTGATTATTTTTGTGACTTTGTAGCAGTGATACAAGCTCATTACAAGTGTCTTATTTGAAGTAAATGCCATAAGCAGTAAACTGCTCATGACTAGTGCTTTTTATTCCCCCATAGGAGCTCCTCCTGAGCGAGCAGCCTGTGTAAAAGCCGTGTGTGTGTGTTTGTCTGTGAGAATGAGGAGGCTCTTGATTGCAGCTTGCAGGGCACATCCTGACGTCCCCGGCGTGGAGAGTGCGTCAGCTCTGGAGTCTATTCGCAGTGAAGGAGGCGCTCACTTACCCATCTTCCCGTCCTCGCTGAAAAGTACGCTCATGGGGTACTGGCAGCTGAAGTAGAACACGTCAATGTTGTTCTTTACGGCCACCTGTCGAGCAATAAGATAGGAGAGGAAGAAGAGAGAGGGGGGAGAGAGAACACAGACACATGAGTAATTACCTGTGGAGTGCCCTTCAGGAGCAGGGGGCTGTGTGAAGGGACTGGTTTTGCACATTTTCACTCCAGAACACCACTACAATCTACAGACACTTCATGGACCTGTTTGAACACACAAGCATGTGGAGCAGAGGAGGACAGCGGGCGTCTGACACTGCATAACTTATAGTAATGACATGTGCTTTGACATTCACCCACAGGATGTGTTCAGAAGAGCTGTAACATCTGAGGAGCACATCTGCACTTAAGCAGGAGATAGGGTAGACTGACTTCACCCATTTTTATCACAAGTTCTTACTAATATTAAAGTTTTAAAAGTTTAAAATAGGGATGCACCGATCCAGCTTTTTCAGTTCCAATACCATTTTAACATTGTATTTAAGTATCTGCCAACACCTAATGTCAACTGATTCCAGTGCAGAGACTAAAAACAACAGTTATTTCCTTTAAAACAAAAATAAACAAAACTGATCCAAATGTGTTTATTTATCCCACGAGTCATTACAGAACTTGCAAACTTCTGGACTTCCACGCATCTACAGAACAACTTTTTGTAACTAAAAACTCAAACATTCTGAGACTTTCTGGGCCAAATGTGACCAGTAAATAGTTTTATTATGTCAATATGTCCAACTAGGATATTGGCTGAACTGATATTTGGAAGCCGGTATCTGATCTTGTACATTTTTCAATATCTGCACTGATATCCGATACCTGTATATATATATATATATTTTTTTTACCTTTATTTACCCAGGAAAGTCCCATTGAGATTACTAATCTCTTTTTCAAGGGAGTCCTGCCATGCACACATCACTTTCATACTAGGCAATGTGGGTGAAGTGTCTTGCCTAAGGACACAATGACAGTTTTTTTGCCACTGGCGCCCCACTGTGGCACCTGGAATTCCCAATGGTCTCCCATCCAAGTACTACCCAGGCCCGGCCCTGCTTAGCTTCTGAGATCTGACGGGATCAGGCTTTGACAAGCCGGTATGGCCACCAACAAGCCAGTATGGCCACCAGTATATATTCTACTGCATCCTTAAAAACTGCCCTCCAGTGGTCATCCCAGATTCCTTCGTAACGTATGTTCTCTGTGTAATTTAGACAAACATATTCAGAAATACAGGGGAAAGTTCTATTATTTTAGACATATTTTAGACATATTTCAGTCTTTTGTCAAATTATATATTTTTTATTTTAAATGCTTAGATACATGAAAAATATGAATTATGAATATGAACTGACTTCCAATTTTAAAACATATACAGCAAATCTTATCCTTCATAAAATAAGATTTCTCAAGCATCATTCCATCCCAGTAGACAATGAGACAAAAACACCAGAAGTGCAGCAATCCTAATTAAGTATTTTAAACTGTCATCAAAACAGCCTCACAGAATGATATTTATACATATATTATAGACTAAAAGTGCAGTGGTCCGAGCAGAAGCCGGTATAACGTGTGGTGTTTTCCGTGGTCTTTCATGTGAGGATGAGAGGGGGGCAGAGAAGAGCTGGATCACAGGCCTGAGGATGAGGAGCACACAAAGTGCTGAGTAAAAGGGCAGACTCTGGGATGAGGCTGCCAGCTGGGCTGCTGCATTATTCACCAGAACAACACCTCTGGCTGCAGCGCACACACAGGTGACACAGGGACAGGAGGCTTTACAGGTCAAATGGAGAAACATGTAGCTTGGTAATTTCCAGAAATGCATTTGGAGTGAAGGACAGGCTTTTTGTGCTGTGGTGGTACTTTTGTCTGATTGTGTAACTGACCTTGATGTTAAAAGATTGATTTGTGAAAGGGGCGGGGAATAAGATAAGGCAAAAAAAAATCTCAGAATTTATTTTATTATTAATTTATTTTTGAATTTATCATCAGTTTACACCTAGTAGCTTTAGAATGCGGTATACAAGGTAAGAAAAGCACTTTACACATTGACCAATCAGATTAAAGATTGATAATGTGTAAAAGTCAATTTGGAGTGACTTAAAGTGACAGAGAGCAGAGCACAGAGCCGTGTCTCTGCCCCTCTGTGGCTCTTATCTCCTCTGTACACATGTGCGCTGAGCTGTGACTCAAACACATCTAATCCCTCCAGAGTCACTGCACCCAACAGACACCAGACACAGACACACCGAGAACCAGGAGCACAGCCTGGGACCAGGGGGAGCCAATATCCAAACTGGAAATGCTCATCTTGTGGATTAATGCAACTGTAAATTCTACTACAGAATTATGAGCTGTCCTCTATCTAGATTAAAACTCCAGTACTTTTTGGTTGGGACACTAGTGCATGTTAATAAACATGACACTTTAGACTTTAGTAGATTTTAGTCATTCTTTTCTCGGCATTCGCAGCATATGTATATATGTATGTACACATATACTGGCTTGAACAGCCTCTGGAGTAGTGGGCTGTTGGTGCTAAGCTACTGCCATCAGGCCAGGTAAATGCTATGACATGAGTCTAAAAACGACCAAAATCACACAAACAAAGACTGGTGTACTGCTCAAGGACACAATGGCAGTATGACCTGATCAGAGTGTCACTGCAGGCCGTTAGTAGCCCTCATCCAGAACCTCTGGTGCTCTCCTGGTTTTGTGATGGTTTATTATACATGGTCAAATGATGTTCAACAGGTCTGATTGAGACTGATGGAAATGTTCTTTTGACAGTGTGAAAAGGAGAGTGCTTTTCTGCGGCACTCTGAAATTACTCTTTTATTACAGAAAAGTACATAAATAAAAAGCTTACAGAGGCTTCTGCAGAGAGCTGAAAATAGGCCTGTAACCTTGGTCTGTGCTGAATACAGTGTTCTATAGTAGCTGTACCCAGGCTGTGGTTTAAGTAAAAGCATACATTATGTGCATACAAACAAACATGTGTATTACCTGTAGGTTGTTGAGAGGCTCCATCTTCATGACGGGGCCCAGAGTGTTGAGTGGCAGGGCCACCTCGATGCTCTGGTTTGGACTCAGAGGAGTCAGCACCTGGAGAGGTCCTGCAGGAGCCAGGCCAAAGCTGGAGGACACATCATCATCATCAGTGTTCCCACAGCGTATCACCACTTACAGTTTAACTCTTAACATGCACTATGTAACATGCTGGTCCAGCACCAGCTCGTCTCCATGGGGATGTGACAGCTTTTTCTAAAATGTTATCAATATATCAATTACCACAGAGAAAAGCTGGTGGTACCAGCAGGTCAAGTTACAGGTTCGACCCTGCTCACAGTAAGCTTTATGTCATACTGTACAACATGCCAAGTATGGTATGGTACGCTAAAAATAACATACACCAAGGTAAGGTAAAGCAAAAACATCTCAAGTAGGTTGGCAACTAGAAAAAAACTACAACTACCAGAAAAGCTAGGTAATTATTATCCTTATTATCCTATTATTAACAGAAATAACATGATATGCACAAGAATGAATGTTAGATGTTAGCATGTAACTAAATCATATCCACATTGACTTTAAAGGGATTGGTTTGAGGTGCTGTTGGCAGATCTGAACAACAGTGAATATATATGGTTTGGCAGAAGATGAAACAAACACTGCTTTGATGGAAAGTACCATATAGTTTTTCTTTGCTACGTTCCATAGAAACACATGGTTTCAGATGGTCCTAAGAGGAACTCTGGTGGACTGACCTGTTTCTGTTGAATTGGATGGCAAAGTCGGTCATGACAGACATAGCCTTGTTGGTCAGAGTCATCTCCATCTGGATGACCCCAGACCTGCGGGCGAAGGTCCCAGAGATCTCCAATCCTTTGCCCTTCATCGCAGGAAGCCAGACCTGAGACAGCAAATTTCATGTGTGTGGTCAAGGCACTACACTGGGACTAATACTGGCTCATACATTTTAACGTTTAACGTTTTTGTTACTTTGGGAATGGCCAGATATTTTTTTACCGATACTGATGTTATATACACTACCATTCAAAAGTTTGGGGTCACCCAGACAATTTTGTGTTTTCCATGAAAAGTCACACTTTTATTTACAACCATGAGTTGCAAAATGAATAAACTATAGTCAAGACATTGACAAGGTTAGAAATAATGATTCGTATTTGAAACAATAATTTATTCCTTTAAAATTTGCTTTCATCAAAGAATCCTCCATTTGCAGCAGTTACAGCCTTGCAGACCTTTGGCCTCTAGCTGTTAATTTGTTGAAGGAAATCTGGGGAAATTTCACCCCACGCTTCTAGTAGCTTCTCCCACAAGTTAGATTGTCTGCATGGGCACTTTTTACGTACCAGACGGTCAAGCTGCTCCCACAACAAGCTGACCCCAAACTTTTGAACGGTAGTGTATGTTGCTGTTGTGGCTAAAACTGGCTCCAAATCTAAAGCAAGGCCACATTTAGTAAGCAAACTTTACAAATAAACTTAAAAAGATTATAAGTGCATTTATAATTTATAAAGGATATAATATAATTTGTTATATTTGTATAATGACCCTTGTATGCTCCACTAGTCTGAGAATAACATGGGCACATACAGACTGAGGGAAGCTTAAGGTTGGTGCTACATCAGGATGTTTTTTCAACATCAGACCAATGTTGATAAATGAGAGAAAAAATATTAAATATTGTATATCCCAAGTCAAATCATGAGGTAGATTAAAAATCATTTAAAAATCACACTAGTATTAGAACTTGATTAGCACTTACAGTTTTGGGTGGACAGTAGGCTCCTGTTGGCATGCCGACCCCTCCGCTAAGATCAAACAGGTCATCCAGGCCTCTGCTGGCAGGGGCAGGGAAGGACGGGGGCATCGCTGAGGAAGGAGCCCCAAATCCTGCTCCCATCTGAAGGTGAAAGGAGGAGGGTGAGGGGGATGACAACACACAAGCACTAGTTTTAATATCACACTTATTAGCCAAGATTGAAGAGCTGTAGTCGACATGCTGCCAAACGATTACTCGACTAAACAGGGGTGGGGCAAAAGAGCCCAAAACTATTACATCTATTATTAGAACTATTCCATATCTCTGTGTATCACCCACCCCACAGGGGGAGTATTTATGGAGAAAGAAAAGGAAGGAATGTTTTCATATGTTTTCAAAGGAAGGAATGTTTTCATATTAAGACAGATTTACCTCATGAATCATGTGCTTAATCTGCCTTTTTACATAGAAATACCAAAAACTGCTGTCCCATAAAAATACCTGTCATCTAAACAAAATAAACTAATTTTGGTTAAGACTCCATCAGACGAGTCGCCTGAATGACTCGACAGCTACAGCCCTACAAGCCTGACAGATAAGGGTGGGACGAGACCAAATTTTCACAAGATGAGACACGAGACAGGGTCCACGAAAATGAGACAAGGCAAGGTTTTGAGATCATTTACAATAATATATAATCATTTGAGATCATTTACAATAATATATAATACTAATGTAATATACTTAACATACAGTGTGTCTACTTATCATACAATGTGTCTTTTACACTTTACACAATTTAAATGATGAGACCAAATCTGGACCTGCTCTTCTGTTCTCTCCAGCTCCTCCCCCCTCTCCCACACTGCTGCTGATCCATATGCACATGCTGCAGAGGGACAAGAGGAGAAGCGCTTCTCTCTCTACTTTCCCACTTGAAACTAGGGCTGGGCGATATGGACCAAAAAATATATCTCGATATATTTTGCTATATCTCGATATACGATATATATCTCGATATCTTTACAGGAAAAATAACCCCCTCCCACACTACTGCAAAAACAACAAACAAATTTTATCTGATTAATATTCATTTAGTACTGCACTTAAACACTCTGCACCCCTTTTTGGACCCTCTAAATGGTCTAAATATCGCTTTGTGAATCTTTTTCAAACAATGTTTAAGTGTGGAAAACACAGCATGTTCCTCGCTGTCTTATATTTTATTAATTTGCAATCTTTTTCTACCCACGTTAGCACTGATTGTCTGCATCAATATTGGTCCTGTCACTACGAAATAAAAACTGGGACAGTGGGACATAGTTTAGAGTTTTCTGTCTCTATATGTAAGCTCTCTGAGCAAGTCTCTGTGGGAGGAGTCGTTTAGCCTAAGCTGCTCAAAAATACACAACTTTCCGGAGCTTGAGCAAGGTCCATATCCTCGGGGGGGATCCGGGGCGCAATGACCATGATGCAGTGATGCAGTTTTTTTTGTTTTTTTTTCAGAGGGACATAGTCAAGGCGGGAGCAATTATTGTCAAAGCCCTAAGTATAAAGAGCTGCGGGAAACACTGGTCTCAGGGCAGTTTGATCTCGTGATACGTGATCTCATCCCATCCCTACCAATAGACAAATTATTTCTAAAAGACTTACAGCAGGATTTCCCCCAAGATCTCCACCAAGCTGCAAGGAGAAAGACACATCAGTTAAGAAGGGCTACCATGGGTTAGACATGATAAAAGATGGTTGAGTGAAGGAGTGATCCAGAGGGTGAATGACAGCTATGATGTGGTGAGGTTTATGTAATGCTACTTGTTTTATCACCCAACAAATTCAGTGCAAAAGCAAATCTAGGGTCAAGTTTCTAGCTTCTAAAAGTGTGCAAGAAGGCAGTATTTAAAATGGTGCACTTTTTGGTGGAGGATCAGTGACCTGCCTTTCTTCATATGCTTTGCCTAGAATGTTCCACAGTATGGAATTATACCCACTTATTTCCATGGAGAAGCAGGAGGTGCTCCCAGGTTAGTTCTGTGGAGATGCTTTCAAGTTTTTGTTTTTAGGAAAAACTGTTGAAATTGTTGAATAAATGTAACCCCCAACTTACACCAAAACAGTAAAAGCGTGTGAGTGCAGCATAGGCCACTTATCGCTTTTATAATTTCATCAACCCGTTGGACAATCTACACCAGCAATGCACATGTCTGTTCAACAGGTTTTACTCAAATTAGGTTTTCATTTTTAAGCTCAATGAAGAGTCTCCAGGCTTTTCAGCAGAGGATACACAGGAAAAAGGTGTGGTTCAAAACAAACTTTCTATGCCCAGGTGTATACTGAGTGTAAGTGATCCAATTAAAGCAGTACTATGGAACCTTCCAGGCACAGCTACATCTTCATGGAGACAAGCAGGCAGCGTGCCTCCAGAAAAGTTGCATAGTGCCCCTTTAAATGTGGCATAGGTCTTCATGCCTATTCTAGGAGACAGACACAAGGAATGTTTCATTTTGTGGTCAGGAAAAGGTACAGTAACCTAACGTACCTGCTCAGGGGCCCATTTGACTATTTCAGGAAGCTAAAGTGCAAAAGGACACTGGGAGGTTACAGGACTGGGTAACTGGGAGACTATTGTACTGGACTGGTCTCTCCAGACAAACCTGAGTGGGGCTGTAGTCAGGAGGAGAGGGGGACTGGTGTGAGAGCTGAGGAGACTGTGGAGTGTCGGCGCGTATGCTCATGTGATGCTGACAGAAAACACAGCCTCAGGTCATGCACTCAGAATGGGACAGTGGTCAATGGTGATGAGAGGTGGAGGCTGTGTCTGGAACCAGGCCTGCTCTCCCACTATGAACTGACCATTTGGAACTAGAGTGAACACATGTCCACTCCATTTATATACTGCACAACATGTAGAACTATCTCTACCCTCTGATCATCTTAATCATCCAATAGCCAATATATGGCACTGGAGTCAAGTTTGTTCAAGTGGAATTTAACACTAAATCAACTGTGTTTGCAAGTGTCTAGTCTCTTTTGGCAATTTTAGTCCAAACTAGGTACATTTGCAGCTTTGTGTTCAAAATCAGCCAAAAATAAATTCCAAGTGATTTCAAGTACTACGTAACATCACTCATGACCTCATTAAAGGCTACCCAACATCTTATCAGGATTCCTGAGCTAACAAAGGTTTGTCCACCTTCCACAACAACTTAACAAATGCTACAGTACATGTGCTGGTGTCAGACACAGTCTACACTATGGCCTCATGTAGTTACCGGCTCAGCATCATCTCCCATCTGCAGCAGCAGCAGCAATGAACAGAGCAGAGAAGAGGGTCAGAGAAAAAAGCACATAAGAAGAGGCCAGTGTGACCCTGTAGTCCCAGAGGTTCAGTCCCAGTGTGTGTGAGACATACCAGGCTGTCGAGACCTCCGCCCAGCAGGTCCATGGCTCCCATCTGCAGGCCGGAGGAGGGGGGCGGAGGGCCTGTGGTGGTAGGTGGGGTCAGGTCCAGATTCAGTAGGTCCCCCAGGAGGTCTTCTTGTGAGGGGATGACAGAGGGCGTAGCCTCAGGGACCGCTGCAGAGGCTGGCTCTGGGCTCTCCACACTCTCTCCACTGAACAGGAGAGAACACATCAGAAATATACATAAAACTCATCTCCATAAACCCATGTCTAAGGTTTAATCAAAGTAATCATAAACAAATAGCTTTATACATGAACTGGGAAATAAAATGTGATGACTCTCAATTATGAATGTGTGTTGACAGATAAACTCAACTACACTACCATCCAAAAGTTTGGACATACTTTATGTATTGTTTCCGTAAATTTACCACTTTCTACATTTTATATACGCTATCACATATATGAATGTAGCAATTATGTCGCAAAAAATCATGACTATAGTAAAAAATTTAAATTACGGTATATTTTTTTAAATCATAAATAATCATGGCTACCTGGCTTACACAGAGTTGCTTTTGAAACTTTTTGTTTTTTGAGCTCAGTTTTTAACACCATCCCATGGAATCTGAACCAAATAAGAAGTGCAGCATGTGCAGTTCAAAAGACACAAGCAAGGGCCTGTTGGATTGGGTGAAATCAGTTGTATGTTTCTGCTGTATCCATGGAAACTGCGCAAGAGGCTAGTTAAGGAGCTAGCTATGGACATTTGAGATGCTACAGGCTTTTTACACCATACGTGGCAGCAAATGTGGCAGAAGACCTTCAAGAGGAAACACTGAGAGAGAATGAATAATTTCATCACCAACTGAAACACCAGAGAGGAGTAAGAACAAGGTTTTTCCTGTTGTGTTCACCTGGGGCCCCCTGGACACTGGTGTAATGCAGCAGGACAGAGGAGGGACACTTTTGGCTCTTCCTCTCCTCAAACTGCCCTGACCAGTCCTCCTGTTAAACTGCACTGTTGCTGTTGCTACAGCAAAACTTGAATCCCTCAGGATCAATAAAATATCTTTGTCTCTCTCCCTCTCTCTCTCAAATGAATAAAAGTAAAATTTAAAAAAACTATTATTTTTTTACATTCTAATTCAAATGCACCCTTTGCTTTGTTAACAGTGCTTACAAATACTTCTAAAACCTAGAACAAGTTTAACATTATTATTATTTTTTTTTTTTCTTACATTCGATATGTCTCACTCGTAGTTTTGATGCCTTCAGAATCTACAATGTAAATGATCATAGAAATCAAGAAGAAATATAAATGAAAAAGTGTGTCCAAACTTCTGATCCGTTTTAAGGTGACTGCAAATATGTGAATTAGACATAATTACAGAATACTTTTAGTTTGCAAATGACGTCATCAACATCCCCTGGCAGTGTTAGACTTGGTTAGACTTTAATCTGACCTTTATTTTAACACAGTCTGATCAGAAAGGGCTGACTTAGTTGGAACTTCAACAGGAAAAATGATTTTTATTTTTAAACATGTCCCTCTCAAATAACATAAGTCACAAGCTAGTTAGCATTAGCCAACAGTTTTCATTCTCAGCTTTTTGTTAAAAACCACCTACACATGAACATTAGCACTCGGATTGAACACAGCTGCCTGAAAATGTGCTGTTTATTTTTCTTGAGTTTTCAGACTTTCTTAAAATATTTTGGCAGTGTTTGCTAATGTGTCCATTGTGTCACTATGGTAACAGCTAAATATTCTGCTATACATATACATGTAGAACACATCCAGAGTGATATGGCTGAAAAATATGAATAGCCCATACAGTGTAGGAGCAGAACAGAGCAGTTACTCACGATCCAGCGCTGCCCGGGAGCCTCTTGTGCTGCACGCCACGGCTGCCCTCCACGAAGGCGCTGGGGGGCTTGTGGTAGACAGAGGCCAGAGTGCCGATGTGGCAGATGAGCTCCTCCAGCAGGGTGGGCTCGATCAGGTCGGTCTCCTCAGAGATTAGGGGCTTCTCAGCCAGCACCACCTCTTTAGCAGCCACTGGATCTGTGGACAGCAGGCGCCAGTAGATGTAGCCTCGGTCCCTCAGGTCCGGGTTGTCTGAGTCCTGCATGCACAACAGGGGAGCATCACCACAGCTGCTTTTCAGGGAAAAACTATTATTTTGTCATAAGAATGTCTATTATTGATTTCTGGGCACCTTTAATTTATGATTTAATTTAGTTTTAGTCATTTTTTAGTTTTAGTCATTTTTTAGGCTAAACATTTGAAAAATAAAAATGAAGTGTTGCAAACATATTGTATATTGAGTTTATTGTAAAAAAAAAAAAAAAAAAAAAAGTGATACAAGTGGGGATTTACACAGGTGTTTAAGGAGGCCTTATGAAAATGACTCAACTAGATCAAATAATTGTAAATTATTTAAAAATCTCGTCTCGTCTTGTGAAAATTCTGTCTCATCCCACCTCTACTATTGTCTAAACATCAATATTTTTATTGGCTTGTGATTTCAAGATCTCTGCATCCCTAGTTATTGTTATGATTTTGATCCCTTTGACCACAATACTTTCAGTGTGTATTGAATAGCATAACAAATATGTCATTTGATCAAGGAATTACATTAATAGCTCTATTCAGCAAAAAAAGGAAAAACTTCCTCCAAGATTATTCATCAAAATATTACTATTTTCTCTTTGAAATGGTACTGCAGTAGCACTTTGTTAGATGTATGCTGTAGCCAGTGTCTCCTGACTCACCTGAGTGGCCAGACTGAGGACCTGCTGCACCAGCTCCTGCGTCTCTGTGGGCTTCTTCAGGAACAGTTTGACGATGCCTGTTAGCAGCTGTAACTGCACCTGTGACACACATGAGCACAACACGTGATGTATGTCCTATGGTGTGTCAGTCATTTGGACTGTGGCTCTAGTCCTACCTGAGTGCTCTCATCATGGAAGCCCTCGAGAAAGCTCTCCAGCAGCTCGTCTGCGTTGTCGATCCTCTCTGCATACTCGCCAACGATCCAGATCATGGCTGCCCGGGCCTCCGGCTCATCCAGGGAGTCCAAGTTCTCACACAGGGTGGCAATCACACTCTCATACCTGAGGGGTCACAAGGCCCAAGGTTAGTTGCCATTAGTAATTCATTCATTATTAACAGAATCACATTTTGATCATCATCATGTAACACATTAAAGGTTCTATACTACACTATTCACTGTGAGAGCCTTTAGCCATGTTATAAAGGAGTTACTATCTGATCAAAAAACATTTGAGTTGTGGTTTATTTCATTCTTACGTCATCTCCAAAGTTAAAACTGCTCTGTTTCACCTTGTGATGTCATGTAGTGGTAGTTTTCAAGTCAACCACTACCTTTACCGTTGACCTTTAGTTCAGTAGATTGAAAATTCGAGGGCTGAAATGAACCAAATATAGTGACGGTGTATGGAGTTTAAAAACACTTCCCGTATTACCACATGACTTCACATGTTTGTCTGTTTGTCTCAAACATGTTTGTGACGTGGAAACAACATTATAATATAGATCAATAAACAGCCTAATCTGGGCCCTTTAAGCCTTTAGAAGTAAAAATGTGTTTAAATGTAAACAGTTGATTGTTGGAGTATAGATGGCTGTATGATACAGCTCATAGGTCAGATAATTCCTCGTTGTGAATAACAAGCTTGTCACCTCCGTTCTATAAATGTAAAGTGGTTGCAGAACAGCATTAACATAAACTTCATTAAGGCGCCGGGACTGACTATGCACTTAGCATTAGAGAAGTGTGGAGCCAGGAGGTGGAATGACACAGCGTTAATTGAAACAGTGGTTGTGACGTTAGTGTAGCCACGTAGCACACGTCTTACTTGTTGGGATATTTGCGGAAGATGTCCTTGATGACCACGATAGCCTCCTGCACCACGTAGTTGACCTTGGTCTGGATCAAGTCCAGCAGCGTACTCACACAGCGCTCTGCTGATTGCTGCACACACACAGGGCACAGGGAACAGGCAAAATGAGATGTTATGAAAATGAGACTTCAAAAGGCCAAATATTAGCATATTTTACATTTGTTTCATCAGGTTGATTCTGGCTACAAAGATACAAAAAAACATGTGTGTTCCACCATCTATGTGACATCCTTAAAAAGGTTTAATCCATTAAATGTTCAATATAGAATGTATCTTATGACAATGTGAGCTGTCAGTTCAAAGTGTACACTTGCACAGGTCATATTTAATAAAGCATGACTGATATACTGGTTGGATGAAGCCAAACAGCACTTGGGGATATGGGGACCAAAATCTAGTCAATATAGCTGACGTGGACATGTACACATGATTATAAAGCTCATTTTCAATATATTAGAGCCATTTAGTCCAATTCCCAGACAGGTGAATGTTTGAATGAAGGCACAGACACTGCAGCTGTCACACATGCTGGATTATATTCTTTTTACGGACAGTGGTTTTGAGTCAGGATTTAAATAAATATGATTTGTGTAGATCTGAGGTAACCTATCTGAGCGGTGAGTGTTACAAATGTAGCTAGTAATACAGCTGTAGTAAGTGACTTGTTGCAAAGTGACTTGTGGCTCTGAACATGTTTATTAAACCCCTGATGTTAATGAGCTGTTATACCCATAGAGTTATATAGACCCCGGCTCTCCATCCAAGACAAAAGCTCTCAAACTAGTCTGTGATCTGACCATGGAACTACATTTAACATACTGCAACTGCATGTGAGTGCAGAACTAATAAAGGGATTGTTTGGGTTTTTTGACATGAATCTGTACGTCTCCGTCAGTAGTGTCGTGCATCAACACTGACTTACCTCCCGATAGCATCCAGTGAGCCCAGTTCTTCCCTGGTTTTGGTGCTGACAAAAGTGTCCGGCAAGTTGGCTGGGGTCATGAAAATAAAGCATTTTTCTTCACTAAACATTACGTGTTTAAAAGAGTGATACATTTAGTTCACAAAACTGTACTATTTTCTCTCCGGTTCATATCTCTGTGCTGCCTCCAGGTGAAGCCGCGCCTGTTTCACTGTGTTTCCTGCTCGGAAAGTTCACGACAACATGTGGGACTACAATACCGATGAAGACATGGCCTTTAGCACAGAATCAAGGGGAGATCTTTATGAACCCGAATATACCGATGCCCAAATTCAGCAGATGGAGTCAGAATGGGCAGAGAGAGAGAGGAGGAACAGAGTGGGATAAGTTGAAGCTGGAGTCACAGCTGGAGCCGGAGAGACCAGGGGACCCACAAATGGTGGTGCACTTGTTTGAAGTGTGAAGTAACAGACAGAGGTGGAGAGCTACTGCCGCCACACATGGGATTTCATCATGTCACAGATACAAGACCTTTCAGTTGATGAGGAGGCCAGTGTGCAGCTTCTGTCTGCATCACAAATCAGACCGACTTTCCTGCAATCCTGAATGCTGGTGTCTTACAGACCTTTTTCCACACTGAAGCCTGTGGCAAGAAGCCAAAGTTGCCTCAGAGCAATGTGTGTGACAGGAAAATGGTGAAATGTGTGCAGAGATTCAGCCAAATTTTTGTTGTTCCAGTCTGGATAATCACAAGTCCGCACCATCTTTATATATATTCTTCTATGTCTTATACAAACTTATATACTTATGGCTGTAGCTCTCATGTTAGCTCTCTCACTGCGCGGCGGTCATTGGTCTGAGCATTTAAACACTGCCAAACAATTGACAAAAGTGATGGATTTGTGCGCAGCTGTCACCCGGAGGCAGTGCCCAGTAATATGAACGGAGAGAAAATAGCGCCAAGGGAATATGTGGTCTGACACTTTTGTGATACAAATGTATCACTCTTTTGAATGCATATTGTTGTGAGAAGAAAAACACTTTATTTTCATGATTCCAGCCACTTTCATCATCACCAAAACTGGGGAAGAACTCGTCTCACCGGACACTGTCAGGAGGTAAGTCAGTGTTGATGCACGACACTGCTGATGGGGACGTACGGATTCATGTCAAAAAACCCAAACTAACCCTTTAATACAGAAGAGTACGAGGAAAAAGCGTACCACTGACCACTTAACAGACAACAGCCCAACACACCGGCAGTACATACCTCCACTTTAATGGCACAGCGGCCTATGGCTCGGACTGCCTTTCGCACAAAGTCCACGTCCACCTCAGTGGCATACTCCTTCAGCTCTGCCAACACCTGCAGCAACAACACAAACACACTTGATACAGAACGAACCAAGTGATTTGTAGTTTATAGCTGCTAATAAGAAAATACCTGAGCAATGTTAGCCTGAGACGCCAGTCGAATCATGATGTCCAGCTTCTCCAGTTTCACATATATGGGATCGTTGTACTTGACAAAGAAAACCTTCATCTCATGTTTCAGGATCTCTGGTCTAAAACAGCATACACCATAGGTTCAGTTATTACCTTCTGCACAACATTCTGAAGTCATACAATTCAGATAGAATCATTGCTTTACAGCCACTGAGATTAGGGCTGCAACATTAATTGCAATCAAATCAAAATAGCGACTTGGTAGCAATGGTAGCAACTAGCAAATTGCAAAGGCTGCATGATACCATGCTTTTTACGAATAAATATCTGCTCTTATTCTGCATAAAAAACTGCTGTAGATTTACATCTGTACAAACATGTTCTCAGATTGTTGTTTAAAAAGTGAATTTTGAACAGAATCGTATTATTAAAACATAAATCAAAAATCTACTCAGAATTGCAATGGTTGTCAGAAAAATTGCAATCAGTTTTAGTTTTTCCAAATCGCTCAGTCATAGCTGAGATTACGAGAAAGAGTCTGTGATTGTGTTATATGTGATGAGAATATTGTAATTCCAGTGTCTGGAGTTCTTGCACCCTCTGCTGGATTGTTTGTGACTGTATTTTCGTGAAATATAGCATGTAGCCTCAGATGAAATCACCTGCATCCTAAAATGTATTTTTTAAAGCATAAGTCAACATTCGAGTGCAAAGTTTAAGTTTTATTTCAAAAAGAATAAGATAAGATAAGAAGGGCAATGTGTTTAGTTCAAAGAGATTTGGCAATGAAATGAAAATAACTGGGTTACAGCTTTCCATTATGTTGTACATGTCCAGGGGCTTCACAGGTTAGTTATTTCAAATCTGCACATATAATTCATATAAAAACAGTACAGACACAGATACAAACATGCACGTTTGAAAAGGGATGGAAGAAGCAAAGCTTATACCCCTATATAATATCCAATATATTCTTGTTTGAAGTAGAGTGTAGAGCAGGGCTATTCAAAAAACATTCCCACTAAACAGACCAAAATGACAAGCCTGATAGCAGCAGTTATAGATGTTTTTTTTTCAGTAGAAAGTGAACTTGATGGAGCCCAAAGCACACCCATGCTCATTTCCTATTTGGAAGGCGGTGACTGACGGTTAACTATGTACAGACTAAGGTTTGAATACAGATGATCAATATGGCAACCACCCTAATGTCTGGTCATTGTGAAACCTGTAGACACAGAACTCCTGTTTGTCATGTTGGCTCACCTTCTCTGCACGATGAGGTTGATGTTCCTGAGGGCCACGTACTGTAGCTCGGGCTCCGCAGACAGCAAAGTGACTAAAGGAGGGGCCAGCTTCTTCAGCAGGGTCCCATAGTAGTCCAGGTCTTTAGGCAACATCTCCATGAACTTCATCAGCACTTTGACAGCCGACAGCACCACGGCCGAGTTAGCGTGGGAGAGCCGGGGAGTCACGCGCTCACAAATGCTACAGAGGAAAGTACCAGATTCAATACCAGGTAATATGGCCACAGCTCAACTAAATGCTCAAGGACAAAGTATTGCAATGGGAAATATCTCTAGAAATAATAAGTGATCAAATACAAACTAACTCTATGCAGTCTGGTGTTTCTTCTTTTGCTATATGACAGATATAGAATTTTTACTGTAGATTTACACTTTTTTGGAAAGTCAGTTTAAATGACAAAATTTGAATGTCTTCTTTTTTCCCTATAGTTAGGTTTAGGTGTTAAGTGTTAGGGTTAGTGTACATTGTGACATTCACAGTGATGGCTTTAGATGGATTTAGAGCAGACATATTCCTTTTGCTGCTCTATACTTATAATCTATGAAACCTGTATATTATTATGTCAAAATTTGGACACTTTAACTATTTCTCTAAAACAACTTAACGACTGACTACTATGTTGGAAAACTGCAAAACCTAATGGGAGCTGACATCATAATAGACACCATCACTAAGTCCTGCATGCTATTGAAGTTCCTATGGGAGCAACAGACCAGGCTAGAAAGTAGGGCTGGGCAATATGGAGAAAAAAACGATCACAATTTTTCCCCCATACGAATTTTCCCCCCATACAATCTTGATTCAATCTTATTGGAAAACATAGACAGGCATAAAAGAGCAGAAATCCACAGTTAAAGTTTGTAATGAGTTTGTACAACACATTAAACCTAAATGCATATGCGCGTTAGTGCAGACAAATGTCTACTGCTATCAACAGAAGCACATGCACTAATGAAGTTTTAGTTAATAAATTGTGAGAAAATAGCTGTTTACTCTTATAATGATAAGAAGCACAAGAGAAGAGAGGAGAAAAGGTGAGATGCTCTGCACACAGAGGCAGAGGGAGGGAGAGACTTTAGTCAAACTGTCCAGATTTAAGTGAAAACTTGAAACCCAAGGATACGTGACGAGACATAAAGACACGCTACCGCCCTGAGTCACTCAGAGCTTTCCCCTAAACAAGAGAGTGTCTAACTGCCACAGGATTGGCTACTGACGTGATGATTAAAATGCACTTGTCTTATCAGCCTAAATTTAGATCGTGATCTATCGACCTTTCGACTTTTGGCACAGGTCTATGAGAAGGACAGGATTTCTATGCGACGCTATTGAATCCTATGTGTATTAAGAAAAGAAAATAGAGTACAGAGTAGTGGGCGTGTAGATTGAAGTGTAGACTGGCGCGACTGAAATTAGCATTTATTTCCTAAAAAAGAATAAATACGACAAATTTGAAGCAAAATTCTGGAGCTGTTATTTATCTAATATAAGACTTTCTGGGCCAACTACACTGAGTGAGTAGTCTTTTACCTCAGTTTATATGCCCAACCTGGATATTACCCGTATTAAAATCATTTTGGCATGATAGGTCTGTAAAGAATACTTCTAGAGAAATGTACAATATGGTGTGAGTCTGGGGCCAGTATCAACCTTGTAAAAGACACATAAGATTTCACTAAACAAAACAGTCCATTTAAACAGAATGACTGAAAGGGAGCAGAGGGTTGGGGCAGTTACCTCTGGGACTCACGGTCGTCTCGGGGCGTGTAGTTGGCCAGACAGTCCAGGATGAAGATCTGGCCCCACTCGGTGCACTCGTTGAGGGCAGTCAGCAGCTTGTTGATGGTCTGGGGGTTTAGGTCCAGCAGGTTACTGTTTGGATGGGACTCTGCAATCTCTGATAGAGCCGCCACCGCATTGGCCACCACCTGAGAAGCAAACGCACAATAAAATATAACAGGCCTATGACAGTTGGCACAGCATATTTTCAAGCTAGTGCCAGTCATAATGAACACAGGAGGTGTTGAACTAATTAATTCACACCAAATAAAAAGCCAGTCCATCTGTATATGCTCTAAAGGTGCACTTCTGGTATTTAATGTTTAATATCATACTGTAAGTGTTCAACATTGTAGGCAAAGCATTAACATGGAAACGGGGCAGTACCCCCCAAAAAGTTCCATGTGTATCTTTAAATGAGGGCATTATGCATCTATTATTTATGGAAACTTCAGTAATACAGGAATTATAAGACAAAATCTGCTCTATAGTGACACAATGGTGACACTCCCTCTACTGAAAACATTAGTAAAAAAGGTCTGGTGCATTTTTTCAAACTGGCTTTCGTGGTTCATTCTTCTTGACAGCTGGTGCAATCAGAGCTTAAGCATTCATGGAAATGTAATAGAAGATTGCGAGCACAGTTACTAGCGTCTCTCTACTGAATCTGTTAATCCACGAATCCAACATCTAAACTAGTGCCTGAGTACTTCATCAAACCATCGAAGTTTATTCAGCATCTAGTGCTCCGTAATTCGTGGTCTAAGCCTCTCTCTTTCTGTAGTTTCAGCTTGTAGTTTCAGACTGATCTAGCCTAGCCTAGCATCATGGCTAAAACTCTCGCCCCCCTTTCCTGTTCTAGTTGCCACATGTGGAGTGAGAACCCTGGCTTATTTGATAGTGACAGGGATAGTTGCGCTAAGTGCAGCGTAGTGGCCGTCCTCGAGGCCAGGGTTACAGAGTTAGAAACGCGGATCCGCTCATTGGAGGCGCTGAAGCCGAGTTATAGTCAGGCAGTAGCAGCAGGGTTCTACACTAACTTTTTTTTTCACATGTGCCCCTAAGTCAAAAATTTTAGGAGCACAGAAAAACAAATGGGGGCACAAATAGGTTTTAGTTTTGAACGTTTGAACATGCAGAACTTGCGCACACCAACTTATTTGAATGCATTTTATACAAAAAACACAAAAGAATTATGATTGTACTTTTCCTGCACAATCACTGTCTTTTTAATCAGTCTTTCTCCATTTTATCTGATTAATATTCATTTAGACTTAAAAAAAAAAAAAAAAAGCCAAACAGACTGTACTGCACTGAAACACTCTGCGCCCCTTTTTGGACCTAAGCTAACATACAAGAACATTCACACAGACAGTGGCTCCTCTTTTCTGCATCACTCGAGGAAAAACTAAAACTAAAACACAACACTACCCACAGTTTGAGAACCTCTTCTTTAAGAGAACTTCCACTGGCACTTTACACAAAACTGCTTCGATGTGAATAAAGTGGGTAGAATTTTTAAACCTGTATTTTCAAATTCCTGGAGTTGTGACAGATTTATTTGGCATTTTCTTTGGCAAACTTCAGCCCACATATCGCCTGCTCTGTGCCGTAGCTCTGCTCTGTGCGGACACTGACATAAAATTAGTTTTTTTCACAGGGCAGATGTTTAACCTGCCCTGTGACGCACGCTGAGGGTGGAGCTGTGGACAAGCCGTGCGCTGGCGGTGCAGTGTCCACGGGCTCCAGCACACAGGTCCCGCACACTGGTACAAGTTTATTGGCGACAGCAGCGGCCGTAATGAAATATGATGCACTCAGTATTCAGACATCGAGTCCGTGATGTGACCGAGTCCAAATGCGCTCGAGTCCTAGACAAGACCGAGACAAAGTTCTCGCTTTAGAGAGGGAAATCCAGCGGCACAGGAAAATGTACTGAGTGGTGGGACAGGTGTGGGTCTTGCTGCGGGGCGCTCCTCGTTTAAGGGGGCACGGGTGTGTTTTGAAGCGGAGTTTGTTCAGTGATATCGATGATTTGATCAGTGATATCGCCGCACACCCGGAGCTCATATGCTGGGGTCGTGCGCGGTCGGAGGTGTCGTGCCCGGGCACGGTTCGGTTGCGCTCGCGCTGGGCGTGTCGCGCTTTAGGGGCGATCCAGGCTTGGGCATAATTCTGAAGTCCTAGTGTGAGTGAACCACAAATGTTTGATACATGTAGAACGTTTAACTCGTCACGTTGCGTCTGTGCGCAGCTCCTTATTGTGCTGCAGAAGCACTCGCACAGGTGCGACCGTTTTATTTTCCTCGTTCGCACGACAAAATATTTGCTCGCAAATGCGAGTGAAATGGGCGCAATGTAGAGCCCTGGGTAGCAGGGACCCTGGACCGCATTAGCATGAGCGCAGCTAGTGAGAGCAGCCCCCCGGCGCATCCCGTGCAGCCGGGACCAGACCAGGACAGGTTTGTGACAGTTAGACACAGGCGCAGGGCTAAAACTAGGACTGCAGATCAGGGACACATAGCTGAGTGTAGGACTGCAGGAGACCAGGGACACAGGGCTGAGAGTAGGGAGCTTCCTGTCCAGAACAGGTTCGCCCCCCTGAGCTGGACGCGGGACACACTAGTCATAGGGAGCTCCATAGTCAGGGATGTGCATCCACACGGTGTTATCCTGGAGCCAGACTGGGTGACATCGAGGGGAATCTCAGGCTTTTAAAGAGAAGTAAGAACAGGTACCGCCGGATCGTTATACGCGCGGGGGGTAACGATACTCGGTGCGGTCAGTCAGAGGTGGTGAAGTTGCAGATAGCGGCAGTTTGTGATTTGGCTAAGTCGATGTCGGAGTCCGTGTACTTCTCTGGCCCCCTTCCAAATTATGCCAATTGTGAAATGTTCAGGCCGCTTTTCAGCTGTCAACCAGTGGTTGTCCAATTGGTGTCCGCAGAATGGTGTCGTCTTCATAGACAACTGGAGGGCATTTGAGGGGAAGCCCAGGCTTATACGTAGCGACGGCATCCATCCCACCTCGGCTGGCTCCTCCCTCTTAGCTCAGAATATGACTGCTAGCCTTAGATGACCATCAGGTAAGACTAGCACACAGAATAGCTCAGGGAGTGTCAGTGATGCTAGGGAGCAGAGTAGACTAGTGAGGCACTGCTCGGTTAGCGAGAACAGCTCCAAACAGGCTGAGACTGTGTGTGCCCCACGTACAGGGGCCTCCTCTGAGCCACCCTGCATGAACAATTCTCCCAGACTGGCTGAGGCTGTGTATGTCCCACGCACAAAAATCACAAATAAAACACAGCTAAACTCTGACAGGAAAGGCATCAGATCTCCTAACTTAATAAAAATAAATACATGCGTCGCAAATAAACAAAATAAATGTATAAAAAGCACAAATAAAACTCAACTAAACTCTGATAGGAAAGGCGTCAGGTTTCATAACTTAATAAAAATAAATAATTGTGTCGCAAATAAACAAATTAAGCGTGTAAAAAGCACAAATAAAACGCAACTAAATTCTGATAGGAAAGGCGTCAGATCTCATAACTTAATAAAAATAAATACATGTGTCGCAAATAAACAAAATGATAAGTGTGTAAAATGTGGACTGCTAAACATCAGGTCCCTCTCCTCTAAATCTCTTTTAATAAATGAATTAATTGGCGACTTTAATATTGATCTTCTAGCTTTAACTGAAACATGGCTTCAGGAAAATTATTACAGTGATGGCCGAAAGTATTGGCACCCCAGAAGTTCCGTCAGAAAAGGCCCAATTTCTCCCAAAAAATGAATGCAATCACAACTGCTTTGACATTAAAATGTTCATTTAATTTATCTTCAATGACAAATCACAAAAAGGAATTGTCAAAAAGCCAAATTGAATATAATTCTGCACCAAACATAAAAAGGGGTGGACAAAAGTATTGGCACCCTTTGAAAGATCATGTGCTGCTTCTCTAATTTGAATAATTAATGGCACCTGGTACTCACCTGTGGCACACAACAGGTGGTGGCAATAACTAAATCACACCAACAGCCAGTTAAAATGGATTGAAGTTGACTCAACCTCTGTCCTGTGCCACACACACACCACACTGAGCATGGAGAAAAGAAAGAAGACCAAAGAACTCTCTGAGGACTTGAAAAACAAAATTGTGAAGAAGCATGAGCAATGTCAAGGCTACAAGTCCATCTCCAAAGATCTTGAAGTTCCTGTGTCTACTGTGCGCAGTGTCATCAAGAAGTTTAAAGAGCATGGCACTGTGGCTAACCTCCCCAGATCTGGACGGAAAAGGAAAATCGATGACAGATTTCAGCGTAAGATTGTGCAGATGGTGGGAAATAATCCTAGACTAACATCCAAACAAGTTCAGGCTGCCCTGCAGTCCGAGGGTACAACAGTATCAACCCGTACTATCCGCCGACATCTGAATGAAAAAGGACTCTATGGTAGAAGACCCAGGAAAACCCCATTTCTGACCCAGAGACACAAAAAAGCCAGGCTGGAGTTTGCCAAAACCTACCTGAGAAAGCCACAAACATTTTGGAAGAATGTTCTCTGGTCAGATGAGACAAAGGTAGAGCTTTTTGGGAACGGGCATCAACACAGAGTTTTCAGGAAAAGAAATGAGGCCTTCAAAGAGAAGAACACGGTCCCTACAGTCAAACATGGTGGAGGTTCCCTGATGTTTTGGGGTTGCTTTGCTGCCTCTGGCACTGGACTGCTTGACCGTGTGCATGGAATTATGAAGTCAGAAGACTATCAACAGATTTTGCAGCATAATGTAGGGCCCAGTGTGAGAAAGCTGGGTCTCCCTCAGAGGTCATGGGTCTTCCAGCAGGATAATGACCCTAAGCACACTTCAAAAAGCACTAGAAAATGGCTTGAGAGAAAGCACTGGAGACTTCTAAAGTGGCCAGCAATGAGTCCAGACCTGAATCCCATAGAAAACCTGTGGAGAGAGCTCAAAATGGCAATTTGGAAAAGGCACCCTTCAAATCTCAGGGACCTGGAGCAGTTTGCCAAAGAAGAATGGTCTAAAATTCCAGCAGAGCGTTGTAATAAACTCACTGATGGTTACCGGAAGCGGTTGTTCGCAGTTATTTTGTCTAAAGGTTGTGCTACCAAATATTAGGCTGAGGGTGCCAATACTTTTGTCCAGCCCATTTGTTGAATTTTGTGTAAAATAATATTTGATTTGACTTTTTTTCATTCTCTTTTGTGTTTTTTCATTGCAAGAAAAATAAATGAAGATATTAATGCCAAAGCATTTGTGATTGCAATCATTTTCTGGAAGAAATTGAGTATTATAGGACAGGATTGCAGGGGTGCCAATACTTTCGGCCATCACTGTATGTTAGATTAAACGAATCTACACCTCCAAGTCACGTGAACTTTCAAAGTGCCAGGAGCACAGGTCGAGGTGGCGGTGTGGCCGTCATTTCTCACTCCAGCCTAATTCTCAGCCTCAAATCTAATTATACATTCTGCTCCTTTGAAAGCCTCACACTATCTATTACGTGCGCCAACTGGAAAAACCAAAAAGCTGTTATATCAGTGGTTCTTAACCTTGTTGGAGGTACTGAACCCCACTAGTTTCATCTGCACATTCACCGAACCCTTCTTAATTGGAAAAATAAAATATGTTTTTTTCTCATTCCAAACATAAGTATATATATTTTATGGGTGCACACATGTGAATCCATGTTGCACATATTCGTCCAACCACTTTCTTTTTTTGCTCAACATAGTTAGTATGAAGGGAAAATATTAAGAAAGAAATTACACAATGTACCATAACAACAGTCACAAGACTATTGCACACACAAAATTTCCTGCAGCCAATAAGGGCCAAACGGGGCATGTCATCATGAATCATATGAGTTGGATGTGAGTCTTGACCCCTGCCGAACCCCTGAGACTGACTCACCGAACCCCTGGGGTTCGATCGAACCCAGGTTAAGAACCACTATGTTATATTCATAACAATCTACCGACCTCCTGGTCCATATGCCGAGTTTCTGACAGAGTTTTCTGACTTTATTTCAAGTTTAGTTTTGGAATGGGAAAGGATTGTTATAGTTGGAGATTTCAACATTCATGTTGATAACAGCAGTGAGTGCCTCAGCAGTGCTTTTGGTGCTCTCCTGGATGGGGTCGGTTTTACCCAGAGTGTGAACAAGCCGACTCACTGTCACAATCACACTCTTGACCTCGTCCTAACTTATGGTATTGAGATTAATGATTTAATTGTAATTCCTCAAAACCCTATACTCTCTGACCATTTTTTAATTACCTTTCAATTCGTACTAAAAGACTATCCAGCTCGGCAGGAGAAAACTATAATGAAAAGAACAATATCAGAAAAATCGGTAGCCGAGTTCAAAGAAATAATCGAGCCAGTATTAAATGATATGCCATGTGACAATGAGAACAACTTTAATCCAATTATCATGGATCAGTTTGTTGATAGGACAATGCTCACCTTAAAATCTGCTCTCGATGTAGCAGCTCCGCTAAAACAGAAAAGCATTAAACCAAGACCTCCGGCTCCTTGGTATACTCCAGAATTGCGATCACTCAAACAACACGTAAGACGCACAGAGAAGCTCTGGCACCACTCGCGCTCCGAGCAGTCTCTGAAGGCATGGAAGCTCTGCCTGCTCTCTTATAAGGCCGCTCTGCGAAAAGCGCAAACCAGATACTACTCAAACCTAATAGAAGTAAACAAAAGCAACCCCAGATTTCTGTTCAGCACTGTAGCCAGGCTGATAAACTCGCACACTGCCCCTGAGTCTCTTCTCCCTTCAAAGTTCAGTTGTGATGACTTTCTTGAACTCTTCGATTACAAAATTACAACCATTAGAGACAAGATCAACGAAGCCACTCCAAAAATCAGCCCCGAGCAAATTCAGCAAATCCAGTCAGTAACACCAATATCCCACATAAATCCTCTAATAGCATTAGACAAATTTACTCCTATCGATGAGGCGGAGATTACCTCAATCATGTCGTCCAAACCATCAACTTCAAACTCCTCAAAGAAGCTCTCCACCTAATAATGGGTTCCATCCATAACATAATAAATATGTCATTAGAAAATGGCTATGTTCCTCAGACCTTTAAATGTGCTGTAATTAAACCGCTTTTGAAAAAACCTATCTTAAATCCTGATGAACTAGCCAACTACAGACCTATTTCGAATCTTCCATTTCTCTCAAAGATTCTGGAACGAGTTGTGGTGAAACAGCTTTGTCACCATCTGCAGGGCAATAATTTATATGAAAAATTTCAGTCTGGTTTCAAAGCTCACCACAGCACAGAAACTGCTCTGCTTAAAGTGACAAATGATTTGCTACTAGCTGCTGATAACGGGCTGGCTTCTGTCCTGGTCCTACTGGACCTCAGTGCAGCGTTTGACACCATTGATCACAACATTCTACTGCAGAGGTTAGAATGTGACATAGGTGTCAGAGGGACCGCCCTCAAATGGTTTAAATCCTATCTATCAGATAGGTACCAGTTTGTTAGTGTAAACCAGTGCACCTCTCCCTGCTCTAAAGTAGCTTGCGGTGTTCCACAAGGATCTGTGCTTGGTCCAATCCTGTTTACTCTGTATATGTTGCCATTATGCAACATTATCAGAAAACATGGCATTAATTTCCACTGCTATGCTGATGACACTCAGCTGTACTTATCAATGAAACCAAATCAGATAGATCAAATCGATAAGCTCAGTGCCTGTGTGAAGGAAATCAAAACCTGGATGACCCTGAATTACCTGCTCTTAAATCCTGAAAAAACAGAGGTCATTGTTGTCGGTCCTAAAGGTCAGAGAGATTCTCTGTCCGACCCGATAATCTCACTTGACAATAATATAAACCAAGCTTGTAAAACTGCATATTTTCACCTGCGAAACATAACTAAAATCAGAAATATTTTGCCTAAAAATGATGCTGAAAAACTTATCCATGCATTTGTTACATCCAGACTAGATTACTGTAATTTTCTGCTCACCGTCTGCGCTAAAGGTACTTTAAGAAGCTTCCAGTTGGTCCAAAATGCAGCGGCCAGAGTCCTAACAGGAACTAAAAGACGTGATCACATCAGTCCTGTGTTAAAATCACTTCACTGGCTTCCTGTCGAGTTTAGAATTAAATTCAAAGTTCTCCTCCTGACATACAAAGCCTTAAACAATATGGCCCCATCATATCTTCAGGATGCCATTGTCCCCTATCAGCCAAATAGAGCACTTCGCTCTCAGAATGCAGGATTATTAGTGGTTCCTAGAGTGTCTAAAAGTACAGTGGGGGGGGAGAGCCTTCAGTTACCAAGCTCCTGTGTTATGGAATCAACTCCCTGTTGATGTTAAACAGGCACCCACAGTCTCTTTATTTAAGACCAGGCTTAAAACCTTCCTCTTCGGAATAGCTTATGACCAGGTTACTTAGTTGATGTCATTAAGATAAGATGCCACAGGAGATAACAAGCTGGGGGAAGTGTGGCAACCTGAGCACTATCCTCTGTTTCCTCCTATTTTCTCATCAGCATCACTTACTATGTTCTCATCTGTAGTTTGTTCATTGCTATTCACATGTTGTCCCCTGTCCCACTCCCCCTGTGGAGTGTAACTCTTTCAGACGCCTGATGGCAGCTGGACCCCTCTCTTCCTCCTTGCCCGGCTCCTCCTCCTCGCCCGGCTCCTCCTCCTTGCCCGGCTCCTCCTCTTCGCCCGGCTCCTCCTCCTCGCCTGGCCTCCTCCTCCTCGCCCGGTCTCCTCCTTGCCCGGCCTACCCTCCTCGCCCGGCTCCTTCCCCACCTGGGTAGCTGTGGCCATACCGAACTGGCCCACGGGCCTAGACATCTATAACCTGTCCGTCCATGGGAGTGGATCCCTCCTTCACTGTAGTTCTCCCTGAGGTTTCTTCTTTTTCCCAGGACCCTGGGTTTTTTGGAGTTTTTCCTTGCTGAGAAGGAGGGTCTAAGGACAGGGGATGACTGGACGATGTTTCATTTGCTGCTTTACATGAATGTTGTTTATTCCTGTTTTGATATGTCTGTGTGTATGTTTTGCTCATCCAAATCTTGGAACGCCCTTAGAGGCAACTGTTGTTGCGATTATGGAAGCTACAAAAATAAATTGAATTGAATTGAATTCTCCTGAGAGTGTGTGTTCTTTCTGTGACAGAGAATGTGCAGCTGATGGAGAGTCTGTTCTGTGCATATATGGCATTGGAGATGGTTTATGTAAAACTTTTCACAGATCATGTTATGTGTGCAGAGCAGCTCTTGATTTAACAGTTAGTTCACTCATGTACAGTCACTTTATTTATGTTGGCTACCGGTTTCTCATAAGTGGGATACTGTTTGAGAAACCAGGAAACTGCATAATGTGTGTAATAGTGGTATCGGCAAATGTTTAACAAGTACGAGTATATTAAGGACCTGATACCAGTATCCGTATTGATGCATCCCTACTCCTGAGTGTACCTCAGGAGTAGGGATGCATCACCTCATCCCCTACTCCTCATCCAGTCAGTGTCCAGTCTTAAGACATCACTGCAGATGCACGGCCACCTCAGTTTGTGCTAAATGTCATCTAATTGGCCCCACCCTTCATTGCCATGTCTTCTGCTCCAATGCTATCTGATTCAATAAAGCCCCTAATCATTTTCTCTTTATGTCTGAGTCTCTCTCCAAGTTGAAATACAGAGAGCTCCTGTAAAGAGAAAGCGTACCATGGGGTTTGAGTCAGAGATGAGGTCCTTGAGCGTGTCGAGGAAGCCCTGGTCCTCCACCAGCTGAGCGTTGATGTCGTGGAGCTTGGCCACACACACAGCAGCGGTCTTCCTCACATAAGGGTCTTCATCCTTTAGACACTTCCTCAGGGGCTCACACAGGTACTCTGTGATCTTGTCCACACGGATACAGCCCATGGTGCGCACAGCCAGGGCACGGATCAGGGGGTTAGGGTCCTCGCAGTCCTGACAAAAACATTATACATTACAGAATACACTGGTAAGATAGTTCACCACAAATGGTTAACTGTATGGTGAATTCATTACTTAGGTAATGTAAATTTATATTATATATAAACAAAAAACCTACTACCCTCTACAAACATAGTCTGTAATGCATGGGAATCTTATTGCATTAGATTAGCAGATCATATCAAACAATGCATCCCTACAGTAGTAAATAAATAAATGGTCACATTTTTATAGTGCTTTTCTACCTTCAAGGCACTCAAAGTGCTTTACAACAAGGAACCTCTCACCCATTCACACACACATTCATACACCAGTGTACACAGACACTGAGGGTGAGGTGGGTTAAGTGTCTTGCCCAAGGACACAACAACAGCATTCATCTGTGGGAGCTGGAATCACACCAGCCATCCTGAGGGTTAGTGGATCTGACTGCTCACCAATGATGTTTATGTCGAGAGCGGGATTCAAATCCCCAACCTTCGGATCAGAGAACAAACGCTTGACCAACTGAGCTGCTGTCACCCTGTAGTAGGGTTGTCAAAAATCAATACTAAACTAATATTGAAACTAGATAGATAGATAGAGAGATAGAGATAGAGATAGAGATAGAGAGAGAGAGAGAGATAGAGATAGAGAGAGAGAGAGAGAATTTCTTAGTATGGCAATCAAGTTTAATTTCAGTATCATCTTCCCTCGTTTGCTGAACACTAACCATTTAAGACACAAGAACCAAAACACAGTGAAAAAGTGAAACTAGGATGTGCCAAGTCACAGACTCACCTTCACAAAGGTGTTGACGGCCATGATGGCCATGTCGGGCTGGCTCTTGGCATAGTTCATGAGGTAGAGGTACACGAGCTTCTTGAGTTCCAGGTTGTCCGTCTGCATGCAGTTCACCACATCAGGGAATAGAGCGCTGCAGAGAGGAGAGAAAGAGTCACATGTGAGCAGAGACCACCACTGGGGTTTTGCTCTGGTAGTATTATGTGAGAGGTCAACCTTTGTGGTGGGGGGTTTGAAACCTGCTTGCCTCCAAGAAGACGCTGTGATGGAAAGTTCTATTGTGGAAAGATTTCTCTCAATCTGTCTTTGGGTAAATGAATGTGATTTGTACCCAAGACCAGACCAGTTATTAGCATGTGTGAAGGCTCAGCAGACACAACTGTCTCCACCCTCAGGAAACCCTGTGTTGTCTAAAGCTCAATTTATGGTCATGCATCAAAACATCTGTGTCACGTGAACCCTTACGTAAAGTGTCTGCATCAACCAACGTGCACCTCAAACTCACTTCTGTTCCACCTTCCGATGTCATGCAGGATTTTTAATATTTTGTATAGTAGAGACTGGCAATTCCAAGGCTGAAATGGTCAACGTGATTCTAGTGAAGTTGTATGGAGTTGAAAAACACAGTGAGGCACTTCCTATATTACCACATGACATCACAAGGTGGATTTGAGTGTATTCGTTTTGAGAGAAGAATTCAGGGTTTGTGTGTTAAACGTGTGAATGAAACAAAACAAAACTCCAGGTCTGTTTGTGATGATGAGACTACATTAAAACAGAGATCAGAAAATAGCCTAATATGAGCCCTTTAAGTTCATTTTTAAAAGGCTTTAAAAATTCTGCTTCAGTGTAATCTTCACTCTGATCATTTGTCCCACCATTTTCAGTGTCTGACGTGTCATGTGCTGTGCTCACCTAACATCCTTGCCCACAGTCATGGAGGCGATCACCTTCTTCACCGCCTCCTTCTTCTTCTCCTTTTTATCACTGTTGAGCTCGGCCTTCAGCTCAAAGATCTCCCCTGCACCAACGACAAGCACACATTCAAATATAAAAGCATGGAGAGGTGAAAGGACTTAATTTTAGAAGTTTAAGTTGTCTAGTTTAAAGTGCATTTTAATGCACTTTTTTATCACAACACATTCCGTGTGCGTCATGCTAATGAAACTACTGCACATCACGTCAGGTTTGTCAAGTCCTTGTGTACAGTTTTGTATCATCTTTTTGTGTATTTATTGAGAGTTTCCATGTGGAGGATTGGTAATGTAGGTAAAATTGGTAATGTTGTGGACTGACCATTACACAGAATCTTACTGCTCACCATTAGGAGGGTTTTAATAGAGCATGGGAGAGATCACTAAATTACGCAAACATGCATGGATGATTAACATAATACCCCCTCTTTGTGTTTCACTTTTTCCTATTTTTTTCTACCATTTTTAACTGTATAATTTTAGTTTATAAAGTTTATAACTTTACTTCCTGGTTGGATATTGATAGCAGATACAGTATGACATATGCGCAAGTCATTCCATAACTGTGCTCTATAATAATTAGAAAACCTTGAAAAAAGAGTTTTTAAAAACGGAATTAAATCTAGATTATAGGGTTACGGTTGACTGTACTTCAGATTGGTTTCAATATATATTTTACTTATTTCAAATAACAAAGAGATTAACAAAGATTAAAATATCTTAAAACACAGGAAAAATCTACCAATCTAACAATATTTTGCATTATGAACTAAAGAGCTGCTATGGTCAACAAAGATGTAATAACAGGTTTAAACAAAAGACACCTTTAAAGATCCACATTATTATTGCATTGTCATTTTGTTTTTTCTTAAACAGAGAAGATAGCTTCTGTCTTACATTTGCGTGCACAACAAACACAATCTAACCTAATCTCCTTACAGACGTGGAAGGCATGAGAATACAGAGCATGTCTGTGAGAGCTCAGCTAACTGTTGACATTGTTTTAAAACTAGCAGAGTGAGGAGGTGTTTGGTGTTTTAAGTAGTTTGTTGGGGAAATAATAAAAATGTTATTCTTTTTGCAATAGAAAAGATCTCTCTGAACACCTCCCACCCAATACAATAGAAAAGGAACTCTTCAGTAGACTTTTGGTGGTTCATTCATAGTCCATTCCTGTGCACTGATAAAATAACAGTTATCAAAATGAATTTAGAGGCCTGCCTATATTGGCCCAGACCTCACAGTTGATCTAATAACTTTTGAATGTAAAGACTGGCTCACACGTGAAGCAGGACTAAAACATGACCACCAATATGACAAAGTACCTCAAAAGGAGGTGGAATGAGATGGACGTACTCTCATGAAAACATTATAGGCTTTCTAAGCAGCACCTGCAGCAGGACTAGACAAGGTCTACACCAAGTCCAAGGTTTAGGAACTGTATAAGTGAAGACCATCCCGAAGTAAGACTTAAATCTTCTGTACTAGCCTACACCAAAACACTACCACTTCAAATATGTTGTTCATTCCAAACTCTGAGTATCAGAAGGGCACTTTGAATCTAATTTTCTTAAACAAATGAGTTCTTAAAGGTCAGATTTCTCAGACAAGATGGTGAACTACTTGTGACAATTTAGCCAGTCCTAACTTCTACAACTCTTTGTTATAGGTTTGGATGTATTTTACATTGTGCGTTTCGGGGAGGGGTTTATTATATACAATATATTAGTTATAGTTTTATTTTTTTTATTATTTTGGTCAATAATGCTCAAAATGGAGTATATTGCAACATTTTTTAAAATCAATATCTCTAAAGCAGGGGTCACCAAACTTTTTTCTCTGGGGGCCACATTATCACTCCTGACTGTGAAGGGGGGCTGGGGTCGGGTTAGGCGAGTTTCGTAGTGATGACACAGATTATATACTTTGAAAACACGTACACTTTCTTTACATATCAACAATGGTACGGCATGGTCCTTACAGTGAAAAAAAATAATAAATTGGTCGTCCACTGAAAAAACTCGACACTCTCTGTCAACTTTTTGTACTTTAACACAAGCCTTTTTGCTGTCCTTAACCGCACTACAGAACCCATGCGTGCGTTGACTGGCACTGTTTGATCTCGAGTTTGTCAGCTGATGAAAATTTGGTGGCAAATGTAAATATGTCATATAATTATTTAAATATAAATACGTCATATAAATATAATTTTTTATTGAAAAAAATCAACAAAATACAAGATGCAGACATGTTATTTGCCAAAAAGTAAATAAAAAAAATAGGCCTTGACAACTTTTGAGGATTGCCTCATAGGGCCAGTTCAAGTGGTAGAGGGCAGAGGGGCTGGGGCCGGTTTAAAGGGTGTAGAGGGCCGGAGTCGGCTGACTTAGTTTCATGATCCCTGCTCTAAAGTATAATGTAACATTTTGAATTTCAGTAAATCAAACAATCAGTTTCTCAGGCCTGACACTTAAAAGTAAGCAGGAGAAGTGGATGTTTTTTCCATTTTGATGAGCTGTAAATATACTGTTCAAGAAGGCAGTCTAAGTGAATGGAAGTCTGACCTTTCTTAGTGGTGGTGAAATACTTGGAGTCTGTCATCTTGGATCCAAACTGGCGGTTTTCCTGTAGAAAAGAACACAAGAGATGTATTCAACTCAATAAGAGACAGAAGTGAAATCAACAGAACAGAAATTACTTCAATCTGAGAGAGGCCAGCACAACAGGAAGCAAGAGATGTGCAAGCGCAGGGAAACCAAAGGAACTCACCACTTCACAAAATCACACTTTGTCTCTTTTTCTGTCTCTCTTTCTGAGTAGTGTTCTATTCCACATGTAGGTTTACTATATGTTGTGAATATACAGGAAAAAAAATCCACATAGGTGGACATAACGGCCTCATTAAGGGATGGTCATATTCAAATTGTCCCTGATACTGACATTTCACTTGCTGTTGTGATCACTGGATTGCGATTTATCAGTATCGATACTTAAGTATTCAATATTTTATAATTCATGGCAAGGCTCAGAAAGTGAAGAAAAGTTCTAGTTAAAATGAACTACTCCTTTAGTAAAATAAAATATAACAAATTGTATTTCTTTAATATTATATTATTGATTATTTCTTATGATTATGTAAACAGACAGCCACCTCTTAAACTGCATTGCTCTTCAATGAGTACAATCTGAGAGGATATGAGAGGATATGATTAATAATAATGAGAGATGGGCTATATGTTTATTTTCATGGTCAATGCCAACACTTACTGTTCGGAAAAGAAACCGAGGGCCAATAAGCTATGCCAGTATTTTATAACAACAACAAAATAAAATATATAACACAGACCTATAAAGAGCTGTGCTTTTCTCTTATCTTTTCTTATCTCTTTGCACTAAAGTGTTCAAACAAAGCTTTATGTGTACAAGTCACCCAAAACTAAAAATTGGCCTGTGCTGGACATTTAAGGCAGATAGCTGATATGCTAAAAAGTGCAAATATAAGTCTATCTCTTGCCAATAATAACATTAACACTGCAGTGTTACTTGTTAATAGAGGAGACTAGTGTGGGTCCCATAGTCTAACATTGTCCCCCATACTTTAACAACCTGGAGTACACATCACAAAATCACACTTTGCGGTCCATTGTATTATCAGAAACATTTAAAAGTAACTATATAGGGCAAACGGTCTGCTTTAAGCCTAAATAAACAGTAAACACCATTTTTTTCTCCACAAATTGTGAGATGAAATGTGTAAAATCTTATTTATTTCACCCAGAATCTATGGGAAACATTGCACCTATGTATCA
>CM060661.1:30417133-30714633 GCA_030686955.1 Odontamblyopus rebecca | reverse complement strand
TGAGAGTAGAATGTTTTTGTTAGTTGCGCCCTCTGCCGGCAGCAGTGGGTATAAATCAAGTAAGGCAACAACATGAGGCTTACTTGAAGCAATTCAAGCATTGAAATTCTTTGAAATCTTCTTTGAGTCAAATGAAATGAAAAAAAAAAAACATGGAACATTTTAGTTAAAATTATATCGTCAGGAGAATTCATTCATTTTCATTTTTGTGAACAGTGAACTTGATATCTTGCTAATTTTAACTCTATCTGCCCGCTATCTCCATTAGCAGGTTATAATTAAGTAGGGTATGTTTGGTCTAAAAAGAGATGACAAAATCCCCCAAAGTCTACGAGAGTAAATGAATCACAGGCCGGTGAAGAGAGAAGAGATTTATTACATTGGTGGTGACCCCGGTGAAATGCTGTATTGCCATTTTATAACAAAATCAAATCATACAAATGTTAGTGAAAACAACTAGTTCTGCAACATTCTCACAATCATTCATATTCTGCAATAATAAAGAAATGATCCATATTTTAAAACAGTCACATGTGAGAAAGGTGACATTTGAAAGTAAAAGCACGTACACATACATTAGTGTTTGAGTGTGTGATGTTGAAATGGCAGCTTCCCCATATCCATAGGCCTGGGTTACTAAAGCTAAAATCGCCTATTTACCACCAGTGCAACAGCGCATTGGAACAGACATTACAAGACTTAAGTGTTGTTTTTTCCATTTGATAAACTATATAAATAAATGTACATTTGTCAGAAAAAGACTACAATTCAGTATTTGGATTTGTATACTTAACCTCAAAATTTGGGCAAGTTACAAGATATTTTGGTTGGCAGTGGTTTCAAAATTCAAATCACATTTCTTTCTTGCTTTAAAGAAACTGTATGTAGCATTTGAATTTTAAATCTTGCAAATTTAACCTCTGCGTCTCCAGATATGAAGTAACATTTTCAGTTCCAATAGCTTTTACTGATAATGACTGAAACACTGATTTGCCCCATGTATTTATGTTAAGTTTATAATTTGGTCTTTTGGTTAATTGGTTTAATTTGGGTTGCCAGTTTCAACACTGAAATACAGTTGGTTTAAACCTAAAATGTCTCTCTGATCTGAATGGTCTCTCCCTAAACCCCAGCTCCTGCACCAGTCCTGAGTCATTCTGGAGGTTCTGAACTTCCACATGAGGCCTGAACATAAACTGAGAATGAGGCAAACTTGGATGTGTCTCCATCTGCAGGTTCAGGTTCTGGCAACACAGGTTTAGTTGTGGTTTTAGTCCCTTTTCCCCTTAAAGCAGTAAGAGAACAGGCTACATACAGTTCCTTTAATCAAATTTACCAGCCAAAAAAAAAAAAAAGAGCCAAAAAAACCCCTGCAGTCTGTAATAATCTTATCCCCATGCCAAAAAATACAAAATAAATAAATAAAATAATTGATTTTACTGCAGTGTAGTAGAGTTTGAAATTGCACTATATCCTAATCATATTGTGCTTTTAATTTTTTTTATTCTATTCTAATAAGTCATTCCTCTTACCCTCTGCAAATTCAGGTTTTAAAAAAATCAACTTCATTTTTCTAATTATAATAAAGCACACTTTTGGACACTGCACACACGCTCGCAGCTGTAGTCCACCAGGCCCAGTACCACGTCACAATAGTGTTCCATACTTCACCATAAATAAATAAATACCCTCCAACGTCTTTTCCAACACAATATGTACACTCAGTATGTACACTCGACCAAAAGGAGACAGATTAGGCTTTAGATTGGCTTTTGAATCATGTTACACATCACACCTTTGCATTGATAAAAGCCCTGTACCAGAGTTTGCAACATGTATTTGAGCTAAATGTGTTTCAATGTGTACAGATATATTGTATAAGCAGCTCTTCATCAAAATGACTCCTCTGTGCACTGCCCGCATCTAATTATAAAGCGTTGTATTGTCTGAGAATCAGCAAGTGCATGTTAGTGTTAGCATGCTAGTTGTTTGTAGCATAAAAGTGACAGCAAAACTCACAAAAACGTTTTGAAACACGCTATAAACTGGTGAATAATTAGGATGCTCAGAATGCATAAGGTAAGTGAGGAAGAACTTTGGACCACTGCAAATACTTTCTGTTGTGGATCAATATGGTTTGTCTAAGTCTAAATCTAAATATAAAAGGTTTAGAATGAACTAGTTCTGTTTTTCACATTTGTAAGACAGTAAAAATCAGATACAGTGCTTTTAAAATCACACCTACGGGAGGCAATGAAAGTGACTTGATGAGAGTAGAATGTTTTTGTTAGTTGCGCCCTCTGCCGGCAGCAGTGGGTATAAATCAAGTAAGGCAACAACATGAGGCTTACGTGAAGCAATTCAAGCATTGAAATTCTTTGAAATCTTCTTTGAGTCAAATGAAATGAAAAAAAAAAACATGGAACATTTTAGTTAGTAGAAAATAAATGAATAAATAAGTTCAGCACCAATGAGTGAATGACACCAAAAATGAATTCCTTTAACTGTTTTCAAAGCATAAAAGCCAATCTTGCATAATATGTCAACTTTAAACAATTTCATAGTTCAGAAGTTACACACAAAGACAGTTCCCATAACCCTCTGATACATCATTTACAAAGTGCTCGTGCGAGGGCCTGACCTGTGGCACTGGGGGATACTGGCCTGGGAGAAACTTACACAATTCAACATGTATTTTAAACTCACAAAGGAGCATTCTGATCATCTGCTCCACGAATACTTTTATGTACTCTGCTTTTATGTGGAGTGTGCATGTTCTTTCCTCTATTCCCAACGTCAGTAAAACTTGCACAGTTGTGCATCCTCCAGCTAGGTACTCCTGACAGGGCGCCCCAGTCTCACACAGTATCAGGCCTCCTCACTGCATTTTTTCCTCCACCATTTCACATAAAATACCACTACTCTACTCTTAGCTATGCTCCAAACCATTGTGCTGCGCCTTCACTTTTCTTCAAACCATACTTTTTTTGACCACTAGTTGTCGCCATACACTGTGTCAAACTCCTATTGCTGAGTTTCAGATGACGTCACAACATTCTACAGGCCAATCATGTTACATACTGAAGGGGGCAGCTGCAGTGCCTGCTGTTCAAATGCAGATTTGTGTGTGATACAGTGAGTTCTCGGCTCTAGTCACTTTTAGAAACCATCAGGTTCAACATTTGTGAATTTACCTTCTGGAGATTTCATGACGAAGAACAATGTAATCATCTGATAATTTGCAGTGATTTCATTCATGTCTATGGTGGAATGTTCAGATGTTACCATGGTGACACAAGTCATTCAGTTTTTGTGCAATCTAGAATCATATTAGGCTGAGTGAAAAACTGGCAAGCTAATGCTAGGCTGCTTGTGACTAATGTTGTTCAACAGCGCAAATCAGGTTACCTGTTGTAGTTCCAGCTAAATCAGTTTAGGGTCAGATTATGTTAAAACAACACTCAACACTCAGATTAAAGTCTTAATTGTGTAACAGAGCTTCAGACCAAGTCGTGCTTCCAGTTAGCTTCACCCTGCTCCTCTGGGAATGCTGATGACATCAGCTGCAAAGTATCACCAGGGAAAAGTGACTTTTGCCCCCATCTGACAGACAACATCACCTTCTGGAATCTACGATTTAAGATTTGTCAATATTTACTCTGTCTCTCATTGACAATCAGAGATTTTTTGCTTTTGTGTTGCCAAATAAAAACAGTGAAATTGTGACTTGCAGAACATTCAGACTGAAGTGTGTGGTCAGTTTTAAGGCAAAGGGAAAGTCAAGGCATTTGCGACACTGATGTTGCATAGCAAAGACAGCACAGACCCACACACAGACGCTTCATGGCTTCAGGGCCAAACCTCGGGATTTTCTGTATTGACCCATGCCTATTTTACACGTGTTATGTATTTTACAACTGGTCCACCTCTGATACTGCATTCAAAATTTTAAAACATAAAAAACATTTTAAAAAACCCAAAACAAAACACATAGGTGATGCATTTTTGTCACCGCTTGGAAGCAATTTACCCATAGAAATGGTAACTCATCAAACAATAGGCTGCGTTCACGTACTATCACCACATCCTAGTTTAACCTGAGCTGAGACAGGTCCGAATTCTCAGGTGGACTTTGCTGTCAGATTGCAGATTTGTTGAACTGGTGTATGGTTCATGTCTCTAATTACTGGGCCTATCCACATGAAACAAAAACTGGCACAAGGTTCAATGTCTTCACTCATTTCAGTTACAATTTTCTTTTCTTAGCAACGCCCAGCTTGCGTTAAAAGACCAGCAGTTAGTGAGATATCCTTTGTTATGCTACTTTATTACTACATTACAGATGTGATACAGTCTGTGGTTAAACGTAGCTCTTTGAAAGGTAAATGTCTCTTGAAAAATGAAGACAGAAATCAGCTGTAAAGTTGCCAGTGGGACCTGGACTTCATCAAATACTAGAACGTGAACGCAATTTATTGAAATCAATCAAATTGTATGTAAATGTACTGCTACAAAGTAGAAGAGAGTGTATTATAATTTTACCAGTTTTAATCATAAAAAACAAAATCTTGGTCTTACTTACATCATTATTCTTTATGAAATTGTTTGTTTTGCAATTTAAAATGTCCAAATTATAATGCTCCACAGGTGTCACAGATTATAACTATACAACAGGCTCAAGCACAGTAGGTCTACTTTAATGCTTTTTATGGGTCAAAAATTGCTTCCATTACAATGGCATAAGTAGGCTAAACTTGATAATCTCATTTAAATAAAATGTAATAAAAACTAGGTTCCGTGTGATATGAAGTTATGCCCTGCCGACCATCTACAGACCGCAGAGTATGTGGAAGATAGTCCATTTAAACCTAATGCTAGAATTACAACACTAGAACACTGTGGAGTATAGAGAGTAGTGGAAAGGATTTGACCAGTTTGTGAATCTGGCTGAAATGTGGAAATTCACCGCCCAGAGCCAGTCTGTTTTGGGTCTTAACTCTAACAGGGTAATAGGCAAAAGCAAAGTCCATGCACACAATAATCTCAAAGTAAAAACAATCCTTTGGTAATAAATAATTTGGCTTGAGTGCAAAAAAAGCAACATGATGCCCCCTGCAGTTCAGCAGGGGTAAAACATAGGTTAAAACAGTTAACATGCAGTAAAAACAGAACGTATCGCCCCATTCAAAGTCTTTTTACAAAACCATGTCCACACTCATGCATTTAGATTCCAAACCTGACCACCACATCACAGCAGCATCTATGGAGGTCTCAATGCTGACATTAACAAATAAAACCTCCATATGATTCTAATGAGTACATTTTAAAAAGTTCATATGACCCCCCCTCTTGTGATGTGTTCCACATGGGCTTCAGTAAAAGTGCCTGTAAGGTCCCAGGATGAGTACAGACACCTCTGCAGAGATTAAACTGAAAGCAACTTCTGTTAAACTGTGTGGGTTCATGTTACATACTACTCAACACAAACATTTAGATCACTAGGGTGCCATGGTAACCAACTAGTGCTAGCAAAATGTGTACGTTCCCCTCTTTATTGTTTAGGCAATAACAGGTATGCCAACTATGGCTTTTAAACTACAGACCTGACCTAAGAGTAACTTAGGTCTTAGCTGACCCTGACGCTCATCTACTATTGAACTGTACTGAGAACAGAAAGAACTACTGAAATGGAATCATTGTTCTGAAACATCCTCAGATTAAAAATATATAAAAACAAAGCTGTTGTTCTTTTACTGATGGGTCTGTGTAAAATCTTTTGAAATAAAAATGCATCAGCATGGACACAACAGTAGTCACTATTCAACCCATAAAAAACAACACCATTGTTCTACATCCAAGCCTCAGTGTCCAGACTCCCCGACTGTCCAGGGAAGGCCTGGTGCAGACCCTTACAGGAGCCCGCCCGTCCTGCAGGGCCCTGGGGAGACAGAGGGGGGGTCTGACAGGGGGACCTGAAGGTGACAGGTGTGTGACAGGGGGACCTGTACTTGACAGGGGTGGGGATCCGAGATGGGCTGTGGGCAGGCCTGGGGTCAGTACGGGGCCTCACTCGGGCCCTCAGCTTGTGCTTGTGGAGGTCTTTCCTACAGGACTCTGAGCCTCCGTTGACCAGGCCTGAGTGGGGGGTGGGAGGGGGGGACTCGCTCAAACTGAAGCACATGGAGGAGCTCTCACTGGAGGAGTCGGGGTACTCCTCTGAGAGGGGGAGGGACAGGGGAGAGGGGCAGGCCTCTGGGGGCAGGAGGTCCTCACTGCTATTCTCCTTATGAGGGCAGTCTTCCCCCAACCCCCCCACAGACACATGGCCCCCATTTAGGGTTCTACACGGGGCCCCGGTCAGGCTCAGGCTCTGGGCAGGAGCTGAGTCCTGTTCATGATTGTTGGCATTTGCAGAGGAACTGGAAATGGCAGGCAGCCTCATGAGCCCACGGCCCGCCCAATGCTCAGGCAATGTGTGCCCCAGCCCTATGCTCGCTCCTGTGCTCGCTTCTGTGCTCGCTCCTGTGCCCGCTCCTGAGCTCTGTCCCGACAGTAAACTCAAAGGGTCGTCCGCAGGGAGGGGTCTGTGTGTCCTCCTCGACTCCTTTAGGTCTGGAAGCGATCCGGCTTTAGTGCCCACATTCACCGAGGAAGAGGAAGAGTTAGAGGAGGAATAGGCGGAGTCTGTGACATCAGAGGTGGGTGCCAGGTGGGTTCGGGCCCCACCTCCTGCTCCAGACATCACCTGCCGAGTGTTTTCCAAGAACTCCGCCTCCAGACTGCGGTACAGGTCCTGCTCTCTTTGGGGGTCCAGCGGGGGCAGGATGTGGAAGGCCAGCCCCCTGGGCTCCTCCGCTGAGCCGTTCCGATGCAGTCCTCCTTGGCCATGGGACTGCCGGGGCGGCCGGCCCGTTTGGTGGTGGGGGGAGGAGTGAGGAGAGCGCTGGCCCATTGACACTGGGGGGAGGCGTCCTCTCCCGAGGGAGGGGGAGCGAGAGGCTGGAGGTCTGGGCATGTTGATCTTCTTACTGGGACAGCTGCTGGTGCCTGCACCCTTCACTGGTGAGCTGGTACCCCCTGGTGGTTGTCTCTTGGCAGTTCTGGGGGAGGAGGGGGTCCCTTTAGGCCTCAGGTCCTCTCTTTGAGGGTCCCTGACACGAGAAGCCGGTCCAGGACTGGCATCACTGGTGCGGGTGCGACTTATAAGCTTGCCCTGGCTGTGTGAGCGAGGGACATGGAACCTGCGGGACCCGTCAGTGCCCAGGGAGCGGCCCCTCTCTGGCTGGTCCTCGGTAGTGGTGGGGGGGCTGGGTTTGAGGCTGGGCTCTCTGGACTGGCTGCGGGTGCGGGGGGAGGGGCGTGTGGTCCTGGCTGGGGTGGTCACTCCAGGTCTTTCAATGATGTGTCTGCCCTCTTTACGGTTGACCATCAGAATGACCTCCTCACCTGAGCGACGTGTGTACGGAGCCCCTCCCCCTTTTGAGGACGCTGTGGACGAGTCGCTGTCCCCTGAGAGACGCCTGGTCAACGGCAGTGCGCTGTCCCTATTCCTGTAACACACAAACAGAACTGTCAGCTGCCTCTGAATTATATTAAAAACATTTCAACTTCAGCTGGACTAAACTGCACAAAGTTCAATGGCCCGAGATGATCCTGGGAACATTTCTCATTTGCAAACATATCTAAAAATAGAATGTTCAAGGTACAAGTTACTGTGTATCAATATTTGGAAAAATGTGGTTATGTACTGTATGTTAGCAGCTTTTATTCGCTACAAAGTTGGATCATTAATGGTAACTTGCTGAACGCTCTTAGTTTGCACTTAAAGCAGACATGTTGTGCTTGTGTGGGCTCAGTAGATCCCCATTATGTTAGAATTTGGACATTTTAAATCATAATATTATTCTAAAACGACACATCACACTAGAGCAGAGCTCTTTTTTTTCTTTTACATTTTCACCCAAATGACTACGTGATGCTGCAGAATCCTACATATCACTGATGTATCACTGATTAAGAAAATAAAACTGGAGAAGTACAAAGCAGTGCATGAATGTGCTTTTATGACTGTATATAATTGCATGGAGCTGTATGCGACTGTATGTAAGAATGATTTTAGAGTGTAAATAATAACCATGGTTTTATTCTATTGTATTTTACTTCCTGCAGGTTGACACTTTACACCTGTCCAGGGACAGGGACAAGATGAAAAATAGCCCTTGGGCTAATTCTGGCATATTTACATGTAAATGTTTATTAATGTGCATTGTCCCTGAAATAAATAAATAAAAATAAATATTCAATATATATATATATATATATATATATATATATATATATATATATATATATATATATTCAATGAGAAGAAAACTAATGTCATATAGTTAAAAGCTCTTAGAAGTTATTTTTCAGCCCCCGGACAGTTATGGCTACATTGATTTTGTATTAGAATATTTCAGTTAGTGCTTCTTGACTATGGCCACAATTATAATCACATAATTCATAATTATTTTTCACAATTATTTCAAGCCTGCAGACAGAGGACACATCCAAGTTTGTCTCATCCTCAGTTTATGTTCAGACCATGTCATGTGAAGCTCAGAACCTCCAGAATTCCCTCCCTGAGCTGCAGAGGCTGCACTAGCACTGACTGCAGGACAGGAGCTGGGGTTTAGGGAGTGCCCATTCAGATCAGAGAGAGACATTTTAGGTTTAAACCAATTGGATTTGAGCATTTCTGATTGGATAATTGTCTTGAGAACCATCCATCCATCTTCTCCCGCTTAATCCAGTTGGGTCGCGGGGGCAGTTTGCTGCCCAATTCTCATAGCACCTGACCCCCCCTATGAACCCCTCTGTGACTGGTGAGCCCACAGGAGGGTGGACGTCATGGTCCTTGATGTTAGTTCGTTCATAGGGGTAGTCTTGAGAACCAAAACACCAAATTATAACATACATAAATAATGGGGTTTTTGTAATTAAAAGTAAATCAGCATTACACTTGTTATTATCAAAGGCTGTATTTGACCTGAACATGTTTAGCTCATATCTGTGTCAACAGATACTGCGCTTAACAAATGTATTAGAGCACCTGTCATGAAAACAAGAAAACATAAATAACTTCATAGTCAAAAACTTCTTTCAATTTAACAATTTCATTATTATTCATTGAGAAAATGACCAATAGGAATAACAAAATAGTCCTTGTTGACAAATAATAACCAAAAATGTGAATATTTAGTGTGAGTACCTTTGGCGCAGATAACAGCTGCATTCATGCGGCTTTGTTTTTATGTCGTTTTGCAAAATCTCTTTTGTTATTGAGTTCCAAATAGTTTCAGCTGTTCCCAGAGACTTGCTTTGGATGAGACTTTGGTGTCATTATTGGAAAACATTCAACATGAAAATGTATGGATAGCAACAACAGTCCTATTGCAGCATTAAAGATCTGGTTTTGATAAACAGATCTTGCAGATACTGGTGGATTAACCATTATAGAAACATAAAAAGATATTTTGTAAACAGAAATCCTGTTAAAGTAAGTATGGCAGCAGCAAACCCCTTATACTGGGTGGTGATTTAATACATTTGTTAAACTCTGTACATACGTACACAGTTTCTTTAAAATCCATATTTGTAATGAGACTGGCTGACCGGCCCTGTTGTATTCTCACATACTACCACTAGAGGCCATCTATGTTAGTGCTGCAGACTGGTGCCTGGACACAGCGAGGGCCATGAGTGACCGTAGAGGGGTCAAAGGTTGAGGATTAGCGGAGATACAAACTCAGAGTCAGGGATTATGGTCCTGTGAGCTGAACTGAGGGGCCGCTGTCCTGTCACGCACTGGTCACACACAGTACACACACACAGTACACACACACACACACACACAGTGCACACACACACACACAGTACACACACACACACAGTATACACACACACACACACGCACACACACAGTACACACACACACACACACACACACACAGAACACACAATGTTGCACACATTATTTTCATCAAGATTCTAATGGTCAGTTATTAAAGGCGAGGTCTACAGCCAGTCCTTGGTCAGTAAAGGCATGTGGTGTGGAAGAATTTGAAAAAAGAGCTATTGCGTTGCTTGTGTTGAAAGACACTGGTGTGACTAGTAACTGGCTTGAAAAAACAATCATTAGAAGTGCTATCAAACTGAAATTTAAATGGGATGGTGTTGTCAAAATACAAAATTTTCTAACTAAATTTTGATACTAAGGAATAGACTTGCCACTCAGTATTAAAGAATAGTACTTTCTTTTCTATTCCCATGTGTCCTTATAAGTGTGTAATCCCAGGTAGGTTATAGTGCTCCATGGGTGTATACTAGTCTATGTGCTCTTCTACTTGTTCTGATACAGCTCAAGATCATTCTAAAGACTTTCAGGAAAGGCTCATTTCTGTCCTGTGAATCTGACATTTTCAGTAACAACACCAGCTCAAATGAGTATCTAGTTTCTATACTAGTTTTACTGTGGATTAGTGTCTGATTTTCTAGACTTTTGAAAACCCTGTTCTGCAGCCGATCCTCAGTCAGTGAAAGCACACTGTTTGGAGCAGACTGAGGACTTTGGAAGAATAAAATGAGCTGTTTTTGTATTAAATGGTACTGACATGACTAATAGTTTCATCTTATGATTATTTATTATTATTTATTATATTATGATTAGAGCTGTAAGATAAATCTCAATATGAATCAAAGCAAATACCAAAACACAAAGGCTGCAATTTATGAAACATTAGTTATTTGCTCCACAAACAACAAAATCTCCTGTCTTATTCTGCATAAAATCCGCTAAGCCTGTAGTTTAGATCTGTACAAACATGTTCTGAAATGGGATTCTTGTCAGTCAAATGTTTAAAATATGAACTTTGAACAGAATTCTATTGAAACATAAATCACAGATCTAATCAGAATACTTGTCAGAAAAAATGACAAAGACATTCCACAAATGTTTTCCCTGATTATTTCTATCAGTGACAAGCTCCATTCTCCCTCTGTATTTCTCCATCCAGGGGGCGTCTGACACACCACAACATCTGTGGATTAACTCGAGACATTTGACCTGATGCGATCCCAGTTAAACACTACAGGGTATAGGAAAGATGGGAGGACAACTGACACACAAGGATATAAGTGGATTGTCGGGCATCTAACACACAAGGATACAGAAGCCTGGGAGGGCATCTGACACAGGGATATTTGAAGAAGGAAGGGCATCTGACATCAGAATCTAGGAAGATCATGTGGAGGCATCTGACACACAGGGGTATACTAGTAGAAGGATGGGAGGGCATCTGACACAGAAATATAGAAGAGTGGGATTGCATCTGACACACGGGGATATACGAGGATGGGAGGGCATCTGACACACAGGGATACAGGAGTATGGGAGGGCATCTGACATGCAAGCATATAGAAGGGAGGGAAGCTGACATATGGGGATACAAGGAGAATGGAAGAGCATTTGATACGAGAGGCTGGGGGGAGGGCATCTGACACGCAGCGATCAGAATGTATTCAATATGAAGTAATGCTGTTAATTCAGTCTATTTGCAGACACAATTAGCTGGCGTTGATGTCTGGCTCCACCTGTTGACCTACTTCCTCACAGCGGGAGTGTCTCTGCTGTCAGATTAGAGCTTTGTCCAAAGGGCTAATGCGCACAGGCCCTGCCATCGTGCTTTTGAGCCTCATCCCTCCATCACCCTTCCAGCAGAACCAAGCCAACCACAACTCTTTAAACCAGTGCTGTCGAGATACTAAAATTTCAAACTTAATTTCTACACTAGATATTCAATACTGACCCCACAATGACAATAAAGAACACTCTTTCTTTAGACAATATCATCTTTTAAACTTTCTGTCTTTTCTTTCTTGTTCTATTGTTCTGATACAGCTCCAGATCATTCTAAAGCTATTCAGGAAAGACTGAGTTCTGTTCTGTGAATGGGACTTTTTTAGTTTAGATACCTGCGACAAAAAGAGTACCTACTTTTGATTTTAGTGTTTGTATTGCTGCTTAGTAACTGATTTTCAATATTTTGGAAAACCCTGCTATAAACCACTCAAGCTTCTGTCCAAAGTCTGCATACTAAACAAACACACTTATTGGTGCAGTATGTAATCTTTTTAAATCGGTGATCCGCTGCTTGTCTGTCTTCACTGAAATGTGACTGCTCTGGAATGCTCCACAGTATGGCTTTAAATAGATCTATATTGCGTTGGTTCTATCACAGGTGTTACAGTTGCGAAAAACTTTAAAATCATGCATTCTTATTGTGAGTGTAGTCGCCTCCCCACAGATCTGGCCTGTAACTTGGCTTAGTGGCGTGATCTGCTTGTCTCTGAGGAGATATCTTTGTTTAATGCCCTACTGTGAAAGATTCCCAATATGCAAGTGATGAACCAGATCATTTAGTGTCCATTCTCCTGCTGATTTCTGCACCTGCTCTGCCTCATCATGTCCCTTATGGTTAAACTGAGGCATCTGTAGATTATTAACATGCAGCTTTTGTGGTGTGGAATAAGAGCAGGGAATGAGATCTGCACATACTGCACATACTGATTTGGACAAATGATCACAACACATGATTCCCTAGTGCTTAAAGAGCCTGTTCTGAGCCAGTAGGGGAAGCTCCAGAGCACTGTTAGGATCAATGCCACGTCACCTGGTCACGGGGGGCAGGATTACTGTAGTCTCCTGTCTGAGCCTATGCAGGTGCACACACAGCAGGTGCACCACACAAACACTGCTCAGCATGACAGTAACAGCCAACCTCCAGACTGTGGAACATACCTGCACCAGACTCACTAACACCTTCATCCACCAGGCTGTTAGGATGCTGAACTCTCCCCTGTCTGCTCACCAGGCTGCAGGAAGCAGGAATTTGTGTTTCCAAGAACAGAACTCCCCAAAGAACACTTGGACTCCAATCCCTCCTGACTCCCCCAAAAAAGACTGTCTTGTGCCTTGCACTATATGTCTTTTGCACTTTTTCTCTATTTACCATTTATTATTTATTTATTATGCATGGGATAGTGAGAAACATAATTTTGATTCTTTGTATGATCTTTATATGAAGAATTGACAATAAACTTTGAACTTGATACCTCCAGCTAGGCACTCATGGACAATGCTCTCCCATCAACACTGGAAAATAAAATCTAGGGTTAAGTGTATTTTCATCAAAATTTGGGGGGAAAAAAACATTATTACAAACAAAAAAAAAATTTTTATTTGTCTTACCCAGATTGTTCAATGTCACATTACACGATGTGAGAAATTTAAATCCTAAGACAATTCACATGCAAACTGTGCGATGGTTGTCACCGGTTTGACAAACTGAAAGTGGACAGGCCCTGTTGAAATGAAGCCATCTGTGCCATCAGCCTCTCAGACCACAGAGCTCTGGAGAGGTGAATGAAGACTGCATCTTTTCCTAAGTAGTGAAAACTTAGGAAAAGATTAGATACACAGTACTACGGCAACGTAGAGTTAAATTTGTCAACTGGACCAAAGTTTTGATAGAAGACGTTTCACCGCTCATCCGAGCTGCTTCTTCAGTGTGACTGAAGAACTGAACTGAAAAGGCAGCTCGGATGAGCGGCGAAACGTCTTCTATCAAAACTTTGGTCCAGTTGACAAATTTAACTCTACGTTGCCATGGATGCTACCTGGACGAATGAGGGTTTCTATATACACAGTACTACCGTATTTTCCAGATTTAAAAAAAAAAGAAGAAAAAATTACACAAGCCGCAACCGGGCTATAAGCCGCTGATATTTATGTTGAAAAATGAGATATTTACTGCATATACAGAACGATTTTGTACTGTAAATGTACATTTATGTACCTGAACAGATTCTTTCCGAACAGTGCCTTTTAACACGGCAGCAACTGTGCTGAGGTCAAAAAACAGAAAAGAACCGGTACTTGATTACCTTCATTTCTCCTGTGCAGTGAAACCACGTCACTTTAATCATCTCCGCTGACGCCGAGCTTACGTGCAGCAGCACGGCGGTCTGCGCGGGACACAATTTTCAGTCCCGCGCCCGCCCGCTCCTGCAGTCTTCAGTCCCGCTCCCGCCCGCGTCATGCGGTCGCACTCCCGCCCGCGCCCGCAATAAGCTTTCAGAATGTTCTTTCAGAATGCTCTTATTATACATCCATGGTCCCGCGCTGTTTTGTGTTGGGTCCTGCGGGTGCAGGGTTCTACAGCACGGTTTCCCTCCTGGAGCAAGATCGATGGCCTTCAACTTAAAAACTTGCATCATACAAACTCCTTCGTGTGCTTTTCATGAAGGGGCGAGGATTTGAAAATAATTACCAGTCAGTAATTTGTCGTGCGTGTTATATCTGCTAAATAAAAAGTAGCATATTCTTCTTTGCATTCATTTTTGTCTACCTTGTTTTTGAAATTCCGGTTAGAGTGCCCCTAGCAGTGGAAGAAAAAATCAAAATTTAGCCGCTCCGCACTAAAAGCCGCATGGTTCAAAGCCTGGGAGCGGCTTATAGTCCGGAAAACACGGTACTTTCTATAGCTCTGTATTCTAAAGTACGACCTGTCCTCATGCTATTTTCTGTATCAAAACCAGTTAAACAGCCAGATAAAAGCTGCCTGGATAATTCCATATCTTAAAATGTTCAGAAAAGTCCATTTTCAAATAATTCCAGAATAGAAACCAAAAATAAGCAGGATTAGACCATCTTGCGGTGTGTGGTGTTTACAGTGCGAGTCCCACCTGAGACGATTGAGGTGTCGGGGCTCGGAGCGGTCCCGAGGGGGGCGGGGCAGCAGGCTGTGGGCGGAGCTGTCCACCTCAGAGGAGCGGCTAGGGGAGGAGCCTGAGCGGCAAGGGGAGGAGCCAGAGGGCCGGCCGGGGGTGGAGCCCACTTTACAGGTGCTGATTGGCTCGTTCCTCCAGTGGGGCCCTGGGCTGGTGGAGCGAGACGACTGGGCACTGGAGGACTTGCTCTGGGCCCCCTGGCCCTGAGCGCTGCCTTTGGCCTGGTGGTACCGGTGAGCTGGTGCACAACAACACATGTTAGAGTAGAGCCACAGGAAAAGCAGGGCTAAACACCGACAGAATTTTGATTTGAGAAGTTTGGAGTTCATTGGGGAGTTGGTCGATATGAATGGAAGAACCTTCAGCACAAATCTATAGTGTTTCTATAACATTACTTTGACTTATACTCATGTCCTAGAGACTGATCCTTATCTTAGCCATAGTCACTACTTACATAACCTTAACCTAAACCCTAGTCTTATCCAATGTGAACCCACATCTGAATATTCAAGTGGAACTAAACATTAAATCCACTTTTCACAACTAAATTGTGTATGGTTATCATTCCCAGTGTTTTTGAGGAAATTCTAGAGAAAACTAGGTACATTTGCAGTGTTGCAGTGAAATCACAATGGCCTCCAGTGGCCATTGTGATTTCAAGTACTACGTGACATCACACAGGACCGCCATGATATCATGGGGGCCTGATTTCTGGCCCCTTAAGGGAGGCAGGTCCAAATTAACTGTGATTTCAGTCCCCACAGTGTGATAAATACGGACAAAAAGAGGTTCAGATCATTAGTCTATCACACTAAACTACTCAAATCTAACTTTCTATTTTCAATTATAAGAGGATTTTAACAAAATAGACTACCAGTTTTTTTGCAGAGCAGAGTTGACATATGTAAATTAAATTTAGTATTTCAGCAGTGTTCTATTTACAGGCCATGACTGATCACACCAGTGTGACAAAGCCTGGACAGGGGGACAGTCACAGAGCTTGTGCTGGAGACAGGAAGTGATGTCACACTCACCAAAGGCGGAGCAGCGGCACGGGTCGTGTTTGTCCAGGTAGTGCTCCAGAGTATCCCAGCCTCCTCCCACCCGCACCATCACATGAGTGCGCAGGACCTGCCGTAGAACAGGACATAACTCACAGTAATGACTGTACAGGTAAAAACAGAACAGGGTATTTTTATCCCCTCTATTGATTCTTCAGAAAGTTTATTTTGTTTATCATGGAAATAGACCTAAACATAAGTGTTCAAAATAAGTGATGTAAATCCAGACGGCAACGGCAAAAAAGCAGCTTTCAGTGCTGACAAAGGGTCTGTATCTGAGGCTCAGCACATCAGGCCCTCCACATCAGCATAACTCCCAATGCTAATCTGCTTCCAAGAGTTAGAGGACGATCTGCTGACCACATGTTACCAGGGCCGCTGTCAATGAGACAGAGAGAAGAGGAGAGGGGGAGACAGAGAGAGGGAGGAGATGGAGGTGACGAATAGAGGGCTGGGAGGAGAGGGAGAGAGATGTGTGTAGAACAGAGGAGAGGGAGAGAGGTGTAGAGAAAGGAGGAGAGGGAGAGAGAGGAGGAGAGGGAGAGAAAGGAGGAGGGAGAGAGAGATGGGGAGAGGGAGAGAGAGGGGAAGAGGAAGAGAGGGAGAGAGGAAGAGAGAGAGTGGGAGAGAGGAGCACTAAACCTATACTCGCAACGTGAGCAAATCTGAGCTGCCCATGTCTGCCCCTGTCTGCCCCTGTCTGCCCCGTCTGCTCTGAGCCAACATTGTCTACAGTCCACAGCATGTGACAGACGGGTGGGTCAAAGCACCAGAAATGATCAGTCAGTGTCCTCCTCCCATATATAGAAAGCGGAGCACATACAGACTCCAGGAGAACATGCAAACGCACAAAACATGAAAGAATATAGCCGAGGTGAGATCAGCTAATGTGGCAAGAGTTAGAGCTAACCCACAACTTCATCCCTACTGCCCATGTCTGCTACAGTCATGGCAAGGTGGGTGGTTGCAACAGGTAGGGCATCAGGCTTAAAAGTCTGCCACACTCTGGTAAGTCCTTATGAAAACCTGAACAGAACAGATCTCAAATGGAACAGTAACATTGAGAAGCCAAAATCCCCATCCCTGTGAGAGCTTCCCCTGCAGCTGTGTGAGAGCTGTCCTGCCCCCACCACTCAGGTGTTACCATGGCAACAGGGCCAAGGACACTCTCCTGTCAACACCGGGAGGCTGATCATAAAACGCACCTTGGAATCTCATATCAAACCTCACATCAAACAAATGCCAACGCTAAGCCCGTGTTCCCTGCTGTACCGCACACTGCAGCCAGCAGAAGGCACAAGGACTAGACCAGACCATAGACTATATATATATATATATAAATGGACATACAGTAGCTAACCCGCTAACCACTGCATTCTAAATGGGAAGTGAGCATGGGCGCACCTCTGGCTCCATCAACTCTGGCTCCAATTCACTTTGTATTGGGAAAAGGTGGCCTCTCTCTCTGTTACTGCTGCTGTCAGGCTCCTCCTTTTGGTCTTAAGATATTTGAATTAACCCACTCTACATGATTTATGGGGGACATCACAATCCCTTAGACCACTTTATTATATTCTCTGTATCAGACAACAATAAAGAAAATGTTTAAGATAAAATAAAACATATGATGGCACCTGTCATTACAAAAAAACATTGAGGCTTTAATTTACAGAAAATAAAAACTATGGTATTAAAATTAAAGGGGCGCTGGACAACTTTACTGGTGGGTTGGGGGGACTTGCTTGTCGTCATGGAGCTGTTGTTCCTTTGTCTAGAATGTTCCACAGTACAGCAACTTATCCATCTAGCATTTACTGAATTACAGGTGTTTTTATTTTTCAAAAAGGTTTTAAAAATGCACTTTTAGTGAGCAGGGTCATCTCTCCACACACTGGTGACTGATGTCTCCATGGAGACACCAGTCACCAGGCTAAGGCTAAGAATGTTCCAACATGTTAATATGGTGGTACATTCTAGGCAAAGCAGTTAGAGCAGGTGTCGGACCCCGCTTTCTACAGACCTGAACACAGTTTCTATCTCACTACTGCCTTTAAAGTACAAACACAAAGCATTACTTGTATAGTCAGTGGCCTTTAAATGCTGGCGTCAAGTACCACTGCTCTGGCATTTCATGATAGAAGTTAAAATAATGCCTCATTAAAAATGCAGACATCATTTGACAGCCTCAGTGCTCAGTCTTCTCTGACCTGGTGCTGCTCTCCATCTACTGGCAGGAGTTAAACTGTGAAATGAGGAACATGTCTAGACACGCTTCGATCTATGACATCACAATCCCAGGAAGTTTCAAACAAAGTGTTTGGGGAGGCTCAGAGACAAAGAACTTTCTACAGAGGATTACTGAAACCAGTGTGGATGAAACAAAATACAACTGCAGCTCCTGCATGTGGTTAATGAGGGAACAATGGAGCTCAACCCAGACTTTCCTAAAAAACAATATTAAAAGTTGGAAAGCTTTCTCGGGGATACCAAACCTACACTTGTAGAAACAATCTGTTTCTGAAACTTTAGAAACTGTGAAGTTATTAAAACATTTGGCAGAATCTTGTGTTTTCTATGTGCTTTTTGGACTTAAAACAACTGTGTTATGGATAGTAATTAGCACATAGCTGCTTAGCCTCTGCGATGCCTTTGAGCACTTACTATAATTGAATATTGGGAAAAAGGAATGGAAAATTTACTTCTACAACCGGAGAAAGCAGCCACTGCTGAGCTCCATATTCTAACATGGTGAAAAAAGTCAATTTTGCATAATGTGTGTTATGTGACTGCATATTCACCAAAATCAACATATTAACATATTTTATATGTTTCACTCTCATTTTGACAGTCCGAGCTCCTTGCACATCACATCAGGTTTGTCAGGTTGTTGTGTACAGTTTTGTCTCATGCTTTTGTCTTACACCTAACCATACCGAGGGTTTGAATAGGGAGAGATAGCTAGATTACTCAAACATACATGGATGACGTCTAAAACCTCTAAACCTCTCCAAGCAAGTGTCTGATGAGGGAACAACATCATGGTACAAAGTTCCAAATCTATCTTGCATAACCCCCCTCTTTAATGCCTCTCACTGTAGTAACACTGTGCTGCGTGTGGTAGATTCCAACGCACACGTGTCTGGACTGGAGCTGCTCAGTACAAACATGATCTCACTGGGGCCAGACTGCTCCACCTCTTCATCAGCCTGAGGGTCTGAGAGGGGAACGTCAGCCCAAACCCATGCCCCGCTCTGGGCCTGGTGCTGACCCCTCCAGAGGCTGTGGTTCAATGTGTATCAGAGGCTGAGTCCAGATAAGAGCTCAGGAAATGAGTAGAGACTGGAGGCTCCCACAGGAGGAAGACCAGAGCACACCCAGGACTAGGCTTCACTGCATTTCAGATAACAGCACATTTAAATTGTTAAAAAGCATTTACAGTAAGAAGTAACACACTGATTGCTTTGGTCTAATCACTAATAGAAAACGCTCATGTAAAACATGAAACATAAATGACTGTACACTGTTTTAAGTTTGAAATACCAGATTTTTTTGCATTATTCAGTGTTTTGTTCATCAGATTAGATTCACTTCAAATTATAAAATCAGACCTTATGTCTTGACTTCACTTGCTCTTACTTAAGTAGTACCTTCCCCAAATACTTTTTTACTCTCACTAATTTCTTGGACCGTAACTTTGTACTTCCACTCAACTAACATTATTCTGAAGTAATGTTAGTCTAACCTGAGTACCATTTTTGGCTCCTTTTCCTCTGCCCAGGACAGAGACCATAATGAGACCTTATCTCTGCCTGGCATGGGCTCTGTTCCTCTACACACACACACACTCCATATGGCTGGGACATGCTGTATACATGCAGTCATTTGTCCTGTGGGATATTGAGGGTTGTAGTGGGCTGTAGTGGACTGTAGTGGGCTGTAGTAGGGTGTAGTAGGGTGTAGTAGGCTGCAGTAGGCTGTTGTGGGCTGCAGTGGGCTGCAGTGGGCTGTAGTGGGCTGTAGAAGGCTGCAGTGGACTTTTAGTAAAGGTATTTTAGGAAAAGGGAAAGTCAATATGGATAGCCCATATATGGCCAGCTGTTGTGGCTGATAATTCACGCCTTACAAAATCTACAGCAAAACCCACACATGTACCTCAACTTGAAGTAAAGTTCACAAATTAACTTTTCACATTTGTCCAAATAAAAAGACCAAATGCATTTGGAAAGTAAAATGACTAGTTCCATGTTTGAGTTATGTACAACCAGAACACAGTTTCCATTTTGATACAAAAACACAAACCTGACGCACTGATGACAGTCTGGGAATGACACACGGACTGAGGCAGCGTTGGAACAATACTGGTATCAAATATTGGTACAGACAAAGATCAGTCGATGTCAATGAAGGCTGATACCTATAGCGGAACTGACATATCACCCTTCTCTATTAAACATTTGATCTGCACCAGAACAGAGCGTCTTCTGCACAGGAGTGTGGCTCTGGGAGGTTCTGTTCTACTGTGTTAAACTCATCTTCTGTGTCCTGATGCATTTTAGCTGAGTGTTAAGGCCAAATATTTATATAATCTCTGTCCCGCTGTCTGCCACACAGCATATGGCTAAAAGGTATTGAACTGCCACACCTTTGGTTAATGGGTGAGCATCTGTACAAACTTATACAGCTGCCACTTGCTTTCTAAAACACAGTGCTAAAAAAGAAGTGAAAAAAGAGGAGGATTAACTGTCGTGGTGACTTCAAGCAGCCACACCCTCCTCTCACCACAGACACTTCAGTCTGCCCTCAGCCTCGAAATGCATCCGTGATTCTGTGGAGTCCAGACAAAACATGATCTCCAAAGAAAACAATAGAAATGAAGAAAACTAGCAAAGTTTTCAGACATTAGAGCGGGTATTATGCAAAATCAACCTTTTGGAGATTTCTATCAAGTTACAATGTTGTCCCCTTATCAAACACACGCCTGAAGAGGTTTTAGATGTTATATGGCCCTATTACATGACCCTATTCAAACCCTCCTGTGAGCTGTACGATTCTCTGCAACGGTCACTCCACAAACCTACGTCACCCGTGCTCCCACATAACAATTCTCCATAAATATACAAAAGCAGAGTACAAAACAATACACTACAACATTATCCAAAATGGGACATCACATCAGGTTTGTCAACAAAATGCGAAATGAGGATCTAATAGATTAAAGGACTCATATCACACTGTTTTCTCATCTATGCTGCTCTGTTGTTTCTACATCACAAACACAGCTGGAGTTGTGTTTTGTTTCATTCACATGTTTGACACACAAACCCTGCATATTTAGGCCGAGTTCTCCTCTTAAACCGAAAAACACTAATACAGGAAGTGCTCCACTGTGTTTTAAAACTGCACACACCTTCACTAGAATCATTAAGATACTTTCAGCCGTGGAGTTGCCGATCTCTACTGAACTAGGTAAAAGGTAAATTAAGCTGTTAACATGAAAACTACCACTTCAACTTTTGAGCTTTAGACAGACAGACTAATAAAGCAGGATTACCATATGGGCACTAGGGAGGTAGATAAGTTTAATGCCACCCTGCGGAATATTTCAAGCCAAACAATAACACATCCATAGAGATAAGTAGATGGGGAGTTGTTGATTACCTGAGACCTATTTCTTATACTCTTGGTGTTCTACTTTCTGTGTTGTAGTACTCACCCTGATGAAGATGAGGGCGCTGGAGTCGCCCACCTTGTACTTGCCCTCGGACACTTTGATCATGGGGAACTGAGCCGGACAGGAGCAGCGGCCCAGGATCTCACGCACCTGCAACACACACACAGCGTCAGGACAGTTCATGAAAAACTGCAAAAATACAGTCCGATTGTCATTATTAAAGGTCCTATATTGTGCAAAATTGACTCTTATGAGCTTTAAGTTAAAATGTTACCTCATCAAAACATGCCTATAGTGTTTGAGTAACCCTTTATTATCAGTCTGTCTGCATCTCCAAAGCTCACAATGCTCTGTTCCACCTTGTGATGTCACAAAGCAGTAGTTTTCAAGCCCCTTTTACTTTTGTTCAGTACAGATTGACAAATCTAGAGGTGAAATGATGTGTTTAAAACAGTGGAGCATTTCTTTTATTACCACATGACACATAAGGTGGTTTCAGTGTTTTCAGTTTGAGGGATGAACTCAACCTAAATCTGCAGGATTTCTGTGTTAAACTTGTGTGAATGAAACAAAGCACAACTCCAGGTCTGATTGTGATGAGGAAACTACATTAGAACAGAGCGCAGAGGAGAACACAGTGCACCATGGGGCCTTTAAGGGAACTCTTAGTTTAGTCTAGGCCTGCTCAACATGACAGGTGGAACAATACTTTTTGGGGATCAGTATTTATCATGGGGATTTTTCTTTGTGCCAGTGAGAAAATGTTTGTGGACTATGATGAGATTTGAGCTGTAGAAGCTGTTAAATAATGAACTTGTATGACTCATTATAGATACAAAACAAAAGATACAAAAGATCATGACTACTTCAAACCCTTCCAGACCAACGGTATCATTATGATACCGGGAAATATGTTTTATATAACAGTGCATAACTTTCCAACCATAAAAGATAGAAATTTCCCCTGAAAAGCTGAGACTCGGCTTTCCGAGCATGTTTCCGGCATTATCCTACCTCACCCTCACACTGCGTGATGATGTGCGGAAAACGAGTGTCCAATAGGAACGTTGTTTTCCACCAAACACATGCGCTCCATCCATTCTGATTGGCCCAAACTTTGCCAAAGAGTGCAATGAGTCAAAATGGTCAGTGCTCTGAGCGTCTGTGTTCAGAACAATTGAAAAATCCGCTCTAAGTGCAGTTATTTCTCAAATAAATGGCAAATGACGCATCGCAATGCTTGGTCTGCGTAACTGCCCAGCCCTTGCTGTTTTTCTTTGAAAGGTTTATTTCACTCAAAATGTCCAAATCCAAGTGTAATTTCCACCATGGAAATGCAAAAGTGATGTGGCTCTGGGCCTGGACCTGACAGGAGCTGTTTCCAGGACTGGACCAGGAAAGTCATGAGGCAATTGCACTTTTTTTTGTTTCGAGGCAATAAAGATATTTTAGTTTACAGAGTTAATATGTTTCACTTTTGTAGCTAAGGCCCTAAATTAAGCATTTTAATGTCTGAAAAGTTGTTTCTACATGTTTGCTGTGTTTGCTTGTGTAACTTTTCTGGTAGATGGTTGGTTAAATGCTTTTCTCCATGGAGATGTTATTGTTTTGGTCTGGCATTAAACCTTTCGATCTTCATGGAGACCAAACCAGACCAGGTTACAGGTCAGATCTGTGGAGAGGCGACCCCGCTCACAGTCAGAATGTCTGTATTTCTGAGCTATAAAACCCCCTGTGATTGAATAAATGTAAGATAGAGCTGTTTAATGTCCCACTGTGTAACTTTCCAGGCAAAACAATGACATATCCGTAGAAACAACCAAAAAATTCACATAGTATAGTGCACCTTTAAGTGTTGCATTATGTTATTTGGTAATTGCAGTTTTTTTCCAATATTGCACATTATTTTTTCTGGATAATTTCAATTTCAGTATTATTGTATCAGAGAGGGGCATTTTAGGTTTAACACTCAGCTCCTCACTACACTACATTCACTCTCTTGGTGTGTTGTTGGGCAAGACACTTCACCCAGACTCCTGCTCGTACTGAACTGCATGGCTTTGGGTTAATGGGTGACCGTCTGCACCAATTAAACTACAGCTGCCAGTTTATTTAAAGCATGCTGCTAAACACCGCTAAAAATACTCAATGAAAGAAGTGAATTACGTTTCCACGGCGACGCCCACTCATCCCGAGGCCACATCAGACCAACATGTTACTTTCCCCTCCACCCCAATAGTACTGTATATTTTTAACTCACATGCAGACTCACACACACACACACACACAAACTACTTATTTACACAAAATAATACACACTTTGTAGACCCGGGTTTGTTTTGGTCTGGTGACATCATGGCATAGTGAGCTCATGTGGTGGAGTCATGGGAGCGAGGGGAGCGAGGGGGAGAGAGGAGGGCAGGAGGGGTGGAGCGCTGTGGGTGCCAGCTCCTTAAACCAGTTTCTGAGACTTGAGAGAGGGAGAAGAGGGGGAGAAGAGGGCATGTTTGTGTTGGCACCACAACAAAGGTGTGTGTGCATGGGAGAAAGAGGAGAAGGAGGAGAAGGAGGGGGCTTGGAGGGCCGGAAGACAAGGAATAACATGATAAGATGTAGAGGTGAGGGTCAAACATTGTGTACACAGTTTCTATAGATATTTTTGAAATATTCTTGGAGCCCTGATAACGGACCAGCAGAGAAAATAACTGCGGCAGATACTGCGCCATCTGCTGGCAGTGTGAGAGAGGGAGTGTAGGGTGAAGCTCTTTTTAATGAGGTTAAAGGGACAGTTCGGAATTTTGGACATAGGGCCTCATTTTCTCATGAGCCACAGTGTTGGAGACGTGTGGAGCCACTTTTTAAATCTTCCATCCAGTCCTTGTATTTGGAGAGGTTGCTGGTGCTAGGCTAGTACATGTCAATAGCCATAGTTGTCCTGCCACTAAAAACAGTCTTACCCACTCCACAGTGCACCCGAGGCAAAACTATTAGAGCTCCAGACTGTCCATGTGACTGTGTCCAGAGAATCATTTCAGAAGTAAAACCAACCGTTGTATTTGAAGGATTTCTGTCTGAGTGAGTTGAGTTGTTGACAGTGAGTTGTACTTCTTGATAGAAAGCTTGGCAGCGGCAGACTGACATATGAGAAAATAGTCCCTCAACATGCAACGATTCATGTGATGCAAGGTTAGTTTTATTTCAGATATTATTCTATCAACACAGGCGTTGTAAGTACATCTGTAAGCATTGTAAATGCTTACTGATCTGTGTGCCTAATGTGTCTTGCTCCAGTACAGGTGTATTATACTGGCAATTGAGTGACAAACGCTCATGTTAGGTCCAGGTTCAATTCCCAGATCACTCGCGTCTTTCCATGTGGAGTTTACATGTTCTCCCTGTGTCTGTATGGAGTGTACATGTCCTCCATGTCTGGGTGAAGTTTGTATGTTCTCCCTGCGTCTGGGTGGGTTTCCGCCATCAACCCAAAATATGCACAACAGGTCAGATCCTCCAGCTAAGGTGGTCCTGACCACAACTAGCTCAAGATCTCAGATGGGTTCCTGGGCGCCAACTGTTCCTGACAGTGGGTGACAGGTTGCCCCAGTGGCACTGAAGGGTCAAATGCAGAGGACAAATGTCTCTATAATAGTAATAATAATGCATCAGTTTTATATAGCGCTTTTCTGGACACTCAAAGATGCTTTACAGAGCATTAATCATTCACTCCAGACCCAGTGGTGATAAACTACTATTGTAGCCACAGCTGCCCTGGGGCAGACTGACGGAAGTGAGGCTGCCAATCTGCGCCATCAGCCCCTCCGACCACCACCAACACTCACACACACACACCACTTTCATACTAGGCAATGTGGGTGATGTGCCTTGCGTAAGGACACTACAACAGTTTTTGTGACTGGCGCCCCACTGTGGCACCTGGAATTCCCAGTGGTCTCCCATCCAAGTACTAACCAGGCCCAGCCCTGCTTAGCTTCTGAGATCTGACGGGATCAGGCTTTGACGAGTCAGTATGGTCACAAATACTGCATTGTCCTCTATGAGGACAATGAAGTGTACTATAACCAAGCACCTCTCGAGGCCAAAATCAGTCTGCTGTGTACTCTATCCAGTCACTTTGTCTGATCATCAGAAAGTGAACATTAACATGTCATTTGCTGTTAGCTTTACAGGCAAAACTCTGCTCTGGTCTCTAGATGTTGTGAGACGGGCACATAACAGTGAATAATTAGGATTCTCAGAATGCAGAAGGTGAAAAATAATCTACGGCTGTTTTAAATTCATGTTTCTAAGACAATAAAAATCAGGTACAGTTTTAAATAAACCTTTAAATGAGTGAGTGAGACGGGTGAATTTATATGAACTTTAAAGGTCTCTTGTGCACTTTAAGCCGTGTGAGAATGTTGTCCTGTTTTACTAAAAACAGGACAGGACTAAAGTATTACCTTTTCTGAATGTATTTAGAATGATCTGGAGCTGTATCAGAACAAGTATCAGAGCACATCGACTAGTATACACCCATGGAGCACTAAGGAACCTACCTGGACCACAGAATTACTGTTTGTCTCCATGGAGATCTTATTGCTTTGCCTGGAATGCTCCACAGTACAGCATTAGACTTATATTGCATTAACAGGTGAGTTATTGCTAAAAAAAAAAAAAAAACTAAAAAAAACCTTGAAAACCTGCATTGTTACTGTGAGTGGGATCACATCTACACAGAGTCTAGTTTACTATCCGAGTGTGAAAGATTGGAGGCCACGCAACATCTGTCCCTGGTCTCTTTTGTGCATGTGCGGTCATGTCACTGCTCATGTTTACACACTGTACAGAGCATGTGGGTCTCACACACACACACACACACACACACACACACACACACACACACACGCACAGATCTCTGCTCTGTTTATGGGCTTGTGGAAAAGAAAACGGACATGAGAAGAAACTATGACTCAGACCAAGTTAAAGGTGCACTGCGTGACCTTTCTGGTGGAGGGTCCATAACCCGCTTGTCTTGACAGAGTTTTTATTGTTCTGCCTGGGTAATGTTGCACAATATGGCATTAAACTTTATCTCTAAGAACCAAGGTAGTTATCACCTTATCATGTTAGCACTCACGCCTCAGAGCAAAAAGGATCTGAGTTTGACCCCTGAGTTTGGGTCCTCTGGGGTCATTCTGTGTGGAGTCTGCCTGTTCTCCCTGTCTGCATGGAGTTTGCATGTTCTCCCTACACCTGTGTGGTGTTTGCATGTTTTGTTTGCGTCTGGAGTTTGCATATTCTCCCTGCATCTGTGTGGAGGTTGTATGTTTTCCCTCTGTCTGTGTGCAGTTTGCATGTTCTCCCTGTCTGCATGGAGTTTGCATGTTCTCCCTACATCTGCGTGGTGTTTGCATGTTTTGTCTGCATCTGGAGTTTGCATATTCTCCCTGCATCTGTGTGGAGGTTGTATGTTTTCCCTTTGTCTGTGTGCAGTTTGCATGTTCTCCCTGTGTCTGAGTTTGTTTCACTCATATATATGAGTGGATCCCTCCTTCACTGTAGTTCTCCCCGAGGTTTCTTCTTTTTCCCAGGACCCTGAGTTTTTTGGAGGTTTTCCTTGCTGAGAAGGAGGGTGGCCATACCGACTTGTCAAAGCCTGATCCCGTCAGATCTCAGAAGCTAAGCAGGGCCGGGCCTGGTTAGTACTTGAATGGGAGACCACTGGGAATTCCAGGTGCCACAGTGGGGCCAGTGGCCAGTCGTAGTGTCCTTAGGCAAGACACTTCACCCACATTGCCTAGTATGAAAGTGGTGTTTGCATGGCAGGACTCCCTTGAAAAAGAGATTAGTAATCTCAATGGGACTTTCCTGGGTAAATTAAAGGTAAAAAAAAAAAAGGGTCTAAGGACAGGGGATGACTGGACGATGTTTCATTTGCTGCTTTACATGAATGTTGTTTATTCCTGTTTTGATATGTCTGTGTGTATGTTTTGCTCATCCATGTCTTGAAACGCCCTTAGAGGCAACTGTTGTTGGGATTTTGGGCGCTACAAAATAAATCGAATTGAATATACAGTCACTCATATTAGGGGTGTAAGAAAAAAATGATTCTGTGATATGTGATGTATCCCAATACTTTGTTGTGTGATTCTCACATCGATTCGAAATGCATCCGAATCGATTTTTTAAAGTCATGTTTTTCATGAAAAAATCATAAGTTCCATTTACTGTTCTGATGATTTAAAAATGTAACTAAATGTACATCCAGTTTTGGTCTCATGAAGGTACACTCAACCATAATATTATACGTAATTATTGATAAATCACAATATATGGTCCTGTATTTTAGTATTGGGATATATTGTGATATATTGAATCGTGACAGGGGTGTTGTAATATGTATTGTATCACCAAAATAGAAATGCACACCTCTAATGTCCATATACAGTCTCTGGTCCTGACCAAGACTAGCTCAAGCCCTGGAGATGGGTCCCAGCGCTCCGGACAGGTTGCCCTAGTGACACTGAAGGATGCTTCTACATCCGTCAACAGTAATACATGCTGCGTTTTTTCATCAAGGCCTCTTCAGTCCATATTCTGCCTCACGTTGAAAATATCCGGGGGTTATGTCCTCTCTCTTTCGTCTGCAGGCACTGGGCGAGTTAGGAAAAACATCCAGGAGCACTGACCTCATGGAGCGGTCGCCATGGAAACAGACACACACACACACACACAGAGACCTTCCTGTTTTAACATCAGCCTGTACTGTACTTCCACATATGTATCACCACAGTGCAGCTAAAGCCTGATTCAGTTGGATGCAAACACAACGTAAAGCAGGACTGTGTAACTGTAAAGAGTCTGGACCCACTTTATGAAAGGCTAAGAATAAAATAACAGTATAAAAGTAATCAGTACTAACTAATAACAAAACTAACAGTGGTGGAAAGAGCATTGAAAATGTATACTCAAGTAAAAGTACAGTTCCATGACTAGAAATGTACTCAATTACAAGTTCAAGCCAACATGGTACTAAAGTAAAAGTAAAAAGTATGCATGAAAAATACTATTCTAGTTACTTTTTAACGTGACTTTTATATTGGAGTTTGTGGGTGTAGAAAAGAGCAGAGATAAACATGACCAGGACTTGCCATTAGATGGCTTGAATTATACACAATTACAAGTGCAAATACAGGTTTATATATCTACTATAAAAGTACTGTTACCCCAAAAAGCAACTCCATTAGAGCAATGTATTTGTAATGATTTACTTTCCACTACCAGGGTACAAGTACACAATACATAAAAGAAAATATATTAGTACTCAAAAGGAGCAGGTAGTTCAAAGGCGTGGCCCTGTTCACTATTACTGTGAACTTCGACCCCTTCAGTATGTGCAAAAATATGTTAAATATACTGTAGGTCATGCCAGTTTGTGCTACAATAATAATATATAATATGTATCATGCTGAAGTGTCCTGAAGTGGTTTTCACTTCACAGGGGTGTCTTGTCTGGGGCAAGAAATGTCAGACATAAAACAAATAATCCATGAAATAAAGAAAAACACATTAATGAAAAAGTGAAATGCCCTGAACCCCCTGAAATGTGACTGAAGGATCTGAGTCTGTCCTCATGAACGACGGCACCACCAGAGCCAAGTTCACATGTGTCCACACACAAAGAGCAAACACCACATACAAGAGAGAGACTTCACACGCCTGTGTCAACACACTGGAGAAAAACAGAGGAGAGAGGAGAGAGGGAGCGGAGAAAAGGAGAGAGAGAGAAGAGAGAGAGAGGGGAGGAGAGAGAGAGATGAGAGAGAGAAGAGAGGGGGAGAGAGAGAGGGAGAGAGAGAGGAGAGAAAGAGGGCAGAGAGGAGAGAGAGAGAGGGAGAGGAGAGAGAGGAGAGAGAGGAGGAGAGGGGGAGAGAGGAAAGGGGGAGAGGGAGAAGCGGTAGGTGGGGAGAGAGGAGGGAGAAAGTGAGGGAGAGAGAGGAGAAAGGGAGAGAGAGGGGCGATAGAGGAGGGTGGGACGTCAGTGGGAAAACATGCGGAAGACAAAGTGAGTGTGCAAACTGTACACAAGTATGTGCGCAGAGGAGCAAACACTGGACTACAGCAGTGAACACAAGAGTTCAGTCTGTTAAAGGCTCTGGACACACTTTTTCCATTTGAGCTAAATTGGACCATCAGGTTGTGTGTGAGGCACATGTTTAACAGCACGAATCAGCTCACCTGTGGTCACCTGTGGTCACCTGTGGTCGCTTTAACTAAGTCAGTTCTCTGGTCAGATTGTGTTAAAACAAAGCCAAAGTCAAAGCTAAGAAAAAACAAAAATATGGCTGTTTGCTGCAGGAGTCCCAACCAGTAAGAGCAGGTAGAGAGTGCTCTTGGAAAAAAGGGAAAAACCTTTAAACACAAATGAAATCCAGGCACTCCAAAAAGTAAATATCACATGAGGAAAAGTATAGTTAAAGGCCTTTATTTAGATGGCCAAAGCCAACATGTTTCGACCATGGTCCAAGTCAAACCAACCATTGCATTTGAAGAATTTCTGTCTGAGCAGCAGTGAGTTGTACTTCCTGACAGAAAGCTCGGCAGCGGCGGACTGATATATGAGAAAATAGTCCCTCAACATGTGACGATTCATGCGATGTAAGGTTAGTTTTATTTCAAACATTATTTTGTTGGACACAGACGTTCACATGGACAGTCTGGAATTCTACTAGTTTTCCTGGGGTGCACTGTGGAGTGGGTAAGACTGTTTTTAGTGGCAGGACAACTATGACCATTGACATGCACTAGCCGAGCACCAGCAACCTCTCCAAATACAAGGACTGGATGGAAGATTTCAAAAACTCTCTCCACACGTCTCCAACACTCTGGCTCACCAGGAAATAAGGCCCTGTGTCCAAACTTCTGAACTGTCCCTTTAAACGTCTGTACTTCCTGTGTTGTCACTAAACAAATACAAGGAAACTGACATCACACCTACAAGACGATGTCAAAGCAGCTATTGGGTCAGAATGAGTTTTGTGTGCATTTAATTATAAAGAGTTTTACTGTCATAGAATCAGGAAGTGTGATGCACTTGCAGGAGCAATGTTAAGAGTGTGGACTTTAGAGGAAGAAATAGGCATTTGGAATAATTAAAAGTCTGTATTGTTTATGGTCAGGAAATTAATACAGGAATACAATTTTATTTGATTAAGGCTAAAAAACAAATAAAAATCAGGATCGATTACCATGAGACAATCTGATTAATTCATACTGCCTCCTCAGACCTCCTCAAACGTCCTCAGACCTCCAGTCATTTTCCTCTTCCTATCCCTGGGAGGATGTGGGCGGGGCCTGGTTCATGTTTGTCATACTGTTCTCTGACACACAACAGTCGGACTCTCCCATAAAGCCCATTGTCTCAGTCATTACTCACTTGAGCGTTCAGGCGTTGAGGCCTGTTCAAACTGAGGAGTGTCTGATCATTACGAGAGTTATGCAAAAACACTTCAGCCCTCTACTGCCAAAGTTCAACCATAAAAACCTGCACGAGTGGAGTCATCATGAGAGAATTACAGGAAGAACAGGGAAGCTTTTTACACTAAGTGTTTATTTATATAGCGCTTTTCACAGACAGATGTCACAAAGACGCTTTACAGAGGATTATTTACAGAGCATTCTTCATTCACTCCAGACCCAGTGGTGGTAAACTACTGTTATAGCCACAGCTGCCCTGGGACAGACTGACGGAGGTGCGGCTGCCAAGCCAACCGGCGCTAACGGTCCCTCCGAACACCACCATCACTCACTCACACAACTTTCACACACACCTACAGTGCATGTTTTGGGTTGATGGGGGAAACCGGAGTGCTCGGAGGAAACTCATCCAGACACGGGGAGAACATGAAAACTCCACACAGAAAGGCCTGGGTGACCGAACCTGCAACCTTCTTGCTGTGAGGCATGAGTGCTAGCCACTCAGCCACCGTGCCACCGAGATGCCACTAGATGTGAGCTAAACCAGGACTAAACTAGGACAAGACCTGGATTAAATCAGGACTAAACCAGAACTAGACTTGGACTAAGCCAGGCCTAAGCCATTACTAGACCAGGACTAGACTAGGACTACAACAGGACTACACCAGGACTAAACCAGGACTAGAAACGAGCAAAACCAGGACCTGACCATATCAGAACTAAACCAGAACTATAAGCAAGCAAAACAGAATTATACCTGAGCTAAACTAGGATTAGACCAGGACTAAACCAGGACTAAACCAGAACTAGACCAGGACTAAGCCGGGACTAGACCAGCACTAAACCAGAACATAAACCATTACTAGACCTGGACTAAACCAGGACTACACCAGGACTACATCAGGACTAAACCAGCACTAAACCAGAGCTAAACCAGGACTAGACCAGAACAAATCCATGACTATAAGTGAGCAAAACAGGACTATATCTGAGCTAAACTAGTATTAGACCAGGACTAGACCAGGACTAGACCAGGACTAGACCAGGACTAGACCAGGACTAGACCAGGACTAACTGCTACTAACAACAATTATGACTTCCAAAGTCATTTGAAAAAGAAATGACAGGAAGAAGAGGCACATTTGAAATAGTTAAAACATGGAAAGTGGGAGGAGGGAAATCACATGTAATTCTGTGATTTGAGGTGTTTCTGGAGGAGTTGTTCTGCTAGTGGGTGTGAGGTGTTTCTGGGGGAGTTGTTCTGCTGGTGGGTGTGTGGTGTTTCTGGAGGAGTTGTTCTGCTGGTGGGTGTGTGGTGTTTCTGGAGGAGTTGTTCTGCTGGTGGGTGTGTGGTGTTTCTGGAAGAGTTGTTCTGCTGGTGGGTGTGTGGTGTTTCTGGAGGAGTTGTTTTGCTGGTGGGTGTGTGGTGTTTCTGGAAGAGTTGTTCTGCTGGTGGGTGTGATGTGTTTTCTGGAGTTGTTCTGCAAGTGGGTGTGAGGTGTTTGTGGAGGAGTTGTTCTGCTGGTGGGTGTGAGGTGTTTCTGGGGGAGTTGCTCTGCTGGTGGGTGTGTGGTGTTTGTGGAGGAGTTGTTCTGCTGGTGGGTGTGTGGTGTTTCTGGAAGAGTTGTTCTGCTGGTGGGTGTGAGGTGTTTCTGGGGGAGTTGTTCTGCTGGTGGGTGTGTGGTGTTTGTGGAGGAGTTGTTCTGCTGATGGGTGTGTGGTGTTTGTGGAGGAGTTGTTCTGCTGGTGGGTGTGTGGTGTTTCTGGGGGAGTTGTTCTGCTGGTGGGTGTGAGGTGTTTCTGGGGGAGTTGTTCTGCTGGTGGGTGTGTGGTGTTTGTGGAGGAGTTGTTCTGCTGATGGGTGTGTGGTGTTTCTGGAGGGGTTGTTCTGCTGGTGGGTGTCAGGTGTTTCTGGAGGAGTTGTTCTGCTGGTGGGCGTGTGGTTTTTCTGGAGGAGTTGTTCTGCCGGTGGGTGTGTGGTGTTTCTGGAGAAGTTGTTCTGCTGGTGGGTGTGTGGTGTTTCTGGAAGAGTTGTTCTGCTGGTGGGTGTGAGGTGTTTCTGGGGGAGTTGTTCTGCTGATGGGTGTGTGGTGTTTCTGGAGGGGTTGTTCTGCCGGTGGGTGTGTGGTGTTTGTGGAGGAGTTGTTCTGCTGGTGGGTGTGTGGTGTTTCTGGGGGAGTTGTTCTGCTGGTGGGTGTGTGGTGTTTCTGGAGGAGTTGTTCTGCTGGTGGGTGTGAGATGTTTGTACAGGTTTTCTGCTGGTGGGTTCAAGCCTGGACTAGCAGCAGATAAGAGAGGGGCAGATCAGATAGAGCAGGAGCAGGGACAGGAAGAACCACCCAACACTCAGGAGACACAATTTTCACAAGATGAGACAAGACAAAACAAGATACAGGACTTTCAGAGAATTTGTTATTTTAAAAAAATGTACAAAGCAGTTCACAATTTTGGTCTGATTTTGTATTGATTTTTTATAAAAAGCCTATTTTACACTATTCTCTGATCTCTGTTCTAATGTAGTTTCCTCGTTTAGTTTCCTAGTTTCCAAACAGACCTGGAGTTGTGTTTTGTTTCATTCACACATGTTTAACACACAAACCTGCATCACTCCAAATCACTCCACTTCCACCTTGTGATGTCATATGGTGATAGGGAAAGTGCTCCACTGTGTTTCTAAACTCCATACATTTTCATAAAAGGAGCTGTTAACTTGAAATGACCAATTCATGACATCACAAGGTGGAACAGAGCATCTAATAATAAACTGTTACTCAAACATGTGAATGAAACAAAACAACTCCAGGTCTGTTTCTGAGCTCACTAGAGTTAAGTTTGACCTTTAATGAAAAAAACTACATGTTTCTGATGTTATAGTTGGAAAATTCATATTTGATGCCATTTTTTATTTGTTTTTAATCAGACAAAATAAACTTATAAAGATATGGTAACTGGCTCTGTCCATAATGCAGTTACAGTTACAACATGAGAACATAAAAATGTGTCCAAAGTGTTCAGTCCCCTGGCACAGAGCTTTTACAATGCAGTAATATAATGCTGTGTTGTGAGGTTATCAGTTTTGCCTCTGATTCAAGTACACAGATTGATGTCATGAATGAGAAACACTGACTCATGTTGTGATTCCTGGAGCTGTCTGAGATGAATAACTGAGCGGGCCTGGTCACATGACTCAACCTAAGTCACATGACACACTGGAACACTGTGTGGAGCTGAGCAGTGCAGGGAGAGCAGACTGCTCTGTCACACATGAAAACATGTCCACACGCTCACATCCAGCACCTCCAAATTCTGAACAGAAAAAACAAACTCCAAAGTTAACTTTGAACGGCATGAGAAATACTTGAACCTGATTTGTTGAAATGCTGTAACAGTGGAGCAAGCCAAAGGATCAAACTTGAGTTAAATCCAGTTGAGAGAAGAGCACAGACCTCTCCCCTGTCCACATGCACAAAGCGCTGAACTTCCGAATGTTTTTCACAAATTAAATAAGTCTGTATTTCTGCTCAACTCTTCCCTATGAACATAATGCTGCCCTGTGATTGGACGGGTCAGTCAGTGGCTGCGGCCCCTGACTCAGGAGCCGTCATGACGTTGTGATGTTGGGAGAATTCATCCTGCTGGAAGTTTGAGACTAGAGTTTGTATGCATCAGATCTGCAGAATAGAAAATCAAATGCACTTAGTTCCTATCGGTACTAAAAAAGTCACATTGACAGGACAGAAATGAGGCTTTCGTGAATGTCTTTAGAATGATCTGGAGCTGTATCAGAACAAGTATAAGAGCACACAGACTAGTATACACCCATGGAGCACAGAGGGAGTACACACATATAAGAGCACATGGGAATAGACCATAGTCAATACTACCATTTAATGTCAAAAATCACATCCTATTGTCTAAATAAATAGTGTTTCTATTATTATCATGGTATCAGTATTGGTATTGAGTATTGAGTCTGTTCCTCCTTAGCGCTGCTTCCCTGTCAGTTCTTGTGGTTGTAATTACAGAGAGCACAGGGGGGTTGCCATAGATTTTTATGGAATATTCCCAATTGCAGGTTGTGTTTTTGGAAATTCTACAAAGCATAATTGTAAGATGCAGGTAGGAACACTGTACTCTGATCTTCATGCCTATTATAGGTTACAGTTGGCAGATTACAAAGCAACATTTATTTTAATAATCTCCTTGGGTGTTATTCTCAATTTTGCCAATCCTACAGTTTAAAATGTGCACTGCGGATCAGTTTTTTTTTTTTTTTGTTTAGGTGTGGTGTGGTTTAAGATTTCATGCCACAAGAGAACTCTTGTGAGACAAAATTACCAGAAGAAAAATTATCTTACATTTTTTATTCATGTTTAGATTGGACAAAAATGTCACGTGTTGGTGAGTTAGATCTCTTACTGTTCCAAAAAGCAGTGATAGAAAATACAAAAATATAAATAAAAATACAAAATCATGAAATAAAAAATTGTGAGACCAAAACTGCAAACTGAACCATGAAATATATATATTAGAAATGATATCGTGGAAATTGTGCCTCATCCCATCCCTAATCAATAGTGAACTTGAGCAGGCACTGTAAAGGCTCGGCCTCAGAACTACAAGATACATATTTCTATCATCAGAGCCCATAAGATATTTCTCATGTAAATAAATCTTAATAGAAGTGTCCCTTCCTGCAGTACACAGCCGTCTCCATGGTGTTGATAGTCACTCCATTCACAGGCACGTCAGGAAAACCAGATAACCGACCAAGTCCAATTTAAAACAACACTTGAAACGTAACATTGGAACTACAACTGAAGTGACGTGTTTCAGTTCACTCAGATCCCAATACCACATGGAGAAGCCCATACTCTGATACCTGCTGCATGTAACAGCACAGTCTGAGTTACTTATGAGCAGACGAGGCGTTCAACTGCATGAGGTAAGACACAGCCAGGAGAATATTAGACATGCGTGTGGACGTGTTCTCTCATACTTTTGGATTAGGAGCTATGACAAACCGCAGTCCCTCCACAGTGGACAAGCACATTTTGTTTTGTTAAAGTGAAAATTACTGGATAGGGCTGAACAATCTATCACTTTGGACTGAAAATTGTGATCTAATAGTTTCCTGTTTCAATTAGTAGTAAATAAAGATAGTTATGTCTCACATGTTTAGTTCAGCTTTATGTGGGATTGTCACAGATAGTAATGTCTGTTTAGTTTGTGTTGCATTTTTTGTATGAAAGGTGTTCTATAAATAAAGTTTGATTCATAGGGGGGTCAGGTGTTATAAGTATTGGGCAGCAAGCTGCCCCCGCGACACAGCCGGATTAAGCGGGAGAAGATGGATGGATGGATGATTGATTTATCTCAGACAGCATGATTTTGGATTGTCAAAGTTGTTTTTTGCTGTCCTCCTAACTGACCCAGGTTTTGTTTCGTCAACTATTTCACACATGCAGTATTTCCCGCAGCACTTTAGAGTTAAGGCGACCGCTCCTACGTCCCTCTGAACCACGGGAATCCTCGGCACACTCACCCGCTCCTCACTTTTTCACTGCGGTATCTCAGCAGCAGGGATAGTCCTGGTGTAGTCCTGGTGTAGAACTGGTTTAGAACTGGTTCAGTCCTGGTTCAGGCTTGTTTTAGTCCTGCTTTAGTCCTTGTGGTGTAAGCCTTGTTTAAAAAGGTGTTCACTGTTTTTGCTATAATTCATTTTTAATATTATATTTTTTACAGAAGTGACTATTTTGGTGCTGCTGCGTCAATGATCGCCCTCCTGTTTTAATGTCTGACAGATTTTGTAGATGTAAAAGTTTAAGTTTACTTTAAGTGAAGACATAGATATTCTTTTAGTTCTTCAGTTATAATAAATTGCCAAAGCTGAAGCTCTCACTGCACTGAGTACACATGTTTCCTGTTAATAAATAGAGCGACATTTGAAATAAATGTGTCACTTTAGTTTTTATTCTTGCATTAGAGCTTTGGAATTTAGTGTTTGAATTGTCTGATGTAAGTTTCTGTAATGTTTGCAAATGTTCATGTGCACTGAAAAAGATTTGAAAAAAAGAATCTCAGATGAAATCGAAATCGCAATATCTGCCAGAAAAATCGCAATTTGATTTTTTCTTAAAATCGTTCAGTCCTACTACTGGAGTTCCACTGTTTATTTGTACTAAAGAAAGCAAAGAAGTTGTGAGTAAAAGAGTTTGCCTGAAAATCAAACACTTTGAAATGTAATTGACATTTGTGCCGAAGGTATTTTTTTATTAGCAATTATAGCTGAAAAGTTTTATTGCTAAATTACTACATACACCTGGACGTCTCATAGCTCCCTCCTGTTGGGTTCTTTGCTGTAGACTGAGACAGAGGTGTGAGGTTTTGGGGCAAGGTTTTGGGACAAATACCATTTGAATTTGGTTGTTTATTGCACTCGGATTCTCTTGTGCATGTAAACCTGCCGAGTGACTGCAGAGACGAGCTGTTGTTCTGGAGGTCCACACAAACACTAGTGAGTCATCCCCACCCGGAGCCCTCCTGTGTGGGTGTGTGGCAGACATAATGACCCCCTGAGCCAGGAGCATGGACAAAACCTACAATCACCGCTCCAGCCGCCACCACAGCACAAAGACGAGGGTAAGGGCCGCCTGATACCACTGCTCATAACACAGGATCTCACTCATGCTGGTTTGATAAAGACCAAGGAAAGGTAGTGCTGGGCTATAACAAGACAGGATATACAGCTAAAGAAAAACCATCCATTCATCCATCTTCTCCCGCTTAATCCAGCTGGGTCACGGGGGCAGTTTACTGCCCAAAACTCATTGCACCTGACCCCCCCTATGAACCCCTCAGCAGGTGGTGAGCCCACAGGAGGGTGGACAACATGGTCCTTGATGTTAGTTCATAGGGGTGCGGGCATGTTTTGAGTTGATGGGGGAAACCGGAGTATCCGGAGGAAACCAAAGAAAGAAAAACATCCCAATGAAAGATATAATATAGAAACTACTAGAATAAAGAATAAAGCAGGAGAATCCTATTCAACCTTTTGTTAACCATACAAGTTATTTATTCAACCCTTTACAGCTCAGGTCTTATTGTATCACAAAAACATCACATAAATCTCATTCTGCAAAATGAACTTTTCAAAATTTGAATTTATTGTACCCTATGATGTTTGTGCATATTTTTGCTCTGATCTCTGATTTTCAGCTCCACCGGTACATGCCCACTGTGACATACGCGCTTCCTTCTGGATTTGTGATACACATATCACATTTATACGATATTTATTGCGATATCGTGGGAAAGTTCACGATTTGGTGGGGAGTTTCACGATATCATGATATTTCGGTTCTTGTTACACCCCTACTATATAGCAGAGTCTTTAAGAAAGTAAAAATGAAATGCAATGCCTTTAATGAAGCTCTAAACTATGTGTTTAAATCATACAATAATGAATAGACCAAATTAATAATTCAGCTGCACTTCCTTGTGCATAAACTGTCTCTGCATTTTGGATGGAGCTTTCCTGTTGATGACTGCATTTTACTTATTTTTGTATAAATCTATTGGCCACAGGTATTATCCCACCAAACCAAGTCAGAATTAGAACATGGAAACATGTCACATGTACTTTACCTATTGCTTCTAGGCAGCATGCTCAGCAGTTCTCCTGCAGAGAAAGTCCGAGGTGGGACCATGTGGTTTTCCCTGCGTGATGTGAGGTAACCTAAAACATACACACACACTAATCCTCCAGGCTGCTGCTCTACACCAGGATCCTGACTCCATCTCCAGAAGGATCTGTATAATCTAGCCCAGAAAGCCTTCCATAATGACACAGTTTCTTCTAACAAAGAGAGCGGCAGCTAACACACTGCACACACACTGGTAATCTTACATCATGTGAGGCAAAGGCCGTGTCCTCTTGTGGATAAAAATAATCTGCAGAGTATGTTATGAAATATGGATGCAGAGTGGAGAGAAGGAGCAGAAACCAGTGAGCGCACCATAGAGACGAACTGACCCACTTACAGAGCTGCCTTTCATTACTCGAGTAAAAACAAAGATGCAGCAGGTAAAATACTACTCCAATACAAGTAGAAGTAGCTCAGCCAAATTATTACTACAGTCAGACTACTGAAAAATTCGCTGTAGAAACTACTACTACCGTGGCCATACCGGCTTGTCAAAGCCTGAACCCGTCAGATCTCAGAAGCTAAGCAGGGCCGGGCCTGGTTAGTACTTGGATGGGAGACCACAAGGAATTCCAGGTGCCACAGTGGGGCGCCAGTCGCAAAAACTGTCATTGTGTCCTTAGGCAAGACACTTCACCCACGTTGCCTAGTATGAAAGTGGTGTGTGCGTGAGTGTTGGTGGTGGTCGGAGGGGCCGATGGCGCAGATTGGCAGCCTTGCTTCCGGCAGTCTGCCCCAGAGCAGCTGTGGCTACAATAGTAGTTTACCACCACCGGGTCTGGAGTGAATGAATAATGCTCTGTAAAGCGTCTTTGAGTGTCCAGAAAAGTGCTATATAAAACTGATGCATTATTATTATTACTGATATTGAAAAAACTCTTCTCTCTGATCTGAACGGTCTCTACCTAAACTCCAGCACCTGCACCAGTCATGAGTCAGTGCTAGTGCAGCCTCTGCAGCTCAGGGAGGGAATTCTGGAGGTTCTGAGCTTCACATGAGGCCTGTCCATAAACTGAGAATGAGACAAACCTGGATGTGTCTCTATCTGCAGGGTAAAGCTCTGGAGACACAGGCTCAGTGACTGATGCAGTTCTAGGTTAGACTATATACAGTTCCTTTAATAAGAAGGAAGAGCAGGTTAAATCTGAAACCAAAGTACACTACAGGAGGAAGTGCTGTATTTTTAGTGTTCAAATGAAATTGCAAAGGCCAAACGTATTTCAAAGGCAGTGAATGAATCATACTTTTCTTATTACTTTATTCATACACAGCTTTATGAAGTCTAACCTTTTGTTTATAACTAACATTTCTTTTGACATTAAAAGACAAATAAAACTTTGTATTGGGTTGATTGATTCTGACTATTATTATTATTATTATATTATTCTGACATTATTCCACAGTGATTATTTTAATACACAGACCAAAAATGTGGCTGAAGCTTGAGCTTATTATGCCCTCCCTTTATTCCTTTGTCAAAGCATCATCTTGAACCCAGTTTATATTAATAAGCAAGAGGAAAACACCAAGTGAGTACAGCACAGTACTGTAGCACAAACTAAGTATCATAATGAATGTATCTGCCCAAAGTTAAACAGTTAAACTTATTTTTAAAGTAGAAGAGAGCGGTGCACAATTTTAGGTCTTCTAGACAGCTGTTCCAGAGGTCCACCCCTTTAACAGATTTCATGTTTGTTCTGATTTTCTTTTTTATCTGACTAGATCTGACTAGTGTGCATTCACCAGTGGAATTTATGAACACAATTACTCCTGTGGACAATTCTGACTTAAGATTATTCTAAAAACATGATTACATAGCCACCAATAATATAAACAGCCCCGTCTCCTCCACTGGTCTTCCATTGTGACAGCCTCAGACATGGATAAAAAGGGCAGAGGTCTGGTCCAGTGGGTTGGTCCAGTGGATTGGTGCAGTGGGCTTATTCTGCCCCACAGAATGGAAGTGTGCCAGGATGAACTGAACCGTACGGCACTGCTTAGATAACTCCCCATTATAGAGACACACTCTGTAATAAAGGGACGGACAACAGGCTGGGCAGGCTATTCATGTCTGATCTTCCACTCCACTGAGGAACAATGAAGGATCTGCAGTGGGAGAGTGGGGGGTATGGGCCAGGGGGTGAGTGGGTGTGGGTATGGGTGAGGGCGATGGGTGCCAGAACGGATAGTGGGTGCTGTACTCTTGTAGCCCAAGACACAGACAGGTCGTTAAACTAGAAGGTGGTTTAAATCCTGCAAAGGCAATTACCCCGCTGGTCTAATGTGTTTGAGAACTAAATGTCCTCGTGTCGCAGGGGTTTGAGACAGAATAAAAGCACTTCAGTTGTGACTCAAATGACATGGCCATATTTTAAAACCACATTATAGATGATGAACTTGCAAAAAGCACCTTCTCAGTAATGGGCATTTTAAAGTGCAACTAAACACTAAATCAGCCTTTTTTGCTCCTAAACTATATAGTGTTTTAATAGCAATGTGTACTAATCCTAGTCTGTTTTGGCCAGTGTAATTCAAACAAGGTAAAATTGCAGGTGTTAATAATAATAATAATAATAATAATAATAATAATAATATCCAGTGGTGTTATGCAGTGGTTTTATTTATCCTTCAAATGACGTCTAAAAACTATGACTATGAAGAATGACTATGAAGAACAGTTCAAACATTCTGGGCCCAAATCAGCCTGCAAATAGTTTTATTACATTCAATTAAAGGCTCAACCAGGAAAAGGATTTAACCGTTAATATGGAACCAATACCCGATCCTCAAAAATATTCAATAGCGGCACCAGTACTGGATATCCATATCGGTATTGATTCATGCCTAAATTGAATCACTGTATTATTATGTTTATCTATCAAACTCCATCCTCTGCACCTCCCCCCACACACCTTCATATCCACATCCTCACCTCATCTCCCATGTGTAGGCCTGACCCAGCCCCTCAGCGCTCCTTCCTCAGACACTGGAGTTCACTGGGTCAGTAGGTGCTCTCTATACGCCTCCTTTAGCTACACGAGCCTGAGGACACTTGTGATTCAGGTTTAATGATGGAGGAAGGAGACAGTATGCACACACACAAAGGTTAGTCTGCACAGAGGACAGGACTGTGTGCGAGCAGCCCCTAATGCACAGATCACACACACATACACAAACACACACACACACACATCACCATGCATCATGGTATGTGCTCATGTGCTGAACTTAAGTAACTATGGCTAACATGGTAGAAAGAAAATGCAATGTTTAAATTTAAACTTCAAATCATGCATTTTTCAGAGTTAAATGGCAAATCCTTAAATTCTTCTAAATACTATCATACACCTACTATACTTTTTCACTCTTCTGCCTAAATGCACAAATATAAGGACTTTCCAACATCCACAGACCAAGTGTGTGCAAAATGAGTGTCTCATCCAAATGATGATTAAAATGCTTCATTTTTAGAACTATCACCTTTAGATGTATCACACACACAGCAGCACAGAGGCCTCCTGATCAAATGAGCTGCATCAGATCAGACTATCACTCTCACAAGGCTCTTAATCCCATCACTGATGTAGTGAGATAAGATTAGGAAAGTCTCCAAATAAGCACACAAGATTACACGCTCTAACCCTCCCCTCTGCTCCTCCAATGCTCTCTTCTGCATCCTCTAAACCTCCAACCGTCTCCTCTGCATCCTCTACTCCTCCAACCCTCCCCTCTGCACCCTCTGCTCCTCCAACACTCTTCTTCTGCACCCTCTGCTCCTCCAACACTCTTCTTCTGTACCCTCTGCTCCTCCAACACTCTTCTTCTGCATCCTCTCCTCCTCCAACCCTCTCCTCTGCCTCCTCTGTATGTTATAATTTGGTGTTTTGGTACTTGAAGCAGTTGTCCAGTCAGAAAGCAGAATGAGCCTCACAGGAGTCTCTCATTTGGGTTGTCAGTTTCAATGCTGAAATCCAGTGTGTTTAAACCTAAAATGTCTCTTTCAAATGTGAATGGTCACTCCATAAAGTCCAGCTCCTGCACCAGTCATGAGTCAGTGCTAGTGCAGCCTCTGCAGGGAGGGAATTCTGGAGGTTCCGAGCTTCACATGAGGTCTGAGAATGAGACAGACAAGTGCAGACTACATACAATTCCTTTAAGCCCCCTTTAGACAGAGGAACCTGAGCCAGTCCCCCCACCACCACCCCACACATCCACACACCCACACCACACATTTCCAGCCTAATGCTTGGATGAAACTGACACATAATCAATGGAGCTGCTGGATGGTCAGACAGAGCGTTCACACACCATGAATAAGACATGAGTTTTCAAAGATCATCTAAACACAAGCACTTGTTGGTCTGCAATAATTACCATTGTGGCCATTCAAATGGACCAAAGGCTCTGAGCTGAGGATGAAGCTGTTCATCTATATTTGTGATTTGCATAACACTGTTGTTTGAGTTTTATAATGATGGTGTACTAAAGCAAAATGAAGAAAACTGGATGACTGGAAAAGGCATTCAACTGCACAGGGTAAGATACAGACAGGAAAATATCAGGCATGTGTTAGGATGTGTAGACTAAACTAGCAGTGAAAGTAGATGCTCATTTACTAAAAACTTATATTCACAGGACAGAAATGAACCTTTCCTGAATGTCTTTAGAATGATGTTGAGCTGTATCATAAGTATCAGAGCACATAGACTAGTATACACCCATGGAGCACTGTGGAACCTACCTGCACCACTAAGGGAGTACACACATATAAGGACACATGGGGATAGAAAAGAAAGCATTTTTATTCATCATCTGGCACAAGAATCAGTATTGCGTATTGAGTCTATTCCTTAGTATCGAAATAGAATTCAATGTTAGTATGAATACCGGTTCGAGCGTCCCCCTGGCTTGAAAGACCCAGCTTGAGCGTCCCATTCTCTCGGTGGGAATGCCCCCTCCTCCCTCCGGGCGCCTCCTTCTCTTGGGCGGCACACGGGTAACTGCAATACCCGGGAGAGGCGGGGACATTCTCTCCGGCCTTTAGTCGGCCGCATCATATATATCGAGTTATATATCGTGTGATATATCGAGTTAGAAAATCAGCATTCTGTATCATATTACATTGAGCAGGCTGGTGAGGAGTTACCAAACGTGACCACTTTGCTGCTTCAGGCCAACCATGTGAGGCTAAATTTGAGACCAAACCATCCACAAATAATGATGCGGAGGGGTGGCATAATGGATTTATTCAACAGCGTAAACATGTACAAACTTTTCTCTTTATTGTTTGAGGAAGCAGCACAGTGACCATTGCAGGTGGAGTTTCTGAGGAGTGAAGACACATGAGAAACTGACAGACTGTACATCAAGTGTGTGCCTCACTGACTATTCCTGAGGAGTATTGGCCACACTGTTTTTACTCTATTTGTGTGCGTTTGAGACCCCATCATTTTTGTTTTGTTTGTATGTATGAACAAATGTGTTATATATTGGAACGTGTGTGTGTGTTATTAATACAATAATATAGATTAACTAACTTATAATGATCATAAAGGGTACAATTCAGGGAGACCTTCCAGCCAGGGGGATTTTCCAGCCGATTCCCGTTCGTATCATAACAGCATGTAGTTTGATGGTTTTGGTCCGTTACAATGCAGCCTGCTGTGGGCGGGACAGTGGTCTGACAGGTTTCAGGTTTGATTCTGCTTGTTCTCGGAGTTGTCGTCGTACTTGACAGTTTTACAGGCAAGACACACACACACGATGAGCGTTAAACACTTCAGATCAGATCCTGTGCAGAGTCCAGTGTAATTAGTGGCTCTAACTGCCCCCTGTCCTGTGTCACTGCAGCTGATTAACAGTCTATTGATCTCATGAAAAATGCAGCTCCAGCTCCTTCACCATTTAACATTTAAGACGTGCTCTATTCAGGTCGGACCGGTCTACACACTGTCCACACCTATATGCAAATATTATGGGACATTACAGTTGGCTCCATAGGGTCTTATTCTGTGTAAAAGCTGCTCATCCTGTAGTTTAGACCTCTACAAATCCTTGTACAAGTCGCACACTGTGTATTCAAGTCTTTCCTCAAATGTTATCACTCACGGCTCGTTTAAATATGAAATTATAAATGACAAAATCTTGTTTTAGCACAGTCGACACAGCAGCCAGGTCACAAAGAGGCAGCGTCTTGGATAATCTCATTGACAGTAAATAGAAGGAGGGCAGGGCAAGCCGGAGCACAGGTAGGTTTGGGATCAAGTACTTTTTTGTCTTTTGATCCAAAGATAGATTTAACCATTTGATCTCCAAGAGTCAGTGTGCCGTGAGAATACCATCACATACTGTTTGCAGGTACAACAGCCCTATGCTCAACATAATGAGTGTTTTACAGCTGCTGGGAGCTTGGTGCTTGTTCATTAGTGGATATTACAGGCTAACCTTGAAAAGAGCATGGATTTACAGAGCTGTTATGGCTGTCCTCAGATCTATCCGTCTTGACGACCTGCTTTAAACCCCTCTTAGTCCAGAATTTTTTTTTATATTATGCAATACAGCTGAGACTGGCTGTTGGAACCACCCATTTCACTACCAACATCTCAAAGGCATGGGGCTGGCCAATATGACAAACATGTATCACTATTTTTAGCACTATTTTTATCCATCATTATTCATCAATTTAACATCTGAGTTTGAAACAGATACAAATGGTTTATGCATTTCCTAAACATAAACAATACAGACATTCAGTTTCTACTTAACACAAATGTCCATTTCTGAATGTATGACTAAACAGCTAAACGCGCTTTTAAAAGCTTCCTTCATTCACTTATCTTAATTTAAAGCAGATCTATTCTGCAAAATGGAATTTCAGAGCTTGTGGCCATGTTAAAGTTGTTTCCTGTTTTCACCACTACTACACCCCACTGTGATGTACTCTCCATTTTTATTTTCAGAGGATTCTGCAGCATTACATGGCCATTTTGGTTTTTTTTTTTTAATCTGCTTGTTGCGATGATGTTTACTGCTCCCATTGGGCACCACAGTTTTCTAAGGCAGAAGTCAGGGCACTTGTTTCTTGATTAAATCGTTTTAGATGAATATTGTGAATTTGAAATTGATCTACAGATGTCATAGATTACGACAGCAGACATAAGCACAATAGCCACAAAAAAATCCACCTTTAAGTTTGTTTGTGAGCCGACTTCATCCATAAGTGCCCTGTGCACTAATATCCAGTTGCCAAACTCTGTGGACACTTCTATTTGCCCATAAGCTTCTCAGAGTCATATGAGGACCAGACAGCGTGGAACCATGGTTAGAAGCTAAACAAAGAGGTGCAGAACAAAGCTGATACTGTGTGAATATGAGAATGATGAGTGTGTCCTCCCCCGCTCCCTGGGCCGGCCACATGTGGAGCGCGTGTGGGGCTTTGGGAGGAGCACCAAACCTGACAGAGATGTTCCACAACAACACTAATGAGGCTTGAAGCATGGGAGGTGTCAAACGAGAAAAGATGATCTGTAACTGCAACAGGTCAGACCATTTCATGGGCAATAGACCAAATTTGCATATTTAGAATCCAGAGCAGACAATGGCCAATGACCTGTGCTGATGTTTTTAGGCCAATACATAGGGCTTTTGGTCATGTCCCCAAATAATCTAATTTGTATTGAATACAAACTCACGCACTGCCTTGTTTTAACAGCATCATCCTCCCCGACCCAACACAACAATAACAGGAGTATTATTCCTGCTACATCCGCTCACAGCACATGTGAAGTGCACCCCAGACAACTATAAAACCAGCCCCTCCTGTCACTATACAACATGAGTGCTGTACATGGGGCTGTAGTGAGGGGCATGTGTCCATGCTGAGGAGTGGGTCCAGTGTGATCCCTGTGGCCAGCCTCGGCTCACACATGCAGCAGGTTTATACTGAGGCACAGAGGAAACATCTTGTGACAGGAGGGGTCACTCATGTACAGGAGAGACGGGCATATTGGAAAAGACAGACAGATAAATAAAGATCAGTTCTAGAGATGGGGAAAATGGTGACACTTTTTCTATTCACTTCCCTGCAGGTTGCAGGATCTAAACCTGTTCAGCAAATGAACACAGAAGAATCTGAAGTGCTAAACGAATCCACGAAGCTCAAGCATTCAGGACACGTTTGTAGAACAGCCACATGATTTACTTATTGTAGCACTTCAAATGGTGATTTGGATTTGATCATAATTCATCTTTTGGGCCTATTACAATCATTCTAAATAGTTTAGTTTAGTCTTTATTTGAAGGGACAATGTACAGATACATTAAGTTTAAAAAAACAGAGATGTTCTGCACCAGATTATAGCTAGATAGCTAGTTTCCGTCTGCAGTCCCTGGACTTATGGATATGGACTTACACATTCAGAATGGAACATAAACATGTGCTTACACTGCCACAGCGCGATAATCCTATAGAGGAGAAGTTGTGGAAGACAATAGAAAACTCTCAGAGTGTTTGGAGATTTTTGTCAAATATTACAAACAAACATAACAAAATGATGCATTCACTCACTGCATCACTTTAGCAACAGGCACATCAGTACTTCTGAAAGTGCAGAGCAGACTTCTAAGGGCACTCACGGTATTCACAGCCTTTTTTATACAATGAAAAGAAGTTGTATTACTGTTGTATTACTCTTTGCTTCAGACCTCATTTAGAAGTAGGCTTCTACAGGTGTTTTTACCAATTTAGTATTTCGTAATGACATGCCAACTCATTGTGTGGTTTGGGGATGAAGTTTGAGAAGGTTTCTGGAGTGATAATGTGACTACTCAAACTGGATGACCTAATCACCCAATTCACATGCTGTGACTAATTCCACAGACCAGAATTGATAAAAGCACACCACGGATCAGTCTAGAACCACAGACTGAAAATGTATTTTAACATTATAATACTGCAGCCAAAGAAACATCTCCACAACACAAGAAGTCTCTTTGAAAAATATGTAGTGGAAATCAAATAGTGTTTAGTGCTGCTGACTCACCAGTTCATCCAGGTTCCTCATGTCACACAGAATTCTCTTCTGCGGCCACATGAAGGGCTCGGGCTCGGCCTGCTCCTCTGGACTCTGGTTATTCTCCATCCTGCTCACGGACCTGCTCTTCGGGCTTTCCAACGCGGGCTCTTCGGCCTCCATCCTCAGGCTCTCCTGGTCCCGGATCTCCTCCTCGATCTCCTCCTCCAGCTGGATCAACATCGGCGCCAACATCCCGAATTTGGACCCTCTCCGGGCAACCTCCAGCAGACACAACACGAAGTTCTTCTCGTTGCACCTCTCCACCAGGTCATTGGTTTCAAACATGAGGACGTCCTTGATCCAGAGCTCCTGTCTGCACCAGCTGATGAAGTTGGACACGTTGTCCCTCGCCAAAAAGGATCCGGGAATCACGTTTCTAGACTGGAACACCACATCCTTGGAAGGCAGCTTCATAGCGCGGGCAGCCTCCGGGTACTCCAGCTGGAAGTCGTGCGCGGCGCGGTTGACGTTATTGGCGTGCCGGCAAAGCGCGCAGCCCGTCTCCAGGCCCTCCATGAAGGTGTCCGCGCTCACGTCCAGCTCGTACAGCGTGTTGAGCCACTCCGCCAGGTCCTCCTTCATGGCGTACAGGTATTCCTCGCTGGACTTAAACGGCCTGATGCTCTTGGAGGCGGCCGACTGGATGTTGCTCTGATCAGCCATATTGTCTGTATCAACAAGGATCGCTCTATGTAGCCCTGAGCTTCACCAGGGACTCGCAAGGACACAACGGCGTAGACGCAGCCATGGCGGGGATGTTCTTACCGCATAGCCTCGTCTCTGCGCCTGGGATGTGGGGCTGCCGTAGCGCACGGATGCCGGATGTCTGTACCAAGCCCGTTAGCGCAGGCATTGCTGGAGTCTTGGAGGTCCCACAGGAAGAATCCGCTCCAAGGACACGAGGCGACCGGTCAGTTCTCCCTATGTTCGAGTGATGGTCGTGTTCAGAACAAAAATCCACGTGTCACCGGATCCGAGCCCTGTCCGCGGCTTTTCATTGTTGAATGGCGAGCGTGTGAGAGCAGCTCGCTGGGACACGCTCAGCCCATGTCGCCGCCTCTCCGCAGAATGTGCCCGACCTGCTGCGCTTCAGAGCTCCACATCCCATTATGAGGATCAACTTAACCCTGTGCGCTCCGAGCCGCAGCGCACACGCCCACGGCAGGCGGAGACAGGCGAAGGCGGGCGGAGGGGTCGCTCCATGTGAAGGAATCTCCCGCAAGTGAACAGAGCCGATCCACAGGCTTCAGATGGATGAAAAATATAGAATATGACCATAGTGAGCAGGCAGGCGTGTCAACGTCAGGCTTCTGCAAATATTTCAACATTCTGACTGATGTACAGATGTGTTTGACTTACGGCTTTTGTCTGGATGGTTGGTCATGTTGATTAATTGTATTTTAGAGGAAATACTGATGAATTTAGTAAATATACATTTTTGAGGATATTGGTGAATATGCAGTTTTTAGAATGTAATGATAAATTTGAAATCTTGTTTATAGAAGTGAAAGTGAATGGATTTTGAGTGTTTGAAATGTTTGATGAATTGGACGGTGTTTATTTTAAGGATGCACCGTTAATGATGAAATGTTGTTAGAGTTGGTCTGGTGTAAATAGTTTCCTTAATGTATTTTGTTCCTGCCTGAGGAGTGCAGATGGAAAGGAGCTTGTAGCTAAATCTGGCACAGAGCATCTTTTCAGTGCACTGTCATTGTTTTAAATAAAATAAATGAACAATCAGTCCATAAAACTGAGCCATATAACGGAAAGATGAGGCCCATGAGCAGAATTAAAAAAAAAAAAAAAAAAAAAAGCAGTTTTCCCTTTTCAATGCCCCCATTTTCCCAAGCTACATTCTATGAGTGACGGCAGAGAAAGGGGCGCTCTCATATGGTATATACACATTTACTGTTCTTTACAACAGTAATATTTAATACACATGGGGGCATATAAAATTCATATTGTTAAAGTGCAGATTTGTGTTGTAATAGTGAGTTTTAGTCACAATAGAAATTAACAATCAGCATCTGCACATTTACCTTTTGAATATTTGAGGCCAAACTACAATGTAATAGCCCCACATTCACATTCTAGAACCTGAAAACCACTCATAATGATTAGGACAGAGGAAACTTCCAAATGTGGCCTGTCCAGGAGTTCTGAATCAAACTGAACTTTCTGAACCAGCGCGCCTGTTTGGATTTGAAAAGAGGGCGGGGACTGAGGTCATCTGCTACTCAACATGAGCAAACCTAACGCTCTGCGAAGAACTGCTGCCCCCTTGAGGCTGAACTCCAAATGGCAGCATGAACTACAGAAACATCCCCTGGGGAATAAATACATCAAAAAATAAATACAAGAATCAATGGTCAATCGAGTAAAATTTTATTTCCCAAATTTCTCACAAGCATTTCATGGGAAAGGGGAGAAACTTCTATAATGAAAAATATCGCATTTGACAGTACATTGTGAGAACAGTATTAAAAAAATAAAGACAACACACATGCAGAAAACACTGTTGAAGCATTTACATGGGCAAACTAAAAAAAGTTGATGAAACCTCACAGGATACTTTATCCACGACACATGGAATCATAAATAAGTGTGTCTAAAAATATCACATTCCTCAAGAGGAACAAGTACTTCAGTAGGGCCTATCCCGGCGCTCCTGACGATGCTCCCTGGAACACAAGGAAAAGAACTCAGCAAAACATGAATATGGCTTAAACACAAGCACCGGGATAATGGATCAAATCCAGACTTAACCGAAAACAAGCATTCTTACCTCATGTCCATCTTGCCTCCAGGCGGGCCCATCCCTCTGCCTCCGCGGCCACCCATCCGGTCCATAGGTGGTCCTCCGCGACCTCTGAAGCCTCCCCGGTCCATTCCTCCTCTGCCCCTGAAGCCCCCACGTTCTCCCCCCCAGCCTCCGCGGAAGCCTGGGCCACCTGGTCCTCCTCCGGCTGGGCCTCCACGATCCATTCCCCTGCCTCCACGCAGGCCCATCCCCCCTCTGCCTCTGTCACCACCAGGGGGGAATGGAGGACCTCCACCAAGACCTTCTGGTTTAGGGGCCTTGCACTGGTTGCACTCCATGCGCCAGGCGAAGTTCTGGTTTCCACAACCCCTGCAAGAAACAGCAGACCAAAGTCAGTTCTCCATGTGGATCTTCCCCATGCTTGGAAAAGGCCTTTGTACAATAAGCCATGAGCATTTTTGGAAAATATTCCACTTAGAACTGATCATGAGATGAGCATATTTAAAAGACTCAGTAGCCAAGAGCACCAGGCTCTACTGTAGACTGCTATGGCATATAGAAAGTAAAGTGGCAGACATACGGGTTTGGACACTCCCAGTCTCCAGCTCTCTGTTGCATGTTGCCTCCGGTTGGTCCGCCTCGGCCCATTCCACGTGGTCCTCCTCGTGGGCCGAACCCCCCTCTGTCTCCTCGACCCATCATACCTGTGGAACACAAGGTCATGTTCAGAATGCTCTCGTGTCTTATTCGTACATGCACACTCATCTGCATGTACCAACCTCCGCGGCCCATCATACCATCTCTCATGGGCATTCCTCCTCTCATCCCTCCCATGGTGGGCTTACGACGGGCCATAGACACATTCAGCCTCCTGCCCTGGAACTCTTTCCCTGAAAGAGAACAATGGTGAATGAGCTCAAGTCCATAATGCTCTTCTAAAAAGGTCAATCAATATAAAAGCACGTACCATCAAAGTATTCCACTGCTGCCTTGGCACAGACTGGCTCCTCATAGGACAGGGTGGCATCTCCTTTGGGCTTCCCGGTGTCTTTGTCTTCATACAGATTAATCGCAGGCTTTCCAAGTCGTCGGTTCATCTGCGCACACACACTAGATTAATTAAAGGAAACATTTTTTAAAAAACACATCTTATAGAAGCACACAGTATCTTTACCCTGATTGGGCCGACGTGTTTGAAGAACTCTGCCATCTCCTCCACAGTGGCATTCTCAGTCAGTCCTTTGATATAGATGGTGCTGTTCTCAGAGTCATCCTGCTCCTCAGGACGGCCTGAAAAGATTCCATGCATTTCAATCTAAAGATTCATGAAGCTTCACGTGTCAACACTAGAATCTATTTGACATACCCATTTCACGCTCTCCATCACCGCCCATGGGTCCTATGGTTCCGCAGGAGAGAACAAACGAGACAAAAATGAGTGACTGGACCAAGAAAAAGGTTCAACACCTGAGGAACACTAGCAAAATCACTTATAAGCACTCGTATAGATACTGTCAGCCATATTTGAATGTTGAAATGAAATGTTATGGTACACTGTCATTACCATCATTGTATTAAAATACCTCAAACCCTTTTGCAAGTGTTTGAATCTAAGATGTGTAAACAAAAACCCAGATAAAGGCTGATGGGATATGCATAAAAATACACCGTAACCAGAACAAACTGTCAAAACCTTTCAAAGATTCTCTTGACCGTAATACAAGGCTGAATGGTACCAGATACCCAAAGTGAATGGGGATTGAAACATGAACTCCCATTATTTATAAAAACCAGTGAATACTCAGATACTGGACACATTAGTTTAAAGCTTTGAATGCACTAACCAGTGTAACTCGTCAACTTACCACCAGGCTTACTGAAGCCACCTCTGTCTCCAGCGCTGTTAGGGGAATAAATGCAGATATGAAGGCGAATTCTCTTTTACAGCCACTCCCCATGGCTCGAGCAAGTGGCTTGATTGAGGGGTTAATGCAAACATGTGGAATATTTTACAGAACAACTCCCCAAAGCAAACTGGGGGAATCTACTCATCTATAGTAACTGCTATGTTAACAGAACAAGTTAGAAGACAACTCATTTTAACAAGGAAAAACAATGATCTTTGCACAAGGGTTGCAGATGCATAGCTACACCCAGTAATGTCACTTAACAGTTTGGAGCTTATAAAAAAACAGGTGAAAAGAAAATGTACAAAACTGGAAACAGTGTAATTCACCTTAACATTTGTTTAAAACACCAGTAACAATTACAGTTTACCAGGATGTGAACAAATTAAACCATATAGCATAATACCCATCATGCTTGTATAAAAAACAAAAACTCCAGAGTTCTTGAAAAAGGCATCCCCGTTTCTTTGCTCTACTCCCTCTTGCTGCTTAAGCTGGCGCCTCTGCACTGAGTACAGATAGTGTTTAGAGAATAGATGCTTTTAAATGGCTCTCACTGTTACCTGTACGGTATAAATGTGACAAAGCATGTTAAAAATGGATTTCAAAACACCAACAAAATTAAAACACATTCAGGACCCCTCCCAACATGCCCACAAAACAAACCTGTGCCAACACTAACTAAACTACTCTACTGTAGCATTACACCTGCACAACAGGAGTCATGTGAATAAAGACATTACCGTTGTTCTCAAACACACTGCATGACTCTAGTGACTCGGACTTGTGCTCCACATGAACACATTTGATGCAATATCGGGATATAATATATATGTCAATTTAGCTGTTGCTGCAGTTTCCTGCACAGTACGGCTTTGTTCACATGATCCATCATTTGGCTGTGTTAAGTAGCTTTATGTAAAGCATCTACCCTATAATAAAGTCACTCTTCTGCCTTAGAGGTTTTTCAATTTGACTCTAGTGTATGTGTGTACTATGCATCTGACCAAGTATGATATAATGTTAGTGCTGGTGAAAGTGGTGCAGGACGTCCAAGAGCTTTAAGAAACACCAAACTATGCCACCAAGTTGGGCTGGGCAATATGCTGTCATTTTTTCCCCCTCCATCTAATTGCTTATTTGCAATTTCTGATTCAATTTTATCTGACTGAAAACAAAAATGGCTTTCAATATTAATTTCATCAACATAAACTAGACTTTTAATAAATGCTATTTGACAGAAAAAACTGAAGAGGATTGGCTGTAGACCTCTCGATTTAATAAAAAAAAAAAAAAAAAAAAAAAAGTTGAAAAATCAACCAGAGATAGAGATAGATATATATATAAAAAAAAAATCAATTCATTTAACAGACATAGTCTGAGTGCTGGAAAAGTAATCCCATTTATTAACACACTAAAGTTTGCTCTGTCAGACACTGAACATTTTGGCATGTGTTAAACTCTACAGGATTTAGGCAGGGCTCTGCTATTCAACATTTAATGTTGACCTGGGTACTTGTTCAGCTCTCATTCTGAACTACGTTGGCTCAGAAAAGATCACAAAGTGAGGGATAGTGGCGTTCCTTTAGGTTAACGGTGTACACCCAATTATTGTATTGTAATATTACTATTCAATGGAGTGGCTGAACTGGAGCGTGCAATGGAGACTTCAGTAACACCACACAAACCAAAACCCTTCCATTTCCATTTGGTACCAACTCAATCTAATATTCAGTTTTAATGACCCACAGTCATTTTGAAAACTTGTGCAACGTCATTGTGACGAATAGAAAAATACTCCAGGATACAAAATTGTATTTAACTCTTAAGCACACCATGGATCTTTAACCAAGAGTGTAACTTTAGAAATCCTAAAGAGCAGCTCAAAAATAATGAAGGGTTGAATCCAAACACTTGTGTCACTCATGTTCCCATCATGTGCTTTTGTGTTGACATTTTGCAGTGACAAATTTCAAATAAATATGGATAACTGACCTGATTTCATTTGTGAACAGAGTATGTGGACATTTTGGAAACTACTTAAACAGTCGAAAGATTAGTCCCATTAGACTAGTGAAATAGTGTGAATAACCAGAGCCCTAACTACAAGTAGTTCTCAGCATTGTGCATGCCCTATCATAAAACCTTCAGACTCAAAACTTTTAGCCTACTTATATTGCACAGGTTTCTTACCTCTGGCCATTAAAGGCAGGACTGACCAAAGCCATCCAAATTAGCCATGGTTGACTAATGTGTTAAACGTTCTGTACTTGTTTTGGTCCAGCCCTGCCTTTTGACCGCAGCACCTGGAAGGAAATGTGGGTTAACACTCCAGAGCATCACTTACCCCATGCCTCGGCCTCCGCGCCCTCTGTGCATCATCCCTCCACGGTCAAACCCATCCCTACCCGGGCCCCTGCCATCACCTCCGGGGTACCTGGAACCATCGGGCCCCGCGTAACCAGAGCCTGTACCCTGTGCATCCTGGCGGTAATTGTCTGGGGAGAAGTCAAATTTACACAGATTAGTCTCCACATATCATCTCACCCGTTCCCAGAAGAGGGGAGCAGGCTTACTGTAGTGGTTGCCCTGGTTGTAGCTGGCCGGGCCTCCCTGTTGGCTGTACTGGCTGGCTGGAGGCTGTCCATAGGAGCCCGCGCTCTGTTGGGCATAAGCAGGAGGAGCCTGCTGCTGCTGGGCTGCCTGCTGATAGCCTCCTTGTTGCTGCCCATAGCCCGACTGCTGGGCCTGATAGCCGGGTTGCTGTTGGCTGTACGCCGCCGGTTGGGAGTAACTGCTCTGGTTGTAATTGGCAGGTTGGCCATTGGCGCTGTAACTGCACAATGAGAATTCAATTTGGGGAAAACATGGAAACATTAATTTGCTTGTTGCTAAAAATACCTCTGCTGAGCAGCAGGGGTGGCCTGTTGACCATAGCCTTGGTAGGTGGACTGGGCAGAGTAACCAGACTGAGAACTGTATGACTGAGTAGCAGCTGGAGCAGCAGAGGAGCTGTCATATCCACTGGCCCCATAACCCTGTGCAGACTGGGAGTAACCATGAGCTGTGGTGGACTGAGCTGCAGGGTATCCCGCTGTGAGCACACAGTCAAAGGGAATGTTCAGTAAAGGCTCCAGAGCAGAGCTTACATAGACATGTTAGACTCACTGGAAGCAGCTTGTCCGTATGAAGAGCCATACTGCTGTGGTTGCTGTTGCTGCTGAGCGTAGCCTCCGGCAGCTGGGGTGGCCTGGCTGTAGCTGCTGTCTGCTGCAGCGGGCTGAACATAGGAGCTGTAGCCCTGCTGCTGCCCATAGGCCTGCTGAGGAGACAACAGCACATTAGTGCAACATCAAGCACAGTACAACATGGTGACGGTGCAGTGCAAATTAGAGCTGTACTGACCTGCGCAGACTGTCCATAGCCTTGAGAGGGCTGTGCACTGTAGGAGGCATACCTGAAAACATAAGCAGTTTTAGAAAGAGCATCTTCAAACGACCTTCAAATGAATGAAAGAGTCAGGTTGGTGCTAAGCTCACTTACCCCTGCTGAGCACCAGCCTGGTTGTAGGAGCTGTAATCTGTGGAAACAGCAACAGTCAGACAAGAGCCACAACAGGAGGTTTGCGCGCCAGCCCCGCTATGCTAACGGCACGTTTATAGGCCAACACCAATTCATAGCCGCTAATGTTTAGAACGGCCATAAACGAACGGAAATACGAGCCGAGAACAAATCAAAACGTGCAAACACTGTAACGGTCTGACTATATTTATCGATATACCAGAAATACCGAAGAAACTTCGTCAGTGAAAACGCCCGGCGCCGGAGGCTTTGGGGCCTAGACCGGTGCAGAAAATGCTAACACCAGGAACACCATAGAGCTTTAATTTACAGCAAAATAATCCTGTTAAAACTAATGCCAGCGTCAAAATGAAGGCCTATTTGGAAAAGCACACTACAATGCTCTTATATCCATTGAAAAGTCTAAAGTTTGACTTGCCTGGAGCAGACGCCATTTTGTTGTGGTCGTACGCAGAGACTGAACAAAGCGGCGGCGCGGCACTGATAGCAGCCCGGGAGGAACTATCGCGAGGCTGAGGTAGCAGCAGCAACCAATGAGATCCAACAAGAGCTCCGCCAGCGGGGCAAAATACGCCCGTACTTTGAATTATTGTATGTAGAATTAAGTTAGAATTTGTCAGACCTAGTTAAAGATGAATTGTTGGTGCAGTTTGTAAGTTTGACATTCCTAGGTGAGACGGTTGTTGAGCTAGAGCGCAGACAAGGTAATGTGTAGTTGTCTTGTATTCTCTCTCTCCCGTTGCCTAGCAACCGCTGCAGCTGGAACTGTGTGTCACCTTTGAACTTTAAACTTCAAAGCTTTGAAATTTGAACTTTAAACTTCAAAGCTTTGAAGTGTCCACAGACGGACGGACAGCGCCATACCATAATATGTCCCGTTTTATCACGGGCGTATAAAAATAAGATATAAATAAGGAACTAGAGAGACTGTCGCCATGGTAACCTATACTAAAGAGTCGTTCTAGCAGACATACTGTGAGTGTAATCTACTCAAGAACTCAACAGGGAGCTGGACTTTTTCAATAATTTTCCCTTTAAAACTGTTCTTTATCTATTTTATGTAATGCAAGTTCTACGTCTAAGTTAGGAAATAAATTATTATTTTGTATAAATAGGCATCGAATAAACCATTAATAATAATAATAATCATTTAATATTTTGTTAAAGATTGCCCCTTGAGATGCATCATTTCTTTTCCAGCGGGTCCCATGGAAGTATAGTAAGTTCTTATTACAGATCCATGGGGGATCCTGACCAGCAGTTCTCTCCATATGGTGTATTAATGCACAGTTTAATTCTGCATAAAATATAGACCAGTGCAGAGTGAATATTCATTTTTATATTTCAGATAAAATAGGAAAACCACGAATACCCTTAAATCAATGGATTTTCTAGCTTTTTTGTCTAGCGTTTTTACTCAGAAATTTGGTCTTGCGCCACTCACAAGATGGCCGCCACATTTACCACGGCAACAGAACCCGTGTTCTATCTAGACCTTCTAAGAGACTGTAGTATACGCACACCCACGTGACACAACACGGAAGCAGCTCAGGAGCCAAACAAACTGTCCCTGGATGGAGGATGAAAGATGTAAATGTGTTTCTGGCTTTCTTTTCCTTCTAAAACTCACGACGCTGGATTCGAGGCTCTGTATAGCGCTTCTCTCAGATGGCTGTGTTGTGTAGACTCGAGGATGGTGCTCACATTTACCCTTCCTCATCATAATCATCTGTTTTATTAAATATGAACTTTGGAAATCTACAGCTAATGTCAAGCGATGATCTCTCGCATTTTGACAGCATGCAGCTGGTTTGGTTCAAATCGCCCTGGTTTCTTTTTGGGCACATTTTTGTTAGTTGTTGTCATGCTCTCACTTCATGCATTAGGTATTCAAGCAAGTCTTAGTTTGGGACCTGAAGGGAATCTACCAAGGTTCAGGGGTAAGGTCAAATCACACACTCATTATAATCTTGACTTTTTAAACACACTACTCTTAAATTACAAAATACAACATGTTTTAACTTCAGGCAAAGTTGATGTACACATGTTTATTGAAGGGGATCCTGTGTTATGGCACAAGCCCCATGTTCACTTAGATTTCAGACAGTCGTGTTCTGATGTGTCTCAGATGGAAGCACACTTCTGTTTTGCTGCATCTACTGTTCTGTCATGGTTCATGTACACTTTAATCTCTAAAATGCTTTAAAGAGGTAACCACAACCATCTGCCTCTACTGAAAGTTTATACTTCTCAGTAATCAATTCAATTCACCTGTCACTCCCTCAGAGTCTTACAGAATCATTCAACTTTTCAATGGGAAAAAGTCTTCAAAATGTTACATAACATCACTGAAACCCATGAACATTCAGCATTTTGAAGTAGGGACGCACACCTGCTCCGATCCTGAAAAACTGGTTAGATCTGATATCATGGTTGGATATAGAAATTGATGTAATAAAACTATTTTCTGATCGCAGTTTGCCCGGGTAGTCTAATGTTTAAACTTTTATTTACACAAAGCTGTACAGCAGTTTTGTCTCATATTATTTTTGATTTAAAAAAATAAATACTCATTTCAGTCTCTGTGCTGGTACTGGTTGATATCGGGTATTGGCAGATACTTAAAGCTATAGTATCAGAATTGGTATTGGAACTGAAAAGGCTCTATCGGTGCATCCCTATTTTGAAGACCACACAGATAGAATATTTTAATATACATTGTTAGTTGCTATGGTAATAGTGTTAAATTGTGTCCAAATAGTGTCTTTTGAACCTCAGCACTACTTTTACTGTACAGTAGTGGCTCTCAAATGGTTCTCTGGGGGTATGTGGATTCCTCTTCAGTTCAAATATTTGCTGAACTTCGATCAATCGGCCAATCTAAGCCACATTTTTGTCCTTCTGTTGGTTTATCTGTGGTACGAATTTATATAGTATAGTAGTATAGTATATAGCTTCCCTTTAGACCGTAGCTCTAGTTTTGACCTAGCAGGGCCATAGATTCATGTTCTGACTGTTATCAAACTTGTATTGTGGAGTGTGTAATTTTCTTTCTGTAGATGTGTTCTTGTACGCCCTGAGCCACGACGACGCCCCCTCTCTTCTGGTGAACCTGTGTTGCCTCCTGGTGGTGGGGCCTTGTCAGGAGCGGCGCTGGGGCACTGTGGCCTTCCTCTCTCTGTGCACTCTCTCCTGGGCTGCCCTGCCCTGTGCCTACAGCCTGGTGCTCTGGGTGGGCGTGGGCGATGCCAGTCGGGTGTGTGGGTCCTCAGCGGTGCAGCTGGCCCTCTTCACAGCACAGTGCAGACAGGTGAAGCATGTTTATGTAGGCCTGTCGCCATAACTACTATAGGCTGTGTTCATGTTCTAGGATTCAAAGATGTCATAATTTAAAATAACTCTATGGGAGATTTATTGTTTAGTAGACTTAGTTAAAGTCTAACTACAGATGTCAGCACCTTTTACACTGTGTTTATAATCAGTAGACTCCGAACAGTAGAGAAAGCTCCAAAACACTCTTTATACAGTTAAAGTGACTGTGGTATGGTTACACATATGGTTTTCATGTTTTTTAATTCTCTCTTGGTTTGGTGGGCTAGTGTCTGTGGTCAATATTTATTATCGTTTTACATCAGATAAGTGACAGTCTGTGAAAAAATTTTGAAAAGGAAAAGTATACAAATACAGGAAGTAGTCCTAACTTATGAAACAGAATCCTTCTGCCTATGTCATCAACACAGAAAACTCCATACAAAATGCAGAGACAGTTTACACACAAGGAAGACTTTTCCAGGGAGTTTAACTTTATTCAACAAAATATTTAGCTTTTGGCCCATTTTAAAATGATAAACTCCACTAACATTAGCAACCACTAAGTGAAATTGTTAGTCTAGCCAGTCATATGGACTTTAAAGTTCAAAAAAATTAGATAGATTATAGATAGATTTTCCACTTTTTAACTGAAAAGCACTGCCTGTTCTTAGAACTGTCTAGACGGGCCGACCGTACAGCCAGGCCTTATTCTGTTTTCTGTTTCTGTGACTGTTGTTCCCAGGTGAGGGGCAGGAGGGTGCTCAGATATGTCCCTGTGTGGCTCCTGCCGTGGATGGCCCTGCTCCTGGCTCTACTGCTGCTGCCAGGGGCCCCCGCGCTCCTGCACTTCTCTGCCATCTGCATTGGACACAACTGTATCCTACAACGTTCATTCAAAGGGCCTGTACCTGATTTCAAACCATCAGTCAGGAACATTTTTTAGCTACTCGACTACCTGTATTACTGTCTGAACAGTATCAGATCAGATTTAAATAAAGGCTTTAGTATGAACACAAAATCAAAGTTGTTTTTAAAGTGAAAATAACCATTACTAACATTACTAGTAACCATTCCTCCTCTCAGTATTACGTGAGGAAGATACTTCTTAATGACAGTACCAGACAGTGCATCCTTCACTGGGACACTACAGGAGCTGGAGGGCTACAGCCCTGTGCACTACCTCCCAGAGTGGGCTTATGTGTCCTCGTCCTCCAGACTCCGGCTCCCGACACACTCTACCTCACACAGGTAAGGGAGGGGGTTAAGGACACTGTTTTATTGTAAAACACACAGGGAGCCATTGGAGGGAAGTTAAACCAGGGGTGGTGTATTGTCATGTGTTAAAGCCAGCGCCTAGCTGCTGTGTTCTGAACCAATTGGAACTAAATTAGGACCACTCAGAATATAGCTCAGCTCAGGTGGACTTTGAAGGAGACAGAACGTCAGAGCAGTAAACGGTTGGGATTGCTGAGTTGGTGTGTAGAATGTGAATAATTTTCTCAAAGTACATTTTTTGGATTATTGTTTTAGATTTTTGAAAACCTTTATGAAATGATGTTTTACATAAAAAGGTGACAAAATGATATCCTGACAATGCTCAAATTCTCATATTTGTTTAGCAGATACAGTCCTCACTCTGAGGCACTACACCGACAAGAGCCCGGCCCCTCTGTGAGCTCCTCTCATCCTGACCCTAACCCACCCTCTGGAACCAGTCTCGGGATAGACCACTTACAGTCCAGAGGAGGTCCTGCCTGGAGGATAGACCAGTTAGAGTCCAGAGGATGTCCTGAATGGAGGATAGACCAGTTAGAGTCCAGAGGAGGTCCTGATTGGGGCATAGACCAGTTAGAGTCCAGAGGAGGTCCTGAATGGAGGATAGACCAGTTAGAGTCCAGAGGTGGTCCTGAATGGGGCATAGATCAGCTAGAGTCTGGAGCGGGTCTCATGTGGGACAGGTTTCATGGTTTGACTGAAGCTGAGCTCTTGGAGGACCAGATGCTTCGGGCTGGGATCCTGGCGTCTCTGCAGGATGCCTCAGACAGTCCTCATCCAGGAGCCGGAGAGGGGCCCCTGGGGTCTGCACACAGCCCTGACCCTACAGCCGAGGCCCTGAACACAGCAGAGGCTAAAGTGGAGATGCCCAAGTCCTCTGTGTCCTCTCTCAGGTGAGCAGACGTGCAAAAATATTGATTCTAAATATCAGAATTATATTTTTAAGTATCGGGCCAATACCGATGTATGGATCCAGTATCTCTGATGCCGATATTAGCACTGTTGTCTGTCCCTATAACTCATTTCCTCTCTTGTGTCTCATGTTTTATAGACCAGTGCAGCTGAGTGTGCAGCAAAAGTGCTGTGGGCCTATGCAGGCTCATGGCCCAGTTTCCATGCGGTTTAGAAAGTCTGTTACAGTGGGAGTGGGGCAGTAATAGTAGTAGTAGTAGTAGTAGTAGTAGTAGTAGTAGTAGATAGTTCTTGTATTGATAAAATGAGAATGATTTGTGGATGAATAAATACCTCAAAGCACCAGTCCCTACAGCCTGTTGCTCTCTGCTGCAGGCTGCAGCAGCTGGAGAGGATGGGCTTTCCCACAGAGAAGGCCGTGGTGGCACTGGCGGCGTCCAAACAGCTAGAGGGCGCTGTGTCCCTGCTCATCGACGACCGCATTGGCTCAGAGGTGGTGGTAGTGGGAGCCAAGGCCCCGGGACTCACTCCACACAGATAAATGGGAAACTACTGCGAGCACTCATCATTTGACTGTTACAGTTTGAATACTGTGAGGGTTCTTTTTGGAAGCTGCGGGTTCAAATAAAACAAAAAATGGTGCTCAAAAATGCACTTCACCACATGTTTGGTCTTTTATTGGGAAAAAATGAAGTCCTTGAACTATTCTCGGCAAAAACAGACCTTTGTGTTGGTTTGGCCCTCACTATGGAGCCTCTCTTGGTAATGGCCAACTTGGCTGATACTTGTTTAGCCTCATTTACTCTGCTCAACACTCCCCTGTATCCAGCAGATGGTGCACAACTGTAGTGCTAAGTGGCATTTTTGGTTCAATTTCATTATTTGGGATAGCAATATTAAAGGAATTGTATGTATGATTTAGATTTAAAATTCCATAAACATGACCTAACTGTGTCCCCAAATATGAACATGTTCAAATGACTTAACTTTTACTTTTTGGACCTTTGGACAAGATGATCAAGTTGTGTTTGTTATAATTTGCTGTTTTGGTTCTCAAGAACGCAGTCAGAAGCAGAAAGACACATGAGTCTCTCAGTTCCGGTCTTAACCTGATACAGTTGTGCTCATAAGTTTACATACCCTGGCAGAATTTATGAGGTCATTTGTGTAGTTTCTGTTGTCATTATAATTTAAAAAGAGGAAACACAGTTGTTTGATAATAAATGGCTTCACCCAAGCTCTAACCATGAGTGAAAGAAAAGTTTTTGTGTTAACATTCCTACTCTGAAAGATGGCCAAGAAATCATCAATTCTGCTGCCAGGGTATGTAAACTTATGAGCACAACTGTACATATTAACGCTCAAGTGTAAATCAGAACTAAACAGGGCTTCAGAAAGACAAGTAAAAACACATATTTATTACATTAGTCAAGACTGTTTCAAACATGGCCACATTACAAAAGTATAAAATGGTTACACAGCAGATTACAGCATAGGCATCATCTGAAACAATACACGTTATGTGTGAACAGGAAAAACACACAACTGTAGCAGTCATACAATATATTCAAGTTCTTAACATAAAATGGAGTTTGCATAGTGTTTTTATTTTATTTATTTTTATATCTTGCTTGATTTTACTATTTGGTTCCAGACTTCTTTAAAGAAGTTTGCCAAATGACCAAAAAGACATGAAAACTACATCACTGATACAACAGCACCACATGATCCAACACAGCATAAAAGCGTGAGTAAAGACAGGAGAGTGTACATGCTCAGCACATTTCTTCATTATTATTAGCATCATAATTGATTAGGTACATTAAATAAACCTTAAACCAACCAAAACGTCGTCATTTTGGTCACAAATGAACAGTATACATATGAGCTTTAATAGAACTACACAAATGCAGTATAAAAGTATCAGTTGGAGATGTCATTACCAGAGCTGTCGTTAATAGAGGTGGTGATCTGTGCTGATTCAGTGCTTTATATAATACAGCTCTATGCTCAAACAGACACGCCAACCCACTGCTCCTATTGGTCAGCCTTTGAGTGACAGGTGGGTTTAACCAATCACAGTGAAGCGTGCACTGGCAGAAGAAGCAAATCATAACTTTGCATTGACTTGTAAATATAACATGTGCATATTGGAATGAAATGATTGAAAGACTGAATTCATTATTTTAGATGGAGGGCAGGGCCTGTAAAAATGTAGAAATTTTCAAACTTATCCACAAATGTTGAACCTTATCATTATTGTTTTTTGTTTTAAAAAGTTAATTTCCCTTTTATTTATTTTTTCTGACAGAGTTCAACTCTGTGTCAGTTTTTGTTTCACATGGATAGGCCCGGTAATGACAGAGATATGAACCAGGTCAACAAATCTACAATCTGACAGTTACACAGCAACTCCACCTCTGACCTGTGTCCAGCTCAGGTTCAACTACAGCAGGAGTCTCCAACCTGTAGTCCAGGAGCTACCAGTAGCTCTCTACCCCCTTCCAAGTAGCTCACCAAGGGATTTCTGAATTCTATTGTGGATAATAAGTAAAATTTGATTACCTATAATTACCATTCTAAATGTTTCATTTTGATGCCCAACTTGGTGCACAGATAAATGGACAATGGTTGACGTTTTATAAGCATCTAACTGTTCCCCGGCTAAACCCGTGGCTGCTGCGACTGCTGAAATGAGTAGCTCTCTGGCATTTTTGTTTCATGAACACAAGGGACTGTTGGATTGTGTGAAATGAACTGTTTGTTTTTCTTGTATCCACAAAGACTGTGCAAGACGCTAGCTAAGTAACTAGATATGAACATTTGAGGTGCTACAGGTCTTATACACAAACAACTGTGGCAGAGGATGTTCCAGAGGAAACAAGCTCCTATACCTCGCACCAGACTACGCACTTTGTTCTGATGCTCTAATGAAATGTCATTGTCATTTTATATAACAATGACAATAATGCATCAAAACTGAATGGAATTGAATAGAATTGTAAAGGTAGCTCATTGGAGAAAAACGGTTGGAGACCCTTGAACTGCAGGAATTCTAGAAAGTTGTGACATTGAACGCCATTTATGACAGTTTAACTGCAATAAAAACAAAGACATGTATAAAAGTATTTACTGATGTGTTTAGGTATATGCCCTGGTTTATTTGTCTTATTTTGCATAATGTTATTGGATTAATACTCAGGATCTGCCACATGAAACCAGCAGGTGGCATCAGAGATAAATTACATCTGCTCCTAAGTCATTTGAACACAGGAGGATTTCATTCTCTCTATAACTGAATCATCAGAGATGAATGGACTAAAGTTCAGTTCCTTTAAAGTGACAGTACGTAACTTTCTGGAGGTGAAAAGTCACCTCAGGATTTCATAGAGATAAAGTTTAAACCATACTTCTGAACATGCTCCATGGAGGTGGATGGATTTATGCCATACTGTGGAAGATTATAGCCAAAGGACCAACATTTCCACAGAGGCGCCTGGAGCAGCCCTCCTACAGTACTAAGAAGAATCCTTGTGTTTGTATATTTTCGAGTGCAATAAACACATTCATGATGAAAACACATCCTTTTATTTGTCTTATTTTTGATCCAAAAAGTTAAATACTGTCCTTTAAGGTCAAACTCATGTATGCCTCATTATGAAAGATAAAAGATGTGCAGCAGTGAGTCTCAGAACATGCTGTAGAAATGTGAAATATTGAGCAATTTATGGCATTGTTTTCAATCAGCCTGTTTTAAAAAGGACATATTGTGCTATGCTACCTTTTTTAGAACTTTTAACCTTCATGTGCATCAGCAACATGATGAGATTAGCTTTGCTCTGTACTCTGCAGACTTTACGCATTTGTTAAATGTATGTGCCAAATCAGACTCTTAAACCAAGCGTTCAAACGGAAACTGCAAAACAGATTACTGCACATGACTACAACATCCAAACGCACTATTTACAAAACCTGATTCTGACACAGGTCACCAAAAGTGTGTTTTAGAAAAGCTTAAGTGCTTCTGACAGGTGAGACCACTCATTTCACTGAAACAGAGTTAACATCAATACATTTAAGATAAGAAGAGTTTAAATCTTCCATAACTGTTACCTAGCAACCATAATGTACATAAGGGCCAAAACATGTCTAAATTCCACAATAGTTCTGATTAGACTAACACAAATAAATCACAACCCCTTTTTTTTTATTTAAATGAAGGTTTAAACTGTCAGAAAATGTCTTTCTTGTGCATAAATTGTCTCTTTTTTGGATTTAAAACTATGATAAATATTCACTACATGTACTATCCACCAAACAAAAACCATGAAAACCTGTCACATGCACTTTAAACATAGCATAATATGTCTCCTTTAAAACTCTCGCCTGACCTGGAAGTCCTTTGCAGCACCACACATGTTTTCTCTTTTCAAAACAAATTCTTCAAAATTAAAAAAATAAAATAAAATCAGCACCAGCACGACCCCCCTCCCCCAGCAGTCATGGAAGTGGTTATTGCTTACTCCACGTGAAACCCGCCACAGAAGGCTTGGGTTCCCTGAGATGTTCTCCTGGACATGCTCCTCAAGCCATAGTTCCCATTCGAGTTCTTTATCTGTACTGTAGGATCATGGGACAGTCCTAGTTCCCTCGGGGTTTGCTGTCAGATGAGGAGAGCAGAGTGGACAGGTGCTGTGGAAGGGACCCGGAGCGCTTGTCCCTGTAGAAGCTAGGAGGCGCTGTACCATAAGCTCCATCCCCAGACCCCAGATCAGGCTCTGTGGAGAGAGACAGCGGTCGGAGGGGGTTTGCTGTTTGAGATGAGTATTCAGTAAGACAATATAATCTATAGCATAGGTAAATGTCATGATCTAAAGGTAAGTACTGGCAACAGCAGTTCTGGTAACTTCCACCAGTCCCACTGTGGTCTATCGCCTGCTTTGGTTGTACTCACTTTGGTTCTCTTTCCGATACTGGTATTGGTTATCAGTATCTGTACATGACCAAGCCGATACTAAAAAGGATCCATTGCAGGTAAATATCCAGGTCAGTCAAGAGTCATAGTCCCTCCAGCATGTTCTGGACGTTCCTTGGGGCCACCGCAGCTGCTCCTCTCCATATGGAGGAGCAGCGGCTCTACTCCGAGTTCCTCCTGGGTGACTGAGCTCTTCACCTTATGGCTAGAGCTTAGAACACATACATGCGTTCATACATGCATATTTCGCCCTACACACACATAAAAACCTGTTTCACTGTAAACCTGAGGCTGGTGCACAGGCCAGTTTGAAGGGCTTTCCCACTAACAAACATAAAACCAGTTCCACTCAGACGTCCTACTGGAGCTGTGCGTGACTGTGGTTTCACAGTATCCCAGGTCTTGTCCCTTTGGTCGTTACTCAGAGCTCTGGACCATAGGTGAGAGAGGGAATGTAGCCTCTGGTGAATCAAGAGCTTTGCCTTTGGACTCAGCTCTTTCATCACCACTAACAGTCTGATATTTCTCTAACTTGCATTTGTGCATTTACAGGTTTTTATAGCTGAAAAATACTTTTAGCACTCACAAATAATCTTACTGTGAGTTGCTTGCCTTTCCACAGATCAGACCAGTAGTGAGGCCTGCTGGAGTCACCTGCTTGTATCCATGGATATACTATGAAACATTCCAGGAAAGCAATGAAAAGCAAGAGGTGGACCCTATTCCAGAAAAGTTACACAGTGTACCTTTAGAAACCCGTGGAAACAGTCCAAACTGTGGTAGATCAGAGTAGAGCTGATGGACACTGGGCTCATGTCTAGCTCTGGTTTTCAGGAAGCAGACAGGGTCTTATTTTGTTCGTTGTTGTTTTGGCCGGCACGGTGGCTGAGTGGCAACACTCAGGCCTCACAGCAAGAAGGTTGCGGGTTCGATCCCCGGGTCGCCCGGGCCTTTCTGTGTGGAGTTTGCATGTTCCTCCCCGTGTCTGGATGGGTTTCCTCTGGGTGCTCCGGTTTCCCCCATCAACTCAAAACATGCAGCACCCTATGAACTAACATCAAGGACCATGTTGTCCACCCTCCTGTGGGCTCACCACCTGCAGAGGGGTTCATAGGGGGGGTCAGGTGCTATGAGTATTGGGCAGCACGCTGCCCCCGCGACCCAGCCGGATTAAGCGGGAGAAGATGGATGGATGGATATTTTGTTTGTATCAGCTTTTTGCTGTCTTGTCTTCATCAGAGTTTAAGTTCTCTCTTATCCAGTCATGTTGGTCACTTTAACCATGCTGGGAAGCCAAGTCTCTCTGGCCCCAGACCCCTCTGGGAGCAAGTGCCCTCCAGGGTCAGACCCCTCTGAGAGCGAGTGCCCTCCAGGATCAGACCCCTCTGAGAGCTAGTACCCTCCAGGGCCCCCTCAACCGGAGCAGTATGGCTAACCTCAGGCAGTTGAGACACTAGTGGCCCATACTGATCCAAAATGAGCCAATGGAAACAAGGCCAATGTTTGTTCTGCTCTCCTCACAGTCTGTTCTGTGGGTAAGATAACAGAGACCTCTGCTTGTCTCTCTCTAATAAAGTCTTTGACAGGGAAGAACCTTTACCCTGTACTGTTCTTCCATAGAGCTCTCAAAAGTATTGAAAATCAGATATTGATAGTGAAACTAGTACCAGTAAAAAGTCCCACTCATAGGCAAGAAATTAGCCTTCCCTGAAAGGCTTTAGAATGATCTGGAGCTGTATCAGAACAAGTATAAGAGCACGTAAACTAGTATACACCCATGGAGCACTATGGAACCTACCTGGACCATGAGAGATTACATACGTATAAGGGATTACATATGTATAAGGGCACATGGGAATACAAAAGAAAGTACTACCATTTAATGTGGAAAATCACACTCTATTGTCTAAAAAAACTATCTGAATCAGTAGTGAGTATCAAGTCTACTCTGTAGTATTGAAATTGAGTTTAAAATGCTACTATAGTGACAGCACTATTTCCTTTTGTCCCTGTAAGTGTCAGGCCTCTCTTCTCCGTGTGGCAGTGGTGAGTGTGTCCGTGTTACCTGGCCAGATGATGGCCTCCAGCAGCGTCACCCTACGAGCCAGAAGCTCCAGGTCTGCCTGCAGCTCCTGGATCATCTGCAGGCTAACGTCCTACACACATGTACACAGACCGCTCAGACCGGACCGACCAGCCCTGGAGCAGTCTGCCCCGAGTCTGGACCAAAACCAGGACTGGGGACTGACTTTCCAGGAGTCAGTGCCCTGTCTGTGCCCTGTCTGCCTGCTGAGCCTTCCCCTGCCTAAAGCTTCTTCAGCTCTCACTCTCCATTAGGGCTGTAGTTGACTAAAGAAATTCTTAGTGGACTAAAGATATGTCCTTCTGATCATTTCCACCTTCATGGGAGTCCCAGAAAACAATGTATTTATATAAAGACAGATTAAGGCTCATGTATTACACACAATGGACTCTCATGAGCTTTTAGCCATGTCATAATGCTCAAAACATACCTGGAGTTTCAATCACACATGTTTGAGGAATCCTTTAATATTCATCTGTCTACCTCTTCAAAGCTCAAAATTCTCTGTTCCACCTTGTGATGTCATGTTGTGGTAGTTTTCAAGTTAGCATCTCCTTTTACCTTTTGTTCAGTAGAGATTGGAAATTTCAGGGCTGAAATCATCCAAATAATTCTAGTGAAGGTGAATGGAGGTTAAAAACACTGTATTGCCACATGACATCACAAGATGGAACAAAGTGTTTTCTGAAGAGCTCAGCCTAAATCTGCAGGATTAATGTATGAATGAAACAAAGCACAACTCCAAGTATGTTTGTGATGAGAAAATGTTATACCATAGATCAGAAAATAGCATACTATGAGCCCTTTAAACTTGTGAATCATGAGTTTAATCTGCCGTTTTACATATAAATACCAGGAAATACCAAATCTTCATTTCACTCACTCCCTTCTCTTTTTTGCTGTTGTCCCATAGAAATCCTGATCATCTAAAATGATTAGTCAACCTACAGCCCTACTCACCATGGATACCGATCATAGTCTCGAGGATTAAAACCCTCTCGGCTAAGATCTTCAGGGCCTCTCTGATCTGGTGTATGCCGTCTCCCTGTGGAAAGATACAGCGGTGAGCAGGCACAGGCGGTTAGAGGGTTAACTCCTGGAGTACATACACCGGTCACTATACTGGTCAGTCAGGCTGGACCATGCTGCTTCTCATGCTGGCTCCATGCACAGCGACCACTGTCTGAGAAGGCTCATGCCATGTCCTACAGGCAGATGCTCCAGTCCAAACCAGTCTATCCAGAGAACACAGCAGTCACAGTGTGCTCTCTACTGCAATACTGTATACTGCAATACTGTATACTGCAGTATTGTATACTACAATACTGTAATACTGTAAGCATGAGGCTCATTCACCCAAATGTTCTTAAGACCCCTTTCCTCAAGTGTACTGTAGAATAGACGGCTCACTTAAAATACTACATCTGAACCTCATCCTAAAGGTAGAATGTAACACATACTCTGTACTGGAGTACATTTTGGGGACTCTTTTGAGTAGATTTTCAATGTATTTTACTTGTAATTAGTGTTGGAAGAAGTACTCAAATTTGTTACTTAAACGAGAACTCCAGTACGTTTGAAGCTAAAGTCCATTGCTAGAGGTGGTGGAATTCTGTCAGAAGCCAAAAAACAGCACAGATCAGTGTTCAGTGTGAGATCTCAGCCTCGGAGGAGATTTCGCTGTGGCAGTGAGTCTGTCAAGGCAACAAACTAGTGTAGTGATGGGGGCAAGTTCTTAACTTCCACGTAAAATGCCAATTTGCTTCACATTGAAGAAGCTTAACACCACTTTAACCCATCTTACAACAGCCACGAGTCTAACAAACAAAACGCTCTGCCTGGCTCACACATTAGTGTCTGGATACATTAGAAAAAATCTTTATAAGCAGCCTTATACTTACCTCTGTTGATTTCCCACTGCACATGCCAAAGCCCAAAAGACTTGATCGCCGATGTTGTTTCTAATCCCATTTATTTATGAGTTAATTCAAAAAGAAAAAAAAAAAGCTAAAAAAAATACATTCCTGAACCATTTTCATTCAACAACTTTCAGTTTCTCTTCTTCTTCACTGTCAGTGGTCGAACCTCACTTGTTGCTTCTGGCGGCTCGAGCCTCTCGCTACCGCTGGAGTTGACAATCGAGTCTTTTGGGCTTTGGCCTGTGTAGTGGGAAATCAAAAGAGGTGGTTCACTGTGTTTTTGTCAATTATCATGTCATCTATGCACTGTTCCTTGGATAATATATTACAATAACAACATTTTTTTTTTAAATCTCTAAGTCTATGTGGTCCTAATTATGTTCTAGTGGTTTAATGAGAACACTAGTGAATGAGGCTCATTATATTTGATTTTGTTATAATTGTTATAACCAAAACATTCAAATACCATAAACACACATATTCTGAAAAAAAAAAAAGTTAGACAGAAAGAGAAAGGCGCATGCAGGAAGTCACAGCAGGTTAATGCATCATACATTTCACACTTGAGATATTGGATTGGTTCATACGGTCATGCACTGTTATGGAGTAGTAAAGGCAGCTGTATCCACTCCACTGAAACCTGTGTCCCCACTATCCCAAACACTGTACACATATATATGACAAATGTGGCTCTTTGGCATATACTGCACTCTAGAAGTCTAGTTTTGGGAAGTTTTCATTTGGAAGTAACTGCTGTCTAAATGTTGCATTAGTCAAACTCTGGTACACTGTTTTGGCCAGTATCAGTCTGGATTCTCACATGGTGAATGTATATGCCAAAGAGAGAGAGAGTGATGAGAGCCGTGGGCAGAGAGCAGGAGCAGGACAGGGCACAAACCCCGCAACATCACCACAACAACATGAATATGAATCTATGAGACAAGTCACAATCACAAAGAACAGCACAGATGTACAGGGCACCACAGTGGTCCTGAATGAGCTACACACAGCCCAGGCCTGAGAGGTGAGGGCTCACCACAAACAGCGGGCCACTAAATCTAAAGGACACATATTATGCATTCATCTTTCATTCTCTTTTAAACATGCGTGTGGTCAATCCACATTTTAAAATTTTCAAACTCAAATAATGTCTGGATTTGCAAAGTACTCTTTGATTTGCCCACAGAATGAGTCCTGTGATTGTTTATGGTCTTCAAAATTGCATTGGAGAAGTCTGGAATTGTATTTATGGTGCAACTAAATGGGCAAAAGTCAACAGAGCATTTTTGAGTGCTCAGAGAAGATAATTTTGGATTAGACGACAAGGACGAGGGAACAGCAGTATAACATGGTTAAAAGGTTAAAAAAAATCGATTTTGCATAAACATGTGTTCTTGAAATGGTAAATGAAATGATCTTACATTGAAATTGCTCTGTACAATGAGCAGGAGGTAAAGAGAACAGTGATATTAGACACATATCTGCACAGTTATCAAAGATCAGGTACTCAGTCTTACCGGTAACCCCTTCTCTCCGGGCTCACCCTTTGGACCTGGTGCTCCCTGGAACATATTGAAAACCACAGAGGAGAGGTGTCATATCATGATATCAAATATAATATCATACCTTGTATGTATCTGTGCACTCTGCATATCTTAAAATGACTTCATGTCCATTGTAAAAGCTTTAATAGTCCCTCAAGGTTCTGTGTTGGCACCACTGCTTTACATTTTCTACACTGTGTAAATAGGAAGATTAGATCATTCGAATACTGTCAGTTTTTCAGGGATCATTTACTGTCAAATCACTGAATGTTGACAAAGACTGTACAGCAAAGGAAACGGCAGACATGGGAGTCCTTACCGGCTCTCCCCTGAAGCCCCTCTCCCCATGAGCACCAGCAGGACCCTGGAACAGAACAGACCTCAAACATGATACTGATGTACACATGAGGTCAGACCATGATGAACACATGAGGTCAGACCATGATGAACACACGAGGTCAGACACACACATGAGGTCAGACACACACATGAGGTCAGACATGATACTGATGAACACATGAGGTCAGACACAGGATGAACAAATGAGGTCAGACCATGATGAACACATGAGGTCAGACCATGATGAACACACGAGGTCAGACACACACATGAGGTCAGACACATGATGAACACATGAGGTCAGACACACACATGAGGTCAGACATGATACTGATGAACACATGAGGTCAGACACAGGATGAACAAATGAGGTCAAACACATGATGAACACATGAGGTCAGACACATGATTTACACATGAGGTCAGACTCATGATGAACACATGAGGTCAGACACATGATGAACACATGAGGTCAGACACATGATGTACAAATGAGGTCAGACACATGATGAACACATGAGGTCAGACACACACGAGGTCAGACACATGATGAACAAATGAGGTCAGACACATGATGAATACATGAGGTCAGACACACATGAGGTCAGACATGATGAACACATGAGGTCAGACACATGATGAACACATGAGGTCAGACATACACATGAGGTCAGACACAGTAGATCACACACATGATGAACACATGAGGTCACATACATGATAAACACATGAGGTCAGACACACACGAGGTCAGACACATGATGAACACACGAGGTCAGACACACAGTAGATCAGACATATGATGAACACATGAGGTCAGACACACATGAGGTCAGACACACATGACGTCAGACACACATGAGGTCAGACATGATACTGATGAACACATGAGGCCAGTGTGTCATACTTACTCTCTCACCACGCGCTCCCTTTGGCCCTACAGGGCCCTGGGCCCCTGGTACTCCAGATTTACCCTGCACAAAGAACATGGGGTGACATAGTGTACACAGCACATCTACTATAGTGCGGCCTCTGTACTCACGTTCTGCCCTGGGGGCCCAGGGGGTCCTAAGGGGCCTCTGGGACCAGGAGGACCTGCATATCACAAAACTACAGTGTCATGTGCTGTTGGGGAGCTCAGATTTGATAGTAATCGTATAAGTGCCCTTTAGGAAGTATAAGAGGAAGTATCAGAGTGGAGCTGTATTATATCTGACAGTGACCAGAGCGGGGGACATGACCACTGGTCAAGTGCTGCCTCCACAGGGCCTGTGCAGCTCGGGGTCATGCAGGACTGTCCAAGTATACACTATGTCTACCCAGTGAAGTCACATCTTCATTCTCAGATTATTATTCAAACTCACTAAACAATAAGTACAAAGAAATGATACTCACCCACTGGCCCTGGTGGGCCCTGGGGGCCAGGCACAGGGGCCCCTCTGGAGTCATGAAATGTGTTGGTAAAGAAGTGGTCTTTTCCTCGAGCTGGACACAAAAATATCTCCTTTAGTCTGTCGTATCATAGATCTTGGCTGTGTATGAACAGAGGGTCTTCCTTTTGAATGCATTTGTACATTTACACCAGTCCTGAGTCTACACAAGCTGCATTACCTGGAAACATCCTCTATGGGGCAGTATCCTCATTTAAATGACAAAAAGGAGGCGCCATAGCACAAAGATTACTGCTGAGAACAATCTCTTTTTGGACTGAATGTGACATTACCTATGTCCCAAAAATTACATGTTAGGTGTGTGTAAAGAGATGCATTTGCCAGAGCTAATAAAAGTACCACTATTCACAAACAAACCCTGATCCAGTTCTTGTGCTTTTCATTCAGACTTGTGACAGTGACAAATAAATCAAAGTAGATCTCTGATCGTCTGGAGTGTCCATAAGCCCTCCTGACCGTTCCATACTTTCCTGGTCACTCCTCTTTCTGTAAATGCTCTTTAGCATGTTTTCTGTGGTCATCTGAGCTCAAACACAACAGTCTGCTTCCTCTGCTCCTTCTGCCCTACAGTATATCCTCTCCCTCTGAACATGTCCTTATCTGCTGTATCTGTCCTCCTCCCTCCCCTTGAAGGAGCCCTCCTCTGCTCCCTCTGTCCTACACCCTCTTCTGCTCCCTCTGCCCTACACCCTCCTCTGCTCCCTCTGTCCTACAGCCTCCTTTGCTCCTTTTACCCTGTATCCTCATCTGCTCCCTCTGCCCTACACCCTCCTCTGCTCCCTCTCTTCTCCTCCTCCTCCTCCTCCTCGTCCTCCTCCTCCTCCTTCTCCTCCCTGTTCTTCTGCTTGGCCTCCTGCCATGCCTCCTGTGGTCCACTTGAAAGACTCACTGGGCAGAGGGTAAACATGAGGGTGTTTGGTGAAGGAAGCCCTCCCTCCTCTCCCGGGTTCTGTGAGGGGGAGAGGGGCCTGTGCCAACCTCAACAGCCCTCACCACAGGATGCCCCATGAGCCTGGCAGCCAACACTGTGGTGGCTGATAATCACTATTTGCCGATATTGATATTACTCACTGCAAGACCCAAATGTATAAAGTGAAGTTTACAAATGAACTTATAATAACAAAATGGATTTATATTCATATAAATATAGATTCATCCTCATTTAGTCTGCTCAAAAACACAGATCTGATGCACAGACTGAGAATGACCCAAGCACTCACAGACTGGAGCAGTGGCCAAATATAGGCAAAATATCTGAGCGATACTGACATCAATAATTGATGCCACCAATAACCAATAAATCTTCCCTAGTTTAAAGATGGATTAACCAATCAGAGGATGCATGTTTCCACTGGTGTCAAAACAAACCAGATAAAGCAAACTCTTGACCACACTGGTGTCATCACCAGCACATGGCTCATGGGCACACAAACAGTGGAACAGTGGTGAGTTTACCTTCTGGTTCTGGGATGCGTGCGCTGACAGGGGCGGGTGGCCCAGGGGGGCCAGGGGGGCCTGGGAGTCCCCTGTCTCCTGGGAGCCCTGGGGGCCCGCGAGGACCTGAGGGACAAAGGAACAGAGGAGGATATGAGCTCATATGACGACATTTCTATTTAAAACAGAACCCCTTTTATGCAAAATTAAGTAGACCAAAACAGACCAGAACAGAACAGAACAGAACAGAGCAGACCAGAGCAGACCAGAGCAGACCAGAGCAGACCAGAGCAGACCAGACCAGACTAGAGCAGACCAGACCAGAACAGACCAGAGAAGACCAGAACAGACCAGAGCAGAGCCAACCAGAGCAGACCAGAGCAGAGCAGAGCAGAGAAGGCCAGAACAGACCAGAGCAGAGCCAACCAGAGCAGACCAGAGCAGACCAGAGCAGACCAGAGCAGACTAGAGCAGACTAGAGCAGACTAGAGCAGAGCAGAGAAGACCAAACTAGAGCAGACCATAACAGACCAGAGCAGACCAGAGAAGACCAGAGCAGACTAGAGCAGAGCAGAGAAGACCAGAAAAGACCAGAGAAGACCAGAACAGACCAGATCAGAGCAGACCAGAGAAGACCAGAACAGACCAGACCAGAGAAGACCAGAACAGACCAGACCAGAACAGAGCAGACCAAACCAGACCAGAACAGAGCAGACCAAACCAGAGCAGACCAGAACAGAGCAGACCAAACCAGAGCAGACCAGAACAGAGCAGACCAAACCAGACCAGAGCAGACCAGAACAGAGCAGACCAAACCAGACCAGAGCAGACCAGAGCAGACCAGAACAGAGCAGACCAAACCAGAGCAGACCAGAACAGAGCAGACCAGAACAGAGCAGACCAGAACAGAGCAGACCAGAACAGAGCAGACCAGAACAGAGCAGACCAAACCAGAGCAGACCAGAACAGAGCAGACCAGAACAGAGCAGAGTCGACCAGACCAGAGCTCATGGGGTAATGTCTGCCCATTGCCCTGGACCACACTGAAGACATGACGCTGCTTATGTGCACATGCTGCTAATTATTTAGACAAACACCAGGAGACATGTTTGTGTACACGTAACTCTAGACTTGATTTATTGTACTTACGTCATTAAGTACAAAGTACTGCATAGTGTAAAATAACACAACACTCGGCTGGTGTTGGGTTTTGGGTTTACAGTGTTGGGTTTTGGGTTTACAGTGTTGGGTTTACCTTCAAGTGACATTCAGTTACTTGTTATAGTGCATTACACGGTGGTACAGTCAGGCAGCACAGTGGCACTCACGCCTCACAGCAAGAAGGTTCCAGGTTCGATCCCCAGGGCCTTTCTGTGTGGACTTTGCATGTTTGCATGTTCTCCCTATGTCTGGATGGGTTTCCTCCGGGCACTCCAGATTCCCCCATCAACCCAAAACATGCACTGTAAGTGTGAAAGTGGAGTGTGTGAGTGATGGTGGTAGCTTACTACCATCGGGTCTGGAGTGAATGAACTCTGTTAATAATGCTTTGTAGATAAGATATCCTTTATTTGTCCCACAATGGGGAAATTTCAGTGGGACAAATAAAGCGTCTTTGAGGACATGTGTCTGTGAAAAAGCGCTATAGCTGCTGTTGTTGTAAGGCGGCCTTGGGTGTCCAGAAAGGCGCCAAATAAATAAAATGCATCATTATTGTTGTTGTTATTATTATTATTATTATTATTATTATTATTATTATTATTATTATTATTATTATTATTATTATTATTATTATTATTATTATTATTATTATTATTATTATTATTATTGTAGGATAAGGATGCACTAATCCAGCTTTTTCAGTTCTGATACAATACCAGTGTAGGGATTTCACAGTTACACAGTTTACTTTTTACAGAATAGTTCCATTTGTGTTGTGTTATGCTGTGCTATGATATTTGTCTTTCGAATAACTACTGAAAAGCACTGTAACAACTTAACAACTTAAGACTGTCATAATGTAAATAGTCTTATTACATAAAGTAGTACTAGTAGTGTGTATGGGTGCTGATATTTGATATCAGTATCTGTATCGGTGTATCTGTATCTTTATCAAATCAACTATTAGGAGTTTGTGAGTTAGCAGTGTTCTTTCATAACAGTTGCACCTTGAGTGATTCATGCATATTTGAGTATTCCTTGAATATTCTGTGAGGGTTCAGTGCTTGAAAAAACCTGCACCTTATCTCCACCTACTGCTCTGTACTCATTTACAATTATTCAAATATTCAGACATTTAAAGAATAAAACACCATAAACTGATGATCAGAGAAATGCCACAGTGGGGGGCTTCTTACTTACAGTTTTGAACAGGAACTGAGAGGACCTGTTTTTACTATTCATCGTTTTTAATCTATATTTGAGGTTTATAATAAACAGAAATTCAACTAATGATCTACACACATTACATACACATACAAGCTATAGTTTAAACGAATGCATTTTGCAGTGACATCATTTTGGGGGATACTGCACAGAAGTCACTGGATTAATGTTCAGCAGTACACTGTATCAGTCTCAGGGTAGTTCCATAAACATGCTCTAGTTTCACTTCTATCTCTATGGGAGTAATTCCACACTGATAGTTCAGGGCTAATGTTTTTGGAGGTTTTACATGACTGAAGCCTGAGGCACCACCCTCTAACTCAGAGAGGCCAGCTCTTTGGCAGGTGCACAGTCAGGAGCACCACGATGGAGTCAAAGGAAACCCACCCATGCTCATGTATGCCTCACCCACACCCGCCCTCACAGGCGGGGCACCTGCACTCTTGTGTAGCCATAGGGCAGTGGATGAGTGGAGCAGCTGATGTTATCAACATTCCCTGAGGATCTAATGCTAACTTTAGGCATGCTCTGTCTGAGGCTTTATTAGACTACTCTGAAATCTTTATTTTAACACAGTCTTATCAGAAAGAGCTGACTCAGCTGGAACTTCAACGGGTGAGCTGTTTGTGCTGTTAAACAAATCTCTCTCACAAATAAAATTACAAGCTAGTTCACATTAGCCAACAGTTTTTCAATTAGTTACTGTCACCTTTTGGCTGAAGATCAAATCTCTAAACAGTACCATGAACCTCGTATTGACCACAAGCTCCTGAAAATGTTCTTTAAATCCATTTCGTAATTTTCTTGAGTTTTTGGACAATCAAAAACTTGCTAATATGTACACTGTAAAAAATAAAAAAAAACTTACTTATTGTGTCTCTATGGTAAGCTAAACATTTCAACATAGAGATACATGTAGAACACCCTCATCACATTTACAGTGTTATTTATGGTCTGTTTTCACTGATCTGTAATGTTTTCCTATGAGATGGGAGGAAGATTCCACAGAGTCTCTCAGGAAGGAGGACACAGCACTGATCTGTGCAAAATACACTTGAAGGCCACATACTGTATGTTTAGATCAAACTATCAGATCAAACTACTACATAACATATTGATTAACGATTGTTTCGAAAATGCAGTATTTACAGAAAACAACGTGTTAACGTGTCTAATAAGTCTTGCTTTTGTTTTTTGACTCTCTGAATCACCCCTCCCTTTGCTCTACCCCTTCCCTTCTCATGGCAACACGTGGCTTTTGTGGCTTCCTGGCTCACACACTGAGTTGTTTTTGAAACTTTTTGTTTTTTGAGCTCAGTTTACCACCAGTTTTTAACACCATCCAATGGAATCTGAACCAACTAAGAAGTGCAGCATGTGCAGTTCAAAAGACACAAGTAAGGGCCTGTTGGATTGGATGAAATCGGTTGTATGTTTCTGCTGTATCCATGGAAACTGTGCAAGAGGCTAGTTAAGGAGCTAGCTATGGACATTTGAAAGGCTTTTTACATGGTACGTGGCAGCAAATGTGGCAGAAACACTTTGAGGGAATGAACAATTTCATCACCAACTGAAACACCAGAGCGGAGTAAGAACAAGTTGTGTTCACCTGGGGCCCCCTGGACACTGGTGTGATGCAGCAGGCCAGAGGAGGGACACTTTTGGCTGGTCTGCTGACCCTCCCTGACCAGTCCTCCTGTTAAACTGCACTGAGACCTTTGAATGAGACACAAAAGCCACTGAGAAGTGTTGCTGCTGATGCAAAACTTGAATTTCCCTCATGATCAATAAAGTCTCTGTGTCTCTCTCTCTTCAGAGCGCTGTCACAACATAATCAGAGTGCATCCCATTAATACAAGGAAGGAAGGAATTTTTGTATAGGACCTAGGGGAGATCACTAGATTACTCAAACATACATGGATGACATCTAAGGTTTCTTCAGCCATGATAAAAGATCAATGTTATAACGTGATAGAAAGCTCAAAAATCTAAGCCTGAAAACAGGAGGTAACATAACTTCTGTGGCTCTGTGCATCAGAAGAGAGCACAGTGTCATGTGATGGATAAATATGTGGACTGCATCTTTCCACACCTAAAATGGTTTCTCTTCACACCTCAGTATTTACATCTAAATGCAGATCGACCCCTCCTCGAACTGCCACCTTAACGTGGTGGAGGGGTTTGAGTGCCCGAATGATCCCAGGAGCTATGTTGTCGGGGGCTTAATGTCCCTGGTAGGGTTCACCCAAGGCAAACAGGTCCTGGGGGACGGGTCAGACTAGGAGCAGTTCACAAAGCCCCTATGATGAGACAAAGAACGAGGCCAGTGATGTCGCCCAGAATGGCGCTACCGGGGCCCCACCCTGTAGTCAGGCCTGGGGTGGGTGCACGTTGGCGAGCGCCTGGTGGCTGGGCCTTTCCCCACGGGGCCCGGCCAGGCCCAGCCAGAAGGAGCGACATGGGGCCACCCTCTTGTGGACCCACCACCCGCGAGAGGGGCCATAGGGGCCGGGTGCAGAGAGATTTGGGCGGCGGTCAAAGGCAGGGGCCTTGGCGACCAGATCTCCGGACATGGAAACTAGCTCTGGGGACATGGAATGTCACCTCCCTGGGGAGGAAGGAGCCTGAGCTTGTGCAGGAGGTCAAGCATTACCGGCTAGATAAAGTCGGCCTTACCTCCACGCACAGCTTGGGCTCTGGAACCCAACTCCTTGAGAGGGGCTGGACTCTCCATTTCTCTGGAGTTCGACCGTGGGGAGCAGCGGTGAGCTGGTGTGGGCTCATTGCCCCACAGCTCAGATGCTGCGTGTTGGAGTTCACCCCGGTGAACAAGAGGGTCGCGTCCCTGCGCCTTCAGGTCGGGGATAGGTCTCTCACTGTGGTGTCGGCCTACGGGCTGAACAGCAGTGCAGAGTACCCAGCCTTCTTGGAGTCTCTGGGAAGAGTACTGAACGTTGCACCGACCAGGGACTCCACTGTTCTACTGGGGAACTTCAACGCCCACATGGGCAATGAGGGTGACACTTGGAGAGGGGTGATTGGGAGGAACGGCCTCCCTGATCTGAACCCGAGTGGTGTTCTGTTATTGGACTTCTGTGTTAGTCATAGTTTGTCTATAACAAACACCATGTTCGAGCTCCATCAGGGTCCATCAGTGCATGTGGCACCAGGCCAAAGGTCGATGATCGACTTTGTTGTCGTGTCATCTGACTTCTGGCCATGTGTCTTGGACACTCGGGTGAAGAGAGGGGCAGAACTGCTAACTGATCACCACCTGGTGGTGAGTTGGGTCCGCTGGCAGAGGAGGAAGCCAGAAAGACCTGGCAGGCCCAAGCATATTGTGAGCGTCTGTTGGGAAGGTCTGGCGGAACCCTGACGGTGTGGCCTTCAACTCTCACCTCCGGGAGAGCTTCTCCCGGATCCTGGGTGAGGATGGGGACATGGAGTCCGAGTGGGCTTCATTCTTGCTCTCCATTGTTGATTCGGCCGCTCATAGCTGTGGCCGCAAGGTCTGTGGTGCCTGTCGTGGCGTCAATCCCTGAATCCGGTGGTGGACACTGGAAGTAAGGGATGCCGTCAGGCTGAAGAAGGAGCCCTATCGGGCATTGCTGGCTCAGGGGACACCTGAGACAGCTGATGGGTACTGGCGGGCCAAGTGTGCTGCAGCCTGGGCGGTTGCAGAGGCAAAAACTTGGGTTTGGGAGGAGTTCGGGGAGGCCATGGAGGAGGACTATCGGACAGCCCCAAGGAAATTCTGGCCTCAGGAGGGGACGGGGGGGGAAGGGATCCCCAATACTTTGGGGATCTCGTCAATCTCACCGTCACGTCTTCCCAAGAGGAGGCTGAGGCTGGGGACTCGGAGGCGGACTCGTCCATCACCCTGGCTGAAGTAACTGAGGTGGTTGGAAAGCTCCTCGGTGGCAAGGCTCCAGAGGTGGATGAGATCCGTCCTGAGTACCTTAAGTCCCTGAATGTTGTGGTGCTGTCTTGGCTGACATGCCAGGGCTGTCCTTTTGTCACCGGTTCTGTTCATTGTATTTATGGACAGAATTTATAGGCGTAGCCAGGGGCCGGAGGGGATCCAGTTAGGGGACCACAGGATTTCATCTCTGCTTTTTGCGGATAATGTTGTCCTGTTGGCTTCATCGAACCAGGACCTGCAGCACTGGGGTGGTTTGCAGCCAAGTGTGAAGCAACTGGGATGAGGATCAGCAGTTCCAAATCCGAGGCCATGGTTCTCAACCAGAAAAAGGTGGCTTGCCCTCTCCAGGTGGGTGGGGAGTCTCTGCCTCAAGTGGAGGAGTTCAAGTATCTTGGGTTCTTGATCACAGTGAGGGGAGGATGGAGCGTGAGATTGACAGGCGGATCAGTGCAGTGTCGGCAGTGATGCGCTGTGGTGAAGAGGGAGTTGAGCCGAAAGACAAAGCTCTCGATTTACTGGTCAATCTACATTCCTCCCCTCACCTATGGTCATGAGCTCTGGGTAATGACTGAAAGGACGAGATTGCGGCTAAAAGCGGCCAAAATGAGAGATAGGGTGAGGGGAGGGAGGAGGGAGGAGTAGAGTTGCTGCTCCTCCACGTCGAGAGGCGCCAGCTAGTCAGCTAAGGTGGTTCGGGCATCCGGTCCGGATGCCTCCTGGACGCCTCCCTTGGGAGGTGTTCTGGGCATGTCCCACCAGTAGGAGGCCCTGGGGAAGACCCAGGACATACTGGAGAGACTATGTCTCTCGTCCGGCCTAGGAACGCCATTCGGAGGAGCTGGAGGAAGTGGCTGGGGAGTAGGAAGCTTGGGAGCCCCTGCTTAGACTGCTGCCCCCTGCGACCCAGCCCTGGATAAGCGGAAGAAGATGGACAGATGGATGCAGATCGACATCACGGGCTAACAGATCCTAGGGTAGATACTCAATATCGTTTCCGATATTATGATGATAATAAAAACACTCTTTAGTATTTTCTTGTGGTCTTATATGTGTGTACACCCTCAGTGGTCCAGGTAGGTTCCATAGTGCTCCATGGGTGTATACTAGTCTATGTGCTCTGATACTTGTTCTGATACAGCTCAAGATCATTCTTAAGACATTCAGGAAAGGTTTGTTTCTGTCCTGTGAATGGGAGTTTTTTGTATCAATATCTGCTCAAATAAGTTTCAATACTAGTTTCATTATTGATTAGTATCTGATTTTCAATACATGACACACTAGAGCACCCAGAGGGAGCCCACTGTCCACTATGAGCCTGTCACTTTCCTCCTCTCCTCACTTCCTCCACACAGAGCCACACATCCCCTGCCTCCTCATGAAGTAATGGAGATAGAAAAAACAATAACAAGCTCCATATGGAAATCATAAGGCCCTGTGTGTGTGCACGTACTCATCACTTTGTGGGTACTAAAAAAACTGTACACACACATTATAGGGACCTGCCCACATTATGAGGACACAAATCAGGTCTCCATGACGTAAATCCTTTATGATTAGATCATGGTTTAAAGTTCTCATAAGCCTGCAATCTGCCCTTCAGTTCTGAATGCGTATTGTAAAGGCAGAACTTTGAGAAAAGAATCAGGACACTCCACACGGTCTGGATCCTATTCGAAAACATTACATTTTTACTATTACAAACCATGTGAGTTGTAGCTGCCGTCAGTGGCGACTGTCATACATTTAAATTCCTGTTTTGTAATATTCAGATTGGAATTCAGTAAAATATTTAAAGGCAACAAATAGTAAGAAATAAATCCTATTTTCAGTATATTAATTTTAATAAATGTTTAATTAATTCTTCTTGTATTATTATAATACAGGGAGAAGAGGAACCTTTTATTTGTCCCGCTTCAAATTGCAGTGTTGTTTCTGAGGGGAATATTTAGATTACACTGCCTTCTTACTTGATCGACACATGAGAAGCAGCGCTCTGGCCTCAGAGATTAAAGTGATCAGAAACCAGAAAAGACACAAAATGGCTCTAATACAACTCCCTGGTTCCAGACACAGTGACATGGACATACACTTTCTTGTATTATGGGTGAGGATAACAGTGTGAGTGTGTCACCTGCTGGTCCAGCAGGGCCCCGGGACCCTGGGCTCCCAGACGGGCCCTTCGTTCCTGCGTCCCCTCGAGGCCCCATGGGACCAGCTGGCCCCCGAGAGCCTGGTATCCCTGAGTGAGAACACACACGGTCAGTCACAGTCAGCACATAGACATTATCCTAAAGAGCTAATGAGGAGGGGGCATTACCATCTCTGCCAGGAAGTCCATCTCTGCCCTTCTCCCCCTGAGGACCTGAAAGAGGACAGGCACATAGGTCATGATAGTATTCCACAAGTACAGAAGTATTCCTGTGTAGATTATACGTAACACCTAAACTCTGCCCACAAGCACATTTCAAACAGAGCTGCTAAACCGGGCCGAATCTGGAGGACTAAAGGGTAGAGTGAGGGGTGGGGTCTGGAGGACTAGAGGAGGGAGTTAGGGGGATCGAGGGGTCTGGCGGACTAAAGGGGAGAGTGAGGGGTGAGGAGGGGTGCGGTCTGGAGAACTAAAGGTGGGGGTGAAGGGGAGGAGGGACGGGGTCTGGAGGACTAAAGGGGGCGTGAGGGGGGAGCAGGGGTCTGGAGGACTAAAGGGGAGAGTGAGTGGGGAGGAGGGGCAGGGTCTGGAGGACTAAAAGGAGAGTGAGGGGGAGGAGAGGCGGGGTCTGGAGGACTAAAGGGGGAGTGAGGGGGAGGAGGAGGGGTCTGGAGGACTAAAGGGGGAGCGGGGGGGAGGAGGAGGGGTCTGGAGGACAAAAGGGGGGAATGAGGGGGGAGGAGGAGGGGTCTGGAGGACTAAAGGGGGAGTGAGGGGGGAGGAGAGGAGGGGTCTGGAGGACTAAGGGGGGGGGAGGAGGGGTCTGGAGAACTAAAGGGAGAGTGAGGGGGTTGGAGGGGGGTTTGTAAGGAAGTGTGTGATTGGTCTGGTATCAGAGCAGAGGCAACTGGAGTCAGCACGCGGGGCTAAACCAGGAGTAGTTGATCCATCATCTTCAGTTAGACTGGACATAATTCAGATGCCCTTCCTTACCCATGCCCTGTTCCACCTGTGGATATTCGAGTCCAGTGGCGTCACTACAGACACTGTACATTTAAAGTGAGTTGACAGAAACATTAGAGTGGGAGTCTGTATTTACCAGCTGGGCCTTGCTCTCCAGGAGCTCCCTGTGATGGTAGCGCTCCCATCAGTGACACACCTCCTCCTTTAACCTGCAGGGAGCGATGTGACGTAGACTCAGGGGATGTCAACAGCTGGATCTGAAATTAAAGTTTGAAGGTCATGTTGTTATACTTTGGTGTTTCGTTCTCAGGATGATTATCCTCAGAATCAGAAAGCAGAATGAAACTCAACGCTGAAATGCAGCCCAAACCTAAAAATCTGATCTAAATGGTCACTACATAAACCCAGCACCTGTGGCTGTAACTTTACATGAGGTACAGTCTGCCCATATACTGTACTGAAAAGCATTATTCTCTCCATACCCAGTGCTGTAAGCTACTATTGTAGCCACAGCTGACTGATGGACGCTAGGCTGCCAAACTGCACAATCAGCCCCTCCCACCACCAGCAGGTTAAGGCTCTGGCTCAGGTTCAGTCATGAGTGTACTTTTACAAAACTGTAACTTTTTTGAAGCAGTAAGAGCACAGGCTGCACACTTTGAGTCCTGGTTTAGTCCCTGTTTAGTCCTGGTTTTGTTCTGTTCATTGTTGTTTATCCACTTTTCTGTTCTTCCACAGTGTTGAGTAGAGTCTGGTGGTGGCTTTGGTAAACTGACATGAGTGTATTTCTCGTGTGATAAACATGAAGTGTTGTGATGTGACTCACCTTGGTCTCGAGAGAGGAGAGTCTGTGTCCCAGAGCAGAGAGGCCACTGCAGTTGGCACAGGCTGCAGGAGACAGTCATGTGGTCAGTATAGATCCATGCTGCTTATAGCCAAGAGACAAGAGCTTGTTATACCTTCACTAACTCTAAAATAATGGTGGCCTGGCCAGTCTGGTTCTTACTGTGGGCAGACTCAATGGTTTGGGGGTTCTGGTTCTCACTGTAAGAAGGCCCGTGGGTCTGGGGGCTCTGGGGGCTCTGGGGATTCTGGGGATTCTCGTTCTTACTGTAGCTGGGCTCAGGGGTCAGAGGTTCTGGTTCTTACTTCTTAAGTGTACTTGGGGGTCTGGGAGTTCTGGTTCTTACTCTAGCCATGCTCAGGGATCAGGGGTTCTGGTTCTTATTGTAGGAAGGTTTATAGGTCTGTGGTTTCTGGTTCTTTGTGGTGGAAATTTGAGTATTATATCTGTTTTTCCATTGTCCAGGATACGCTGTAAGAAGTGTTAAAGCCACACTATTGTTGGTCTAATCCTTTAGTCTCACAGAAAGGCTGTCGGTACCTTTGTGTTTTCCATTTACATGTCTGCGGTTTGATTCCACATGTTTTTGTTTGATCATCCTGACCTGTGCTCAGATGCTAATGTTTAGGTGTTACATCTCTAAGCTAAGAAGGCCAAATAGCCAGACTGACAGTCAGTGTTTGGGGAAACGTGAACTGAACACACTGTATTACTGCCTGATGACCGAACTGATGACGAACGTGTTCATTGTGGTGTCTGTGAACAGCATGTGCTTCTATTTAACTTTGTTCAATAGGGTGCCAGATTTCTTCAGTGTTCCAGGTGAAAATCCAGCTAAACACATTGTAAAGAGCCCTTAATGTTTAGCGGGAAAACATTCAATCTGGCAACACCACAAGCCACCAGCGTCACATCGCCACATGTGTCTGGGTCTGGGGGTTCTGGTTCTTATGGCAAATTTTTAGTTTAACTCAACGCACACTGCCGCCTTTGCCTTGTCGCCATTGTTTTTGATTTATGGATCTGTGTCAAAGTCTATGCACTGTGCCGGATTTAAAAATGGTATTCATGTATACAAAATGTGGAGAGTGGAGGACCAGAAATGTATTTAGAGTAGATGTAGAGATCACAGCCCTTATGTCTGCATCATTTTCCCTTCCTGTCTGTCGGTTCAAGGGGGGTTCAAGGGCTCGGGATCTGGGGATTCTGGTTCTAACTGTAGGTGAGCTCGGTGGTCTGGGGGTTCTGGTTCTTACTGTAGGGGGTCTGGGGGTTCTGGTTCTAACTGTAGGTGAGCTCGGTGGTCTGGGGGTTCTGGTTCTTACTGTAGGGGGTCTGGGGGTTCTGGGGCTTCTGGTTCTTACTGTAGGTGGACTCGTGGGTCTGGGTGGAGGGCTTCTTCACTGCGGGTGCTTTCCTCACGGCCTCCTGTGCCACGTGCAGTTCTCCTCGGTCTGTAACACATACAAACATGAACATGAGTATGAAACAGTGAAACACACACTTATATTAGGCCTGTCTTGTGTAGCATGTAATCTGGACACAAGCATCATTATTATCAGATTTCAAAAGGAGCCCTGCTGTAACATTATTGCATTCATTGTTGTACTGTATGTCATAAGAAATATTATTAGTAGTAGTATTATAGAGTGAAGCATGAGCTGAAACAAAAAACACACTGAAATGTTTTGTAAATGTGATGCAAAATCTGACTCAGAAAAACAGGCTTGGCTCAGAATTTCAACTCGGAAACTCTTGAGGAAATGTTGGACTTATCAACAAGGACTGCAAGGGATTTTGTTTTGTTTGATACTTTTTATTGTGACTAGGGTTGCAAAATTCTGGGAATTTTCTAAGTTGGAAACTTTCCATGGGAATTTTTGGGAATAAACAGGAATAAACAGGAATAAATTGGGAATTATCCAAATTGAAGGTTGGGGCATCTGTAAAGTTGGTAGAAATAACTGTAGCACAATATTGTAGCACAGTCATGGCTGCAACAGATAGATTTGTGAGAATAAAAATGTGTAGAGCTGCTGTTCCTTACTCATATGGACAAAGACACTATTTTCTGAAGAGCCATTGAAGCCACACCCCCTACATGCATTTTGTATCCCTCTATCACATGCACAATAACTTCTAGAATTCTGAAGAGGTAGAACTGCTTTTCTGAGCAACAACAGCAAATACAGACCACTGAGACCACACATTACAACCAAAGGACTACATGCAGTCAAGGAAGTTTGGAGGATATATGAGGTGGAGGATATTTGATCTATGTCTAGCTTATGATGCTAGTTACTGGAAAAATGTGCTAGTGCTAGACTAGAAATAACTAGAAATAAGGCATTGACTTTTTGAGACTGGAATTTTTATTTTTCATTTTGTAGTGGAAGCTGTAAGCAACATTTTAACAAACGTTCACGTTTTGTTCTTCTGAGTTCTTCTGACAAATAAATCAGAGTCATATGTGTTAATTATCTCCCTTTAGCAATAATGCCTGCTGATGACAAAATAAAATGTTAATATTTTTGTTACAATAATTCCCTAATTCCTTCATTTCTGTGCAAAGTTGCCAATTTCTAAATTCCCAAAATTCCCATACCAAAGTTTCCATATAAATTTTCTGGAAACTTTCCAGGAATTTGTCAACCCTATAATTGTAATTTACTGTAATTTGTATAATTTATATTATATCAAAGGTCCTATATTACCCGTAGTTGACTCGTTTGAATTTTAAGCCACTTTAGAACATCTTCATAAACATACATGGAGTTGTGTTTTGTTTCATTCACACGTTAGAGTAACATCTGTAAAACTCAGAATGCTCTGTTCCACCTTGTGATGTCATGAAGTGGTAGTTTTCAAGTTTAACAAAAGGTATAAGGAGTTGCATCACATCACAAGGTGGAACAGAGCGTTTTGAGCAATGGAAATCCAGACAATAATACAGGGTTACTCAAGCATGTGTGAATGAAACAAAACAACTCCAGGTTTGTTTTTGCGGAGGTAACAGCATTCTAACAACATTCTAACAGCATTCTAACATGGTCTAAAGCTCACAAGAGTCCATTTTGCGTAATATAATGTCGGACATTTAAACGAACAAGGGTCAGACTTGTTTAGCTGTGTCCTCTGTCCTCTGTTTTCGGTCTCTGGGGACAGGAAGAGGCCAAGTTGGATCATGTCCCCAAATGACACCGAAACAAACTTGTGTCTTATCTGGTGCTGAGAAAAAGGACCGTACAAGGAAAGGACTCATTGAAAAAACACATGAAGCATCTCAAAGGCCTCTCCAAAATAAATTAATATATGACACATCCAGGACTAATATAAAGCCTGAGAAGTTCCCCTTTTCACCGCAAATACAATCCCCTATGACACACACTGCCAACTATAACACACACACACACACCAGGAGGGACTCTCTCTACTCTCTGTCGCTCTGTCCTGCTTTCTCTCTCCACTTTATCTCCGCTCTATCCTCATTTCCCCTCTCCCTCTCTGTCTTCCACCCTCCCATTATCCGTTCTGCCCTCTCTATCCTCCTCTCCCCTCTCTTCCCCTCTATCGTCTCTCTCCACTCTTTTTCTCCCACTATATCACCTCTCTCCTCTCTTTCATTTGATCTCGTTTTCCCTCTCTCCATGGCAAGAGGGAGATTAAAAAAATTACAATATTTTGCACAATTTATAAATTCTTTCTGAATATTTTGGGAAGTGATTTTGATACATGTAGGCTATTATGTGTATTTAGATTTTAATTGAATTATTTTTAGGATAACATGCAGGTTTACTGAAGTTACACTGCCCCTCTCAGCCAAACACAGCTCTCTCCACACTAGCGGAACTAGAGTGGAGAGAGCTGTGTTCGGCTGTGTTCTCTCTTCCTCTATCTTCCCTTTTTCTTCCACCCTATCATCCTCTTCCTCTGTCCTTTCTCCCCCTATATCACCTCTATCTACTCTTTTTCTTTCACTATATCATCTCTCACTTCTCTCGCTCGATCACCATTTCCCACTCTCTACCCATCTCACTCCATTTTCACTCTCCACCCTCTCTCTTTCTCTCCTTCTCTCCCGCTATACTCTCTCCCTTCTCTCACTCCACTCTCTCTCCCTTTTGTCTTTCTCTGACTCTATAATCGCTCTCTCCTCTCTTCCCTCCTCTATTTCCCTGTTTATCCTCCCTCTCTCTCTCTCTCTCCACCCCCTCACTCCCCATATCCTCTCTCACTACACTCTCCCCCTCTTTCTCCACTGTAGCCTCTCTTCCTTGTCTATTTCCACTTTCTTCTTTTCCTTCTCTCTCGACTCTTTCTCCCACTCTAAACTCTCCTTATTTTCTTCTCTCTCCTCGTCTATCCTTTCTCACGCCCCTCTCCACACCTTCTGCTCTCTCTCTATTCTCTCTTTCCCCCCTCTATCCTCTCTTCCATCTTTCTTTCCCCTGTCTTCTTTCCCCCATACCCTTTCTCTCCACACTATATTTTCCCCCACTCTATTTATCTCTTTCCCCCTCTCTCCTCCCTCCCTTTTCTCTTTGCACTCTTATCTCCTTTTCCCTCCATCTCTCCCCCTCTCCCCTTTCCTCTGTCTCTATCACTCCTCCTCCCCCTCTCCTCCACTCTTCTATCTCTATCACTCTTCCTCCTGCCTCTCTCCTCCTCTCCTCTGTCTCTATCACTCCTCCTCCTCCCCCTCTCCTCCTCTCCTCTGTCTCTATCACTCCTCCTCCTCCCCCTTCTCTTTCTCATGCTGCAGTATCAGTGTTGCTCTGGTCTAATTGCAGCTCTGGGAGGGTCTCTCTCTATAATGTGTGAGTGTGTCTGACCTGGTGGCCCCCGGAGCTGATCAGGCCCCAGCTCATCCACAGAGGGGCCCCAGAGCGTGCAGGGGCCACAAGACGGGGAGTGTACAGACTGTCAGAGAGATGGGGCCCTGACGCAACCTCCCAGGGGCCCAAGTCTTAGTTCAGTTCAGCACTTAAAATCGTAGCTGTTTTCATAGTATATTAGACGTTTATTTAGACTGTGGTCCAATTGTTCCTGATTCTCCCAATAGCAGCCGACACGGGGGTTTCAGGTGCTCATGTTTTAGAATTCTCCCGTGGTCTGGTGGATAGTACCTTTGGTCCATATAGTAAAACAATATGAACCAAAGGTACTATCCACCCATCAGTTCAGCGTCAGTTTGAGAAAAAAAAAAAACAGCTGAGAATAAAAGTACAAAAATCAGGAAGTGGCACTGAGTTGTAAAACAGAATCACTCTGGCCGTGTCATCAACACTGAAACTCCATTTAAAATGCAACAACAATTTGTCCACAAGGAAGGACAGTTTCTGACAGTTAAAAATAAATCAACTTTCTATCATAATGTTATTTCATACCATACAACTTTATTTATAAAGCACTTAAAAACTTTACAGCCAGTCAAAGTGCTGCACACAAACAGGAAAAGACAGAACAGTAGAAAGGACATATATAAGTCCTTTGACAATATCCACTATAAACTAGTATTGTCAAATGAGTAATTTTTAAGTGTAGATTAATCACACTTTAGAATTTTGATTAATCACAATTAATCGTAGTTAATTATTCTTCAAAAAAAGACCAAAATACTTTGACAAAATGCAATAATATGACTTTTTGATAATATATCAAAAAGTCATATTATTGACATTTTTCTATCGCTAGTATTTTTGTTGACATCATTGCCACGGGATGTCGTGCTCGGCTTGTTGTTGGTACAAGTAGCGTTGTTGCTGCCGCTGAATCAAACCCGTGTTTTGCTTTAAGATGGTATTTTAAACTTGTTGCTTCTGTGGAAAGAGAGTTCATCACGGCAATATCTGCAAACTACCTTAGTTTGATCTAAAGTCCAGTCGGGCAGTATTTTGAAGAGAAATTTGCCGCTGAGCGCCAGTCACAGTCTCATCTGTCATCGTCACATCCACGTATGGACAGACCTGATCACTGACCTAATAACCTGCACCGCCTTTCAGGTCACCATCGCGCTTTCGATAGAGGAGCATTCAAAATAAACTGTGTAGCTACTCTGCGTTAAAAAAAAAAAGTGTGATTTTTTTGTGATTAATTGCATGTGTTAATACGTTAACGTTGACAGCCCTTATATAAACACAATACAACTACTAAAAACCATAGAAAATAATAAGATACTCAACAACAAGAAATGTACATGTTACTTTTTAAAAAACAGGTGCGTTTTTAGGAGTGATTTAAAAACAAACTGGTTCCACAACCATGGGACAGCAACAGAAAACACACGGCTCCCATGAAACTCAAGTTTAGTCTTTGGGACGGCACTGGAGCTGGTCTATTGACCTGAGAGTGCGAGAGAGGTGTAAGAGTGGATCAGGTCACTGAGGCAGGAGGGCGCTAGGCCATGCAAACACTTAAAAGTAAATAAAAGAATTTTAAAGTCGACTCCAAAACACACTGGGAGCCAATGAAGACAGGCTAAAATAGGGCAGGTGCTCTTGTCAAAAACATGCCTGAAGAGGATCTAAATGTCATCCATGGAGTAATGTATTCAAACCCTCTTTACAGTTAGCAGGACGAGTTGAGCGAGGCTCCGCCCACAAGCTTACATCACCCACGTTCCCACATGACAATTATCTGTATATTGTCTGTGAAACGTATAAAACATGTGAATATATCATTTTTCAAACAATAAAAGGTGCTGATCTAAATCTGTTACGTGTTAGTTAATACCCCATAGAAGTCAAATATCCTCTTTAACAAAATAAAGTTGTCATTCGTTTTCTTAGTATAGTCATAACCCGTTCTAGAATTACCTCCAAATCTATTGAAAAAGGGTGAAAAAAGGTGTCTTGCTCAAATGTAGTAAAGTTAAAGGTCCTACTGCATATTACACTAAACTGACTCTTGTGAGCTTTAAAACATATTATAATGTTATACCTCATCAAAAACAGACTCATTCACAGTAATCCTTCATTATGTGTCCTTCTACATCTCCAAAGCTCAAGATGCTCTGTTCCACCTTGTGATGTCATGAAGTGTTGGTTTTTAAGTTAACCTTTTTCCTTTTGTTCAGGATAGCAGAATTTGTGTGTTAAACATGTGTGAATGAAACAAAGCACAACTCTCACAACAGCTCAGATCAAACCAACGCACTTTGGTTTGAAAAGAGAATCGACCAAACAAAACATGAAAGAGCAGTACTGGCAAATGTGATTAACCCCAGACTTTCCAAAAACACCCGGCTCTCCATCCTGCAGGTGACCCGATGTCCCAGGACCCAGCTGTGTGTTTATTGGGTGGTGGGCTGTGGGGGGACACCCACATCACTGCTCCCCCTCCTCACCCCCCAGTGCAGCCCAGGTGAGAGCTCATAATACGGGCTCCCAGTCGTGTGCAGGTCCCTGGGTGTCACCTCATCAGGGGCCACCAGGCCGGGAAATCTGCTCTGGGCTGGTACCGAGGGGCCCCTGGAGTGCTGGTGTTGGGCTCTGGTATAGGTGAAAAGCAGGTGGACAGGACAGTTATGAGGCAGAGACTGTATAGAAATGGATACAGGTATGCGGCTCGTGTGTTCATGGGGGCCCTTCCAGTTCCATCCACTGTTTCTAATTGATTTTACAATTAAGTTTGAAAAACTGTCATCCAACAACTACAATGAGCCTTGTAATTTTTGTCTTAAAATGTTCATATTAACTGCTCTACATTATCCTGGTGTTTTTATTTCACTCTTTTGTCTGTAAATAGAATCCTATTCCTAATATTGAGCCTGGCTCCAAATTCACTCCTACAACTGTGAGCATCGTGGGGTTAATTTGCCTGGAGCCAAACGCTGTGGGTGACATCACGTTTTGTATTTGTATTTATTTGACCTTCATTAGCGGTGCTTCCACACAACTATTCTTCCTAGAGTCATTGGCCTATGGTGAATGTTTTTTGGGCTGATGGGGGAAACCCGGAAGATGAGTACCTGGAGGAAACGAACCCATACGCGGGGAGAACATGCAAACCACACAGAAAAGCCCAGGCGACCTTCTTGCTGTGAAGCATGAGTGCTAGCCACTCAGCCACCGTGCCACATTTTCCAAGCTACAATATGTTCTAATGTCATTTCCTCGTCACAAACAGACCTGGAGTTGTGATTTGTTTCATTCACACGTTTAACACAAAAATTTGCACATTTAGACTGACACAGGCTGAGATCTTCTCTCAAATGGAAAACACACCAACTTGTGGATGTTTTAAACTCCACACACCTTCACTAGAATAATTTGGATAATGTCAGCCCTGGAATTACCAGTAAACAATGTCTCGACTGAACTCAAGATAAAAAGAGCTGATCACTTGAAAACTACAACTTCATGACATCACAAGGTGGATCAGAGCATTCTGAGTTTTGGATATGTAGACATACTAATAATAAAGGATTATTCAAACATGTGAATGGAACAAAGCACAACTCCAGCTCTGTTTTGGAGGAGGCAACAACATTGGCTTAAAGCTCACAAGAGTCATTTTGTAATAACATAAGTATATTTAACATTTTTACTAAAAAAAGTTACAAATGCATTGTTTTAATTTCATGGTTTTACTTCGTGATTGTAAAGCATACCTAAGTAGACCTCACATTAGAACATTCCAAGGGACCATGTTATACCCTGGGCCATAACTCCTCCAATGTTTTATTTTGTAAATAAAAATCCTTTTTTTCTTTCTTTTTTAAAAGGAAACTGGTTGGAAAGGTTGGAAAAATGTGCAGAAGAGTCTCCCTGGTGTGATGTCATTTTATGCTGTAGAACTCAACTGCACTTCCTGTAATTTTCTACATATTTTTAAACTTTTCTTAATAACACTTGATTGCTGTAAACCTGTTGACGGGGATTTTCCACCAAATGAAGTCAAAATGAGAAAATCCTAAAAACCTTGAACTGCACACAGACTGTTTGAGTATTATAGTGAGGCTGCTAACGTCTAGAATTGTTCAATTTAGTGATAGAAGCATGAAAATTTGCAGAAATACTGTTTAGCAAGGTAGTAACAATATTTGATATGGATCCAGACACAAATCAATTCCAGGGGGGAGTTATGGGCACAGCCTTATTTGGTCAACATGGAAACGAGGCTGATAAGAAAATGGTCTGTAAAGGGGTCGACAATTAGTCTTATCAACTATATATCACTATAGCAATGCTATATACACTACTCACTGTTAGTCGACACTCACAAATCGAGGAGGAGGAGGAGAGGAGGAGGAGAGGAGGAGAGGAGAGGTGGAGAGGAGGAGGGGAGGGGGATGAGAGGAGGAGGAGAGGAGGACGAGAGGAGGAGAGGAGGAGAGAGGAGGAGAGGAGGAGGAGGGGAGAGAGAAGAAGAGGAGGAGGAGGGGAAGAGGAGGGGAGAGAGGAGAAGAGGAGGGGAGGAGGAGGAGGGAAGGAGGAGGAGAGGAGAGAGGAGGAGGTGGAGAGAGGAGAGGAGAGAGCAGAGAGGAGGAGGAGGAGGAGAGGAGTAGGAGGAGGAGGGGAGGAGGATGAGAGGAGGAGGAGAGGAGGAGAGGAGAGAGGAGAGAGGAGGAGGAGGATAGGAGAGAGCAGAGAGGAGAGGAGGGGAGAGTCAAACACAAGCTGCATGACGTTAAATATACTAATCAAATATGCACATCTCATTAGCGGCTCTTCAGCGTCATACACAGAGCCTGGATTTATGTGGGACAGCAGCAGAGACCCCTGACCTGGCATGTACCCACCTTTGGGGGCACTGGTGAGGGCAGCAGCTCATAAGATGGCACAGGGTACAACTGTCAGGAACATATTACATCAGGAGACAAGCACAGGCCCAGTGTTCCACCCTGTCCCCTGAGGGCCCTCACTCATGGGGATCAGCTCGGGTAGGAGAGGAGGGCTCCAGAGAGGAGGGCCCAAGAGAGAAAGGCCCCAGAGAGGAAGGCCCTAGAGAGGAAGGCCCTAGAAAGGAAGGCCCCAGAGAGGAAGGCCCCAGAGATGAGGGTCTCGGAGACAAGGGCCCCGGAGAGGAGAGCCCAGAGAGGAAGGCCCTGAAGAGGGGGGCCCCGGGGCTGAAGGTGGAGCGACATACATGGAATGACTCAGTCCATAATTGGCAGAGCCTGTCACCACTGTAGACGTATAAAGGAGTGGACTAAGTGTGTGTGACATCACCCACAGCGCTCGGCTCTGCTCAAATGAAGCTCATGATGCTCACAGGGACAGGGGAGAATTTGGAGCCAGGCACTATGTTAGGAATAGAAGTTTTTTAATAGTCAAAATAGCAAAATAAAAACACTAGATGATGTAGAACGGGTTAACATGACCATTTTAAGACCAAAATGACGAGGTCACAGCAGCAGGTACAGACTGAGGGGCCAGAGTGTTCTAATGGAAGTCAAAGGGAGCCACAGTCAGGAGGAGCTGGAAGAGCTGCATGAGAACTTCCTGTTTGGAACACAGCGACTGACACATTAGCTACGTCCTAACCCTAAACCTACACCCACACACCTACACCCACATCTACACCCACACATCTACACCCACACATCTACACCCACACCCACACATCTACACCCACATCTACACCCACACATCTACACCAACACATCTACACCCACCCACGCGTCTACACCCACACACTCACACACCCACACATCTACACCCACACCCACACATCTACACCCACACATCTACACTCACCCACACATCTACACCCACATCTACACCCACGCATCTACACCCACACACGCATCTACACCCACGCATCTACACCCACACATCTACACCCACCCACTAGGGGTGGCACGGTACACAAAATTCACGGTACGGTACGTACCTCGGTTCAGACCCCACGGTACGGTACATTTTCGGTACAGTGCAGGCAAAAAAAAAGATAACCAGAAAGGCTGTCCTCAAAGGCAGCTTTTTATTGCCTAAATCTCCAGCTGAGATAACTGCAACTTGTAGTAAAACAAGTAAAAGTAAAACATGTAAAACAAGTGAACACGCAAGCACCACATTGAGTATATTGATTGGTTACTGAGCTGGGTACATCAGTGAAGTTTTAACACATGGTCTTTTTAGGTGCCTTTTAGGTACCTTCTGGGTGCGCACAGTGGTGGACAAGCTGCGCACTGACGGTGTCGCACAGAGTGTCCGCGTCGCTCCAGCGCATAGGTCCCGCATACCGGCACAAGTTTATTGCCGAAAGCAGCGGCAGTGATGAAATATGAGCGCACTCAGTATTCAGACCTTGAGTCCGTGACGAGGCTGAGTCCAAATGCGCTCGAGTCCGAGACCAAACCAAGACAAAGCTCTCGCTTTAGCGGAGGAGGAAGTCCAGTGGCACGGGGGTGTCTACTGTGTGGGACAGGTGTGGGTCCTGCTGCGACGCGCCTCGTTTAAGGTGGGCACGGGTGTGTTTTGAAGCGGAGATTGTTCTATGAGTGATATCGCCGCACACGCGGAGCTCGTATGCTGGGGTCGTGCGCGGTCGGAGGTGTTCGGTTGCGCTCGCGCTGGGAAAGCGCGCCGCTCTTTAGGGGCGATCCAGGCTTGGGCACGATTCTGAAGTCCTAGTGTGAGTGCACCCCTAATGTTTGATACATTTAGAATGTTTAACTTGTCACGTTACGTCTGTGTGCAGCTCCTTATTGTGGCTGCAGAAGCACTCGCACAGGTGCCCCTGTTTTGTTTTTCTCGTTCACACGCCGAAATATTTACTCGCAAATGCGAGTGAAATGGGCGCACTGTAGAGCCCTGCCCACACCACCGACTTAAATGATGGTGGTGGGTCTTCTAACTCGGGGCTTGAATTACTCGCCATCGTCTTTCACCCCTCTTGCAACGACCTAACACCAGCAACTTTCAACAACAGCAGTTTTGTATTTGAAGGCGGAGTTTGCTAGATAGACCAATCCAGACATGTATACATGTTCATGGACCAATCAGGGCTTGCACATGGCAATGGTTAAGGAAACCGTCACAAAAGGAAAGTCCCATGGTCAGTTCAATATTAAACTTTTGTACCGTATATTCTCCGTCAAAATGCGCGCACCGAACCGTGACCCCTGTACCGCGAAGGTTCAATACGAATACATATACCGTGCCACCCCTACCACCCATCACATCTACACCCATACATCTACACCCACACATGCATCTACACCCACACACACATCTACACACACACCTACCCCCACACACACATCTACACCCACGCATCCACACCCACACACCCACGCATCTACACCCAGACACACAACCACACACCCATGCATCTACACCCACACACCCACACCCACGCATCTACACCCACATCAGGGACCTGCCCCCATCATCAGACATGACAAAACAGTTGAACGTGTCAATCACGTTCAATGTTTCAACTGTTTGTGTTTCTGTGTGCATGTGTTTACATGTGTGTGTGCGTGTGTGTGAGTGTGAGTGTGTGTGTATGTACTTGTGTGTATGTGTGCGTCTGTGTGCACATGTTTTTCTGTGGGTGTGTGTGCACGTGTGTGTATATGTGCATGTGTGTGTATGTGTGTGTCTGTGTGCATGTGTATGCACGCATGTATGTGGAGTGTGTGTTTATCTTTATTCTCATTTGACAGTGTAAAAGTGAAAAAGAACTTCCCCTCAGGAACAATAAACTCTTATCTATGTAATAATGATCAGGTTCAACATTTGTGAATTTAGCATTTCGATATTTCATGTCAAAGTAGAGTGACTGATCGGGAAGACTACCAAACCATAATACAACCCTGAAAGCAAGGTTTGACTTCTCTGTAATAAAAATAAAAGCATGTACTGTACGTAAATCTCACTTTTATCATGTGGAAACTATGAAAAAGTGGGACATTCTCCAAATCAGTATTGCCTGGGATCCAGAATACACACTTCTCCAATTCTTTACAAAGATGTGTCTGCTCACGCTGAACCTCCCATACTTCGGATGGGTGTGACTGACAAGTGTGTCCATCCCAAAACAAATATGGCGCTTAGAGGGAAAAAGAAATGGAAGAAATATCGCAGGAACTGAAAAACATGTAAGATTTCTGCAGAATCAATGAGTGAAGCACTAAACTCTGTTCATCTGGGGAAGAGAAATGTGACTTTGCGCAAAATGATGATGGTGACCAGTGAGCCCCACTAGGGGTGGGCGATATCTCGATATTTAAAATATATCGAGATATTTTTGAAACTCGATATGAATTCTGACATATCGATATATCGCTATAATGCTTACGTTTACTTCTGGTTTCTCCGCTTCGCTTGTTTTGCCTTCTCTGTGCCGCACTCACCCACGCTCGCCTCCGCCTCCTGATTTTGTCCGCCGAGCTCCTCCGCGGAACCCGGAGCTGGCCGGACTAAACCATGACTAGAACTAAACCAGGACTAAGCGCGGCCGCAGAGCACGGGGCTCGGTTGCGGACTAAACCAAGACTAGGACCAGGGCTCTACAGTGCCCCGATTTCACTTGCATTTGAGAGCAAATATTCCAGTATGCGAACGTGGAAAACAACACATCTGTGCAAGTGCTTCTGCAGCCATAATAAGGAGCTGCGCACAGACGTAACATGACGAGTTAAACTTTCTAAACGCACGCCTGCCCAGCGCGAGCGCAACCACATGACACCTCCGACCGTGCACGACTCCAGCATACGAGCTCCGCGTGTGCACCGATGTCACTCATACGAACAAGCTCCGCTTCAAACACACCCACGCCCACCGTAAACGAGGAGCGCCCTGCAGCAGGACCCGCACCTGTCCCACTCATGAGACACCCCCACGCCGCTGGACTTCATTCTCCACCAAAGAGCTTTGTCTTGGTCTTGTCTCGGACTCGAGCGCATTTGGACTCGGTCTTGTCATGGACTCAAGGTCTGAATACTGAGTGCGGTCATTTTTCATTAAGCCCACTGCTGTTGCCAATAAACTCATACCGGTGTGAGGGAGCGTGCTGGGCTTCTCTCTGCAGCCTGTGCGAAATGCCAAATAAATCCGTTTGTCACAATGTGCGTTTGATTTGGTAAATGTGCAGAGACTAAATACCACTTTAAAACAAGAAAATGTAACCCCAGTTTGGAGTTTGAAAATACAGGTTTAAAAATCATGCACACTTTATTCACTTTGAAGCAGTTTTGTGTAAAGTGCCAGTGGAAGTTCTCTTAAAGAAGAGGTTCTTAAACTGTGGGTGAGGGTCAAAAAAGGGGTGCAGAGTGTTTCAGTGCAGTACTAAATGAATATTAATCAGATAAAATTTGTTTTTTTGTTTTTGCAGTAGTTTGTTGTATAAACAAGTGGACTGAGGGCGTGTGACGGCACCCACAGCATTCGGTTCCAGCCAAACCCCAGGATTATGTAGAGCAGGTTAATGCTAACAGTGACAGCATAGAGCGTATATATGAGTGGACTAAGTGAGTATAACGTCACTACAACGTTCAGCACTGCTCAAATGAGGCTCCCAATGCCACGGTTACAGGAGCAAATTTGGAGCCAGGTTCCATATTTGGAAATATGACCACAAGTATCATAGCAACCACAAGAGCCAATCGTGATTGAGGTTGTTAAATGTGCCCGCCTTACACACCGGGGGAGTGCCGCCCTTCTAAGAGCGGTGATACTCTGCACCATTCTGCATGGACCGCAGTATTACGGTGATTCTTGAGAATAATGAGGAAACTTTTAGCTTTAATCATCAAACTTTAAATAGTAAGTTTAAGTCACTGATTCATGTTACATGTTCTGTTATGTACCAACAACAACTAGCTGTCAATCAAACCTGTTGCTAACGCTAGGCGGCAGTGACTGTGAAATGAAAAATTTAGGATCATGTGTCGTGGGTTCATACAAACATTTTAAGATCAAAATGACAAGACTCAATGCAGGAGTTAGAGGGACGATAAGATCCCAATGTAAGTCAATGGGAAAATGGGAGAAAAGGAGAAAGAAGAGCCTCCTGGAGCATTAACGGGTTAGCTTAGTCCACTCATATGTACAGTCATTGATTGACAGCAGCATTTACAAAGAGAAGGAAGATGGCTTTTCAATAGGAAGTGATAGAAAGTTGAAATAGAGCAACAACAACATGGTCTACAGTCTATGATCTGGAACTGTACTTGTCTTCCCGAATTCAGATGGCGGTGACTGACAGGTGGTTTAACTAATTAGAGTTGTGTGCTCTGTTTGCATCAGAACAAACATGGCTCCTTGCACAAATGTGGGAAAATAACAACAAAAAGACTGAGAGGATTGAGGACTAAGAAATGCACAGATTTCTGCAAAATCAACAAATGAAGCACTTAACTCTTGTTTCTCTCAGGTAAAAGAAATGATATATTTTGTTCTGAATGGTTTTTGTGTCTTGTCTACTTGAGAATACACAGCAAGAGTGAGTCAGTGAAATACTTTTACTTTAAAACGTGAGTGTCTTAGTAATTTAGTGGAGTAGACATGGGGAGGGCCTCAGCTCCAGATGTGCTCCTCACAGCCTCTAATCTGTGTCAGGAAGTGGGCGTGTCCTGTGGTGCCCTGACTCCTCCCTCTGCCACGCCTCCTCCCCCAGACCCCCCTGCAGCCCTTTCACTCACTCTTCTGCTGCTCTCACAGCTGCCAATGGCTTTGTTTACATGCACACCTAAATGTGACAATCCTCTGATTTCTGGAGCATTTCAGTGACATGTAAATCACAAGGTCTGGGGTAAGGATCCAGAGGGACTCTAATCACATCACATGTCATGTTAACAGTCTTAGAAGTCCAACAATCTGGTCATAATCAGATTCTGAAGGAGTATGTGACCACAGCCATTGTTTGAGATGGAAATAGGATTTGATTATTTGATTACATTACAAGGACTTAACAGACCCACTCTCTGAACATTTGTGTTTGGAGATTTGCAAAATTGATTCCCATGTCACTATTGGAGACAATGACAAAATGTTTGTCTCTCATTCTAATGACTATCTGGACCAATTACAGTTGTGACATGCCAGAGCATGAGCATGAGGTTTTGCTTTGCCTGGAATGTTCCGCATTATGACGTTCAACTTAAGGGGAAACACTGGCAAAGTTTTTTAATCTTTTGGTCAGTTTAGTCTCTCAACAATTCAGTTCAATTCAATTCATTTTATTTATATAGCCCATAATCACAACAAGAGTTGCCCCAATGGGGTTCACAGTGAATAAACATGGAAACATAGTCTGACATAGACATCAGCAAACACGTTCTCCCATCCTCATCAACATACACACTCTGCACCCAAAGATGTTTCATTATTTCACTGAATCAGTCTGCAGCCATAGAGTTATATGGAACATTGTTCTCACAGAGTTTTCATTGTTCCCACAGGGACATGAGGGCCCAGAGCACCTAATCTAAGGGCCATATTACACTATTTCATGATCTATGTCATAATGTTGTTTCCTCATCACAAGCATACTTGAAGTTGTGTTTTTTCATTTGCACATGTTTCAAACACAAACTCTGTATATTAAGACTCAGTTCTTTTTTCCAACAGAAAACACTCGGTTCCACCTTGTGATGTCATTTGGTAATACAAGTGCACTCCACACACCTTCACTAGAATCTGGATGATTTCAGATGTGGAAATGCCAATCTCTACTGAACAAAAGAAACTAAACAAAGCTGTTAACTTGAAAATTATCACTTCATGACATCACAGGGTGGAAAAGAACATTTTGAGCTTTGGGGGTGTAGTCAGACTAATAATAAAGGGTGACTCAAACAACATTATACCATGGCTTAAAGACCACCGCTTTGCATAATGTAGGACCATTAAAATTTTAACTTCCCTCTTTTAGGCAAAAATTGAACTAGATTCAGATTATTCTAATTATTTGCTCGAATAAATTTGACATGTGATAACAACAATGAGCTTTGTTTTGCCTCTTCAGGTTCATTCAGTCTCTATGCCTCTATGACAGCAAAGAAAGGGGCCCCACAGTGCCAGTGCCAGTGCAGGGGTCAGGGGGCAGTGGGTCAGGATGCACCTTCTCCAGCAGGACGTCCCACTCTGCTGTACGTCCTGCTCTGGGCTCAGAATAGCTCCAGGCTGCTCCTCACTCATCACTGCCCAGCCACAGTGCATCTGTCTGGGGCTGCATGTGCTGTGTGTTCCCCTGCACTTCACACACACTGTTATTACTGGGCTGATGAATACAAACTGTGCACACACTCACAGAACTAGTGTACTTTTTTTCTCTTAGCTGTTTAAAAAAGACCTATTGTGCTGAGACCTTGTGTCTGCTGCATAGTTATGATATGTGACACCTGTGGGTCATTATGTTATCATTTTGAATAAAAGAAACATGACAGCTTATGTCCAGCTTTTAAAATGAAAATGCTCAATAAGGTGTTTAGGAGCCAATTCCAACTGTCCATTTAAGGTATGTGAGTGCAACAAAGACTGCAAAAGAATTGTTTTAGCCATCGTCTAAATCAGAGGTACTCAATTGGCGGACTCCAGTCTGGATCCGGACCCAAACACAATGACATCTGGACCGAGACAAAAATCTGTCTCTAGCTTTTTTTTTCATAGCTTTCCGGATCCATACAGTATTTCATGGGCCTGTGCTTTTGTTACACGTCTCGGAATGATGGGCCAACTCATTTGCTGGTGCAACATATTTAATTTTTTTATTGCAGGGTCTGCAAAAGATATAACAAAAGCTCAATACAGGAGATCACTTGATGCATGCTATGTGCTGCTCTCACTGACTGTTCTTCTTCTACCCGAAATGCTAAACCAGCACTTCAACCTGTGTACTACTAATACCCGATACCAAAACAAAAACACTGATTCTGAAAACCTATCACATTGCTAGATAAAGGTTCGGAACAGTTTTACAGCTTACCCAGTGCAGTGCAGTGTTTGACACCATTGATCACAACATTCTACTGCAGAGGTTAGAATGTGACATAGGTGTCAGAGGGACCGCCCTCAAATGGTTTAAATCCTATCTATCAGATAGGTACCAGTTTGTTAGTGTAAACCAGTGCACCTCTCCCTGCTCTAAAGTAGCTTGCGGTGTTCCACAAGGATCTGTGCTTGGTCCAATCCTGTTTACTCTGTATATGTTGCCATTAGGTAACATTATCAGAAAACATGGCATTAATTTCCACTGTTATGCTGATGACACTCAGCTGTATTTATCAATGAAACCAAATCAGATAGATCAAATCAATAAGCTCAGTGCCTGTGTGAAGGACATCAAAACCTGGATGACCCTGAATTACCTGCTCTTAAATCCTGAAAAAACAGAGGTCATTGTTGTCAGTCCTAAAGGTCAGAGAGATTCTCTGTCCGACCCGATAATCTCACTTGACAATGTGAGTATAGCCTCTAGCTCTACTGTAAAAAACCTCAGAGTCTTGAGTATTTGACCAAAATCTCTCATTCACAGCTCATATAAACCAAGCTTGTAAAACTGCATATTTTCACCTGCGAAACATAACTAAAATCAGAAATATTTTGCCTAAAAATGATGCTGAAAAACTTATCCATGCATTTGTTACATCCAGACTAGATTACTGTAATTCTCTGCTCACCGTCTGCACTAAAGGTACTTTAAGAAGCTTCCAGTTGGTCCAAAATGCAGCGGCCAGAGTCCTAACAGGAACTAAAAGATGTGATCACATCAGTCCTGTGTTAAAATCACTTCACTGGCTTCCTGTCGAGTTTAGAATTAAATTCAAAGTTCTCCTCCTGACATACAAAGCCTTAAACAATATGGCCCCATCATATCTTCAGGATGCCATTGTCCCCTATCAGCCAAATAGAGCACTTCGCTCTCAGAATGCAGGATTATTAGTGGTTCCTAGAGTGTCTAAAAGTACAGTGGGGGGGAGAGCCTTCAGTTACCAAGCTCCTGTGTTATGGAATCAACTCCCTGTTGATGTTAAACAGGCACCCACAGTCTCTTTATTTAAGACCAGGCTTAAAACCTTCCTCTTCGGAATAGCTTATGACCAGGTTACTTAGTTGATGTTACTAAGATAAAGCTGCCGCAGGAGATAACAAGCTGGGGGAAGTGTGGCAACCTGAGCACTGTCCTCTGTTTCCTCCTATTTTCTCATCAGCATCACTCACTATGTTCTCATCTGTAGTTTGTTCATTGCTATTCACATGTTGTCCCCTGTCCCACTCCCCCTGTGGAGTGTAACTCTTTCAGACTCCTGATGGCAGGTGGACCCCTCTCCTCCTCCTCGCCTGGCTCCTCCTCCTCGCCCGGCTCCTCCTCCTTGCCCAGCCTCCTCCTCCTCGCCTGGCTCCTCCTCCTCGCCCGGCTCCTCCTCCTTGCCCAGCCTCCTCCTCCTCGCCTGGCTCCTCCGCTTCGTCCAGCTCCTCCTCCTCTTCGCCCGGCCTCCCCTCCTCGCCCGGCTCCTTCCCCACCTGGGTAGATGTGGCCCACGGGCCTGGACATCTATAGCCTGTCCGTCCATGGGAGTGGATCCCTCCTTCACTGTAGTTCTCCCCGAGGTTTCTTCTTTTTCCCAGGACCCTGGGTTTTTTGGAGTTTTTCCTTGCTGAGAAGGAGGGTCTAAGGACAGGGGATGACTGGACAATGTTTCATTTGCTGCTTTACATGAATGTTGTTTATTCCTGTTTTGATATGTTTTACTCATCCATATCTTGGAACGCCCTTAGAGGCAACTGTTGTTGCGATTTTGGGTGCTACAAAAATAAATTGAAATTGAATAGTCGGAGTGGCAGTGTGTCCATTTGTTATCAAACGTCCTGTTTTTCCTCTGTGGTCGGAGTGGCGGCACATTAGCTTTTTTTTCAACATCCCGCCATTCCGACATGTAATTATTAAGTTTCGACTGCGCTCTTTTCAGGAGGAGGAGCGTTACGTGCGGCCAGAGGAGGCGCGTTACGCGTGGCCGAAGGAGGCCCGTGACGTGGTGCCGGAGGAGGCTCACTGAGGGTGGCGGGAGGAGGGGCGTTACGTGCCGCAGGAGGACGCGTGCTGCGTGCGGCCGGAGGAGGTGCGGCATGGTTACATCCTGGTTAAATCCTGTTGTAGTCCTGTTTTAGACCTGGTTTTAGTCCTGTTATAGACCTGGTTTAGTCCTGATTTAGATCTGGTTTCGATCTGGTTTAGTCCTGGTTTAGACCAGGTTTAGACCTGGTTTAGTCCTGGTTTAGACCAGGTTTAGACCTGGTTTGAGTCCTGATTTTAGTCCTGGTTTAGTTTTAGACCTGGTTTAGTCCTGGTTTTAGTCCTGTTTTAGACCTGGTTTAGTCCTGGTTTAGATCTGGTTTAGTCCTGGTTTAGTCCTGGTTTAGACCTGGTTTGAGTCCGGATTTTAGTCCTGGTTTAGTTTTAGACCTGGTTTAGTCCTGGTTTTAGTCCTGTTTTAGACCTGGTTTAGTCCTGGTTTTAGTCCTGTTTTAGACCTGGTTTTAGTCCTGTTATAGACCTGGTTTATGTTTAGATCTGGTTTTAGTCCTGGTCTTAATCAGGACTAAAACCAGGTCTAAAATCCAGTCACAGTCCTTATTGTCTGTGTTGTTTTGACGTGTAGTTAGTAAATTTCGGAGGTGCACGCAGAGAACTATAATAAAATCTTATACACCCATGGGTGCAGGGCAGTCGACACAGTTTTGACGCAGAACCATAAATTGGCCTTAATTCGGCCTTTAGCTTTTCACACTGATTCAGACAGAACACACAATACTTTGTGCACAGTTCAAATGTTCCATGTGGATTTACTAAATTTTTTGTTAGAAGTTCTAAGTTTGAAAATCCACCGTCACTTTTTCGGACCCTGGAAACTCTGTAAATTTGGTAAGTGGACCTTTTGAGTTTGTAATTAAGTACCCCTGGTCTAAATTAATAAACATTTACAGAATGGTTCAAATAGCTCATATATAACGCAGGTTTGACCTCTACGCTAATTAGGACTGTCCTGTAAGCTTTACATGAAGTCTGGAGATATGGGGGAAAGCGACACTCAAGGAGAGGAGCAGAAGTGAAGAGTCAGAGAAAGTGTTTGATCCGGAAATCATCAGAAAATTCATGTGTATGAAAGCATTACATTTAGATTTGCGCATTTAAAAGAAGGCCTGTTTATTCCACAAATTCTCTAAAATATTATACATTTGAAACCACACGCTCTCCTGCAAGAATATGTGCACTTTCCCAGAGCAGCGCAGGGTCTCCCGCAGTGAAACTATAGAATATAGACTACATGTGGCTATGACCAACACAGAGGATGAAATAATGACCGGACCTGAGAGAAAACTCTTCCCTCAGACGCAGCACAGGAGCCAGGCTTTAGTTTAATGAAGCACTGGGACTAAACGCAGCTCCAATATTTTTACTTTTGTCTTTATGCATCGAGTGCCAGAGTGACCCGAGTTTGCGCACAACACAAAGCCAACTGGCCGAACCTGACCAGATCCCAAACTATTCCCTGCATTTGTGTGTAATTGTGTAGCTTGCTCTTTGACAGTATAAAGAACGTCTGTGTCAGTCCCGATCAAGACCCACACTCAGAGGTCAGACCCACACTCACAGAAGTCAGACCCACACTCACAGAGTTCAGACTCAGGCCCACACTCAGAGGTCAGACCCACACTCACAGAGGTCAGACCCACACTCACAGAGGTCAGACCCACACTCACAGAGTTCAGACCCAGGCCCACACTCAGAGGTCAGACCCACACTCACAGAGGTCAGACCCAGGCCCACACTCAGGGGTAAGACCCACACTCACAGAGGTCAGACCCAGGCCCACACTCAGAGGTTAGACCCACACTCACAGAGGTCAGACTCAGGCCCACACTCAAAGGTCAGACCCACACTCACAGAGGTCAGACCCACACTCACAGAGTTCAGACTCAGGCCCATACTCAGAGGTTAGACCCACACTCACAGAGGTCAGACTCAGGCCCACACTCAAAGGTCAGACCCACACTCACAGAGGTCAGACCCACACTCACAGAGTTCAGACTTAGGCCCATACTCAGAGGTTAGACCCACACTCACAGAGGTCAGACTCAGGCCCATACTCAGAGGTCAGACCCACACTCACAGAGGTCAGACTCAGGCCCACACTCAGAGGTTAGACCCACACTCACAGAGGTCAGACTCAGGCCCACACTCACAGAGGTCAGAATCAGGCCTGTGCACTCACTTTTATTGGCAGAACAACAGTGCCTGATATGTATCTGATGTGTCACAGGCCAAATCTGGGTTCTACCTGCCGAAGCGCTCGTTCCCTGACCACTGACCCACGTGTCCCACCCTCGCTCCTTTCGCTCTTCCAGGGAGGGCATCTGAATCTCTCGCACATGCAGCATAAAAACACATTTCACACAGGTCAGGGGCTTGTACAGTTATGGGCATTAGAGCTGAGCATTGGTGCAACTGAGACATAAGGTGCAAATAAAGTGCAAATGCCAGATACAAAACAGAACAAACAACAAACAGAACAATAAACAAAGGATAAAAAGACAGTTGGCTCAGCCTCTTTCGCCTCTGTGTTTAGGAGCCGAATAATAGTGGGAATAAAGGAATTGGCAAATCTATTTATTTTTCTGTGGGGGCATCAGGGAGAAGCTCTCTTTTAGAATGTGAGTGATACATTTGGACTTGTGGAGCACCTGCTGCTCTGTAAAGAGTACAGGTTGGGCTTTTACACTGATTATCTTTAAGCACGTTTTTACATTTTTACATTTATGTTGTTCAAGCTGTTTTTGTCTTTGACTGACCATAAAAGCAACAGGTAAAAGAAAAGGTTAAAAGACCCTCAATAACAGAATGATAAAAAGCGCATAGGGTTGGTTTAGAGACATTAAAACAGTTGTGTTTGTGCAGCAGGTGGATTCTCTGTTGACCTCGTTTTACAATAGAATCTGTGTTTTTGTCAAACCTTTGCTCTGAATCAAATACTGTGCCTAAGTATATGTAGGAGTCCACAATGTCCACATTTCCTCCATTTATGACACTGACCTCATGATCTGAATGTTTTTTTTCCTGAAGTCAACAATAATTTCTTTGGATTTTGACACATTCAAATCCAAGTAACCGTCCTCACACCATGTGACAAAACTGGAGTGGGCACTGCCATGGCCTGTTTCTGTGCCCTGCAGGAGAGACAGCAATCCTGTGTCATTTGAAAATGTGAATAGGAATTTTCCCTCCTGACGGCTCCTACAGGGCTCTGTGTACATTAAATACATAATCGGACAAGACCGACCCTGAGGAGAACCAGTGCTGGAGAAGACGCTTCCAGACAATTGTTCATTTATTAAAACCTCAGTTAGTTAAAAGGTTGAAGAGCAAGGTTAAAATACATAGCAAGGCACTCAATTAAATGTCAGGTTGCATCTTATTAAAAGGGGAGGAAAAATCAGCAAATAAAATAGGACTTTGGCTTTTCCAGATGTTCATAAAGTTTATCTAAGATAAAAATCTTGGCATCATAAACTCCTTTCCTGGTCTGTTATGCAAAAGGGAGAGGATCAAGTTTATCCTCCACAAGACTAAGGATAATTCCTCTCTCAAAGTTTCTCATGATGAGAGGTAAGTGCTACAGGCCTAAATTCATTTAGTTCTTTTGGCCTTTGGGAGGAGATAAACAATGGTGCATGTTTTTCCAAATTTTGGGGATGTGCCCACTGTCCAAGCACATTTGGAAAAGTTTGGGGAACACTTCACTGAGCTGCTCAGTGCAGTGGTGCAGTGTTTTCCTGCAGATGGAACTAGGGCTCGCAGCTTTATGAACATTCACCCTTTTTAACTGTTTTGTGACACTTTTCTGAGAAATCACAATATTATTTTCCTATAATTGCCATAGAGGTCTGTTCTTTCAAATCTACAGAAAAATGAATTAAAAGCATTTGGTAAACATTGGTAAAACATTTTATTTTTATTTTTTTTTTATTTAACCTTTATTTAACCAGGTAAAAACCCATTGAGATCAAGACCTCGTTTACAAGGGTGACCTGGCCAAGAGGTCAGCAGCACACGTCAAGAGTAAAATAACAGTAAAATATCAAATGTAAAGTGCAATAGTTGTAAACAGTAAATTACATTAAGTGCAAATGATATTAGAAAGGTGCAAACAGTTGTAAACACAAGCGATAAAGTGCATTAGTTAGAATTACAAGGTGCACTTAATCACAGTACAATAAAAACACAGACTGATTTATGGTTGGTTTTTGCCGATTATATAAAAAGGAGCGAAATGTTTTAAATGAGACGGGTTCAGACATTTTCAGTTCAGTCTGAAGAGTGTTCCAGGCCAAAGGAGCAGAAAAGCTAAAAGCCTGCTTTCCTAACTCAGTCCTAACACAAGGAACTTACAGGTGAAAAATGTCACTAGATCACAAGGCATAAGCATTGGTAGTTCTTTGAAGCAATGAACAAAGATACAAGGGTGCCAAGCCGACGAGTGCCTTGTAAACCAATAGTAACCAATGAGTGTACCTTCATGTGCTCAGAGAAGGCCACTCTGCTTTGGCGTACAGTTCACAGTGATGAGTGAGGCAACTACAACCAGTCAAACCTCAAAGCACAATGATACACTGTATTTAAGGACTGAAGACATGTAGATGAAGCAGTCATGTTCAAAACATCACCATAATCCAGCAGAGGAACAAAAGTTGCTGAAACAAGACGTTTATGAGCTCTGAGTGAGAAACAAGATATATTACGATAATAAAAAGCAAGTTTCACTTTTAGTTTGCGCACCAGATTGGCAATATTTACTTTGAACGAGAGCTCAGAGTCAAGCAGAAATCCAAGGTATTTGTAACTGCTGACTAATTCTATTGATGACAGTTTTTATTTCAGGCATGTTCTCAGGAAAAAGACACTTATGCGAAAACACCATAACTTTAGTTTTCTCAGCATTTAAAACTAATTTCAGGGACTGCAGACGTGTCTGAACAATATCAAAAACAGATTGTAAATGCTCAAAGGCCTGTGCTAGTGAGGTAGAACAGCAATAGATTACCGTATCATCGGCATAAAAGTGGTAACTGGCATTTGACAAATTAAAACATAAATTATTGATATAAATTGAAAATAAAATGGATCCTAACACTGAGCCCTGTGGCACTCCTTTTGTGACATTAAGGGAAGTTGAAAAAGATCCAGACATGTGCACACTCTGTTTTCTATTTGACAGGTAGTCAGCAAACCAATCAGCAGCTTGGTTTGACATGCCTACACTGTTCAAGGAGTTAACTAGGAGAGTGATCCACAGTATCAAAGGCCTTGGACAAATCAATGAACAAAGCAGCACAATAATGTTTGCGATCAAGTGCAAGGATAAAATCATTTAAAACTTTTAAAGAGGCTGTGACAGTGCTGTGCATTTATACCATTTACACTGATAAGATGTTTAGACTCACAGTCTGAATGGTTAACATGGATTTGAACCATTTCCATGCTGCTCTAAGATCACCTTCAGTGTAATGCTGTTCAGGCATCTTCTTATGGATTATTTTACCTGCCTTGATTTCATTTCCAACCTCCCTTGAAACCGCCATCCTCTCTAAAAGATAACCAGAGAAAAAAGTCATTTTCTTTTAATTAATGACAGATTGAAGTTCTTTAGTTACCCAAGGTTTAATGTTTGGGTATATGATCACCTTTTTGGTGTGGACTGTGCATTCTTCACAAAACGTTCTAGAGGAAGAGATGGTATCTGTCAGTTTGTCTCTGTTATCACAAGCAGAAGAAGCATTCCCAGTCCGTGAGCTTCAGTGCTGCCTGAAGTGTAGATACACTGTCCTCAGTCCAGACTTTGACAGTTCTCTCCTCCCTCTCCATGCGTCTGAAACAGGGCTCTACAGCGGCAATAAGGACACGCTGTTGTGATGGGACGCGCCGAAAGAAGTCAGGGTTAGCGCTCCGGCCACAGACTCATAACAAAAATCCAGAGTAGTGTTCCTTTGTGTCGTCGGACAGTATAAACTACGGAGACCCCAGGCTTATAGTGTCCATTCGGTGTGTGACGTCAGTAATCAGCTGGGAGGCAGGTGATGTGTCGGCTTGTGGATGGATATACAGAAGTGTGTAGAAGAGCTGCTGAAATGCTCTTGGGAGTGTTACAGTACCTTTTGTTTATATAGGAGCACACCCCTCCTCCGCAGCTCTTCCCAGTTGTCCTGCAGTCCCGATCCGAACTAAGAGGGCTCCCAAATCCGCTTAGAACTAGTTCTGAATCTTGGTCCAGTTCAGACAGCCATGTTTCAGTAAGGGCCAGCAAACAAGTGTTCTTTATTTCACCTTTGAACTTAGCGTAGGTCTCAAGCTCATCAATCTTATTCCTGATTGGATGTTTGACAGGAGTACAGAGGGAAGGGGCGGAAGCTTATGGCGATTGTCCAGCCTTTAAGTTTTTAATCTTCAACAAATGTCGCCTCTTCTCCCTCTTCTGTGATATTTGGCCTTTTGTCCTAATCTGCACAATTCCACCAGAATGTTGGATGGTAAAGTGCCAGCTGTGGATGTCCATAATGATAAAAGTGCGCGAGGTTTCACAAACTATCAAAAGAAAAATGCACACCAGTGGAAAAAACTCAAGCTTCTTTGTCAGCATCTTGAACATCAACACTTCATGCGTTCACTCAGTAAAAGACAAACTGATGGCAGTACAAACAGCAGAAAAACATTCAAAAGCATACCAGCTGCAAGCAAGAGATTGCAGGGTCACACACTCAGGAGCACTGGCAGTTCGGAGGTGTGGAGAGGGCGTGGCGTGGGTTTATGTGCACAGATTCTAGCTACAGGTGGGATCAATAAAGCAGACTGCGTGCTTGTGTGCACAGAGGGTTTTATATATTTGGAGTTGGCCTTTTGTGGCCACTAGGACATATTACCTGAGGACAGTGGTTCTTAACCTGGGTTTGATGGAACCCCAAAGGTTCAGTGAGTCAATCTCAGGGGCTCGGCAGGGGTCAAGACACACATCCAACTCATATGATTGGTGATGACATGCCCTGTTTGGCCGTTATTGGCTGCAGGAAATTTTGTGCGTGCTGGTGTTGTGTAATTTCTTTCTTAATATTTTCCCTTCATACTAACTATGTCAAGCAAAACAATGATTCAGACGATTATGTGCAATATGGATTCACATGTGTGCACCAATAAAATATATATACCTATGTTTTGAATTTGAAAAAAAAACATTTTATTTTTCCAATTAAGAAGGGTTCGATGAATGCGCATATGAAACTAAGTGGGTTCAGCACCTCCAACATGGTTAAGAACCATAGCCTTAGGACAACTCCTACGCAGTCCTTTATAAAGGCCCCAGATGTGTTTGAGTTCTGTACAGATAATGATTATGTGAATGCAGTCATTGCACTGTGTGATCAGCAGTGTCAGACTGCTGACAGTACATGTATTCTGTCTGATATAAGCTTAAAGGGACACTATGCAGCTTTCTGAAGGTGGCATGTCACCTGCCTGATGTCATGGAAACAGAAAAGCATCATCCTTCTTGTTCACTTTTCTATACTATTAATATAATTCACCCTATCAGCATTAATATATCGGTAATATAAAACAGTTTAACTGAGGTTAAAAGTGGGAATATACAGAGGCTAATGTACAGGAGCAGCTTTTTAGTCATGGGACTTTTGGCTCTTCTGTGGGATCTGAATCTTCAGTCATTCATTTCAAAGAGCTGCTCAAAACACATGGAACAACTCTTTGAAATGCTGCATAATCAAAATCAAAATCAAACATTGCACTACAATAATAAAAGCCTAATTAAAAGGTCTTATTATCATGCCACATGTGTTTGCCTCTCATACTGCCTGCTCTGCTTCTGTGCTGACTCTTGTGTAGGTTCAGCGTTCAGTATAAAAATGCATACAAATTTAAAAGAAAAAGATTTGGTTCTTTCAAAATTTGATTCAAACCATTCATGTTAAGGACCTGTTCAAAAGAGCCGACAAACATGAACCTCACATCACTAACACTTTTAAATATATGCACATGTTCACTGGACACCACTAGGGTATAGTCTTTGGGTGAACAAAAACTACATGAACTATGGCGTCTTTACTAATGGAGTACTCTCTCCATCTTTAATACTCCCAGGCTGACTGTGGATGCTCAAAGAAAAGAAAGAAAAGATCCAAGAATAAAGGGGGTGTAAGGAGGAGGGCAAGATCCCAAACTGTCCCTGTAAGCACATGACTTTGGTATTGACTCAAGTATAAAATTAATATGTGTGCATCAAATTGTCAAGTGTAGAATCAGGATTCAATTTTACACACACACTACCACCAAAACCCCGTTAAGAGAACACACCCACTACCACCCAAACCCCTTTAAGAAAACACACCCACTACCACCCAAACCCCTTTAAGAGAACACACCCACTACCACCCAAACCCCTTTAAGAGAACACACCCACTACCACCCAAACCCCTTTAAGAGAACACACCCACTACCACCCAAACCCCTTTAAGAGAACACACCCACTACCACCCAAACCCCTTTAAGAGAACACACCCACTACCACCCAAACCCCTTTAAGAAAACACACCCACTACCACCCAAACCCCTTTAAGAGAACACACCCACTACCACCCAAACCCCTTTAAGAGAACACACCCACTACCACCCAAACCCCTTTAAGAAAACACACCCACTACCACCCAAACCCCTTTAAGAGCAGTCCATATGTGTTTGACGAAACACAATGAAAGAGAGGAGGAATTAAAAGGAGTGAAAGGAACCACCTTTGGTTAGGTTTGGCTTAGGTTAGGCTTAGGTTGGTCACATCAGGACTACACCAAACTCTACCTGCACACCAAATAATACTAATAATAGCACACGATAATCCATCACAGGGGTAATGCCTATTAAAAAAGTCCTTATTCTTCCTTCTTAACAGGCCAAAACGTGAGAAGACTATGTAGGCGTCTTTCACACGCTTACACATCATCATTCTCTACATATGTGGCTTCACAGGAAAATGAAAGTGAAAATGCTCTTATTGTTTTTATGGACAATGATGCGTGTCCAAGTGACTGCTCCTTCTACATTCACATTTCAACAAGGAATATTCAATATTTTTGAGTTTTCTACCGTGTTATAATGCTGAATAAATATACAAAAACATGATACAAAACTGTACACAACTAATTGACAAACCTGCTGTGATGTGCAGGAGTGTCATTAGTTGGATGCACTGCAGGCTGATTGTGTTGTGATAATGCTCTGAAGGGGGAGTGACTTAACACAGAGAACAAAGCCTGATTGATGCATGATGTCTTCCTAAGCTGCCCTGCTCCTGTACCTGTACAAGCCCCATCACCCTCGCCTCCCCATGGGGCCATGTGTGAGGGACCAGTGTGACTGAGGCCCCGCTCTTCCTCCTCCTCTGCATCAGCTGAACCCCAGAGCTCCATAGAGTTATAATCCTGTCACCTGTCCACAGGCAAATCTGTAACACACACGTACGCATAGACACACACAGACACACACATGTACACACACACAGACACACACGTGTACACACACACAGACACACGTGTACACACACATGTACGCACACACAGACACACATGTACACACACAGGTACGCACACACGTACGCACACACAGACACACACGTACGCACACACAGACACACATGTATGCACACACACACAGACACACACAGGCACACACACACAGACACGCACACACATATACACTTCTCATCTGAGCTGTGTCATGGTAAAGTCGGGCTGTCGTCAGTGGAACAGTGCAGAGTGATTTATCAGAGGTCGTGAGGAGAGGGAGTGTGATGAGAGCGCTGATGAGTAAGTGCAGGTCAAGCACTGGCTGCACATGGACACACATTAGACGCACTATTACACTTCTATGGGCTATTAACCGCTAACACATCATGAATTTAGATCATTGTGTTATCTTTTATTGTTACGCTTTGACTCTTCTCTCCCTCTTCAGCATGCACAGGTTTGTCCAGTTGTTGTGTAGAGTTTTGTATCATGCTGTTGTATGTTTATGGAGAGCAGGTCGTGAGGGAGCAGGGTGATTGTGGACAGAGCATTGAACAGTATCATACTGTCCAGGAGAGAGCTCCTCCTACACAGTCCAGTTTCCTCATACATGCTCCTGTACCCTTGTGCGCACTCTTGTGTCCTCTTGCACACTCCTGTTTCTATGTGCACACTCCTGTCCTGTTTCCTTGAGCGCTCTCTTGTATCCTTGTGCACACTCGTGTGTCCTCGTGCACTCCCGCAGAGACAGGAAGGCGGTGATTGCTAATGCCACAGAACTTCAAACTCTAAGCTAATCAGGAAGGACTTCATCTCTCTTCTCAAACCAGCACAATGTTTGTTCCCGAGGACAGATTAGGGATGTTTACAGCACAACGGCTCAAGAGTCTCCTGAAGCAGAGGAGCACTCAGACACTACAACTGGACCAGTGCCGCTTCCTCTAAAGAGTCACAATTTTAAGACAAAAATAAACTATTCAATTCTGTTCTTGTACATATGGATATATCAGCTCCAGGTTTAAGAGGGGATCAGTCTGGTGAACTCGTGTGTGTGTGGAACCTCCAGATGAGGGATGAGCAATAGAGCATCAGACTGTCATTCAGTAATTCAGAATAAATTTTTTAGCCTTTAATCTCCCCCTAACACAGGTTTCTTAGAACAGGACATATTTTGCTTGTGTGAGCTCTATAGTTTTACTCTATGACCCCCAAGGATCATTTTGTTATCAACTGCACATTTTAAACATAATATTGATCTAAATCAACATAAGAGAAACACGTCCGCTGATTTCCTCATCAGAAAACTGCAAATCGTTGCAGAGCATTTTTTAACTACACAACACTGCTGAATCCTGTGTATCACTGATTAAGAAAATAAAACTGAAGAAGGAAATGCATCCGTCACAGTGGGTGTGTACTAGTGGAGCTGAAACTGGGGTAGATCAGCACAATGACGTCTTGAATACAGGAGAATAAAGATGACTCAAACACACACAAATCGCTCTACATACAACTTCAGAGGGTCACTGAGAAGAAACTACTATAACATGGTTAAAAGATGTGAAAAGTCTTTTTGCAGAATAGATCTGCTTTAAAGTGCAGCATTATTCAAACATGCACCATCGGGACACAAGCCAGCTAAGTCAGTAGAAAAACTTTGAATGAATGAATGTTTATGAATGGAACTTGAATGAAAAATGAAACTTTAAACAGTCTTTATAAAATCCCCACATATTGTGAAGATGGACTCAGTCCCTGGTTGGTTCATGGTCCATATCTATGGTGCACACTTGGTTCACAGTTGTAGCATTTGTCTGAAAAATTGAGAAAACAAAAGTGTGAAATGTGCAAGAATCTGGAGCAGCGACAAAGCAGGTCTGGTTGAGTCAAATGTCCTCTCGTGTCCTCCCTCGATGGAGGCCTATCTTTCCACTAAAGAAAGCACATAGACATTCTTGGCCCATCGACGCTGAAGTTTAGACTTTTGGAGTTTGGACATTTGGAGTTTTCTATTTTTATTTTCATTGCCACTACTTTGATGAATAATTATTATTTACCAGTTTGGCATTTTAGCTCTTCTTTTGATCACCTCCTCTTGATACTTCTCCTGTGGAACCTTGAGGGGCCGATGATGCTCCCCAGATCAAACAGACACTCTGCCCACAGCGCTTAAAGAGGGGGTATGAGGCAAAACTGATCTTTTGGAGTCAAAAAGTAATATTAAACTTTGAATATGTTTTTATTTTCAAAACAATAAAAGTTAAGATGGTGATCTAAACATAAACATGTTGTGTGTTAGTAGCTAATAGATGTGGAGTAGCCCTCCTTTAAAGACACCTTCTCCTTGAAGTCCACATTTCACACTTGCTAAACCCAAATAAACACGTGTCTTGGTGCAGATGTGGGAGCAGGGGCAGATAAGGTGTGTGTGGGGAGAGCTTTCAAAGGCTCATGAAGTTGTGAAGCTCTTGTGGAGTAGATAAAGAGCTGGTGTTATCAGTGAGTTTACAGTCAGATAGTCAGGCCTGAACGCTCACACAGGCAAAACATGGGCCCCGCTTTCATCCACACACACAGCAGCACTATGAAGCACTATGGGGGCGCATTCATTCAGACAACATCAATGAGAAAAACCAGAGATAAGAGCTACATGACCACAGAGACATGACCAAAGGAGCCAAACCTCTGTATTATTCCCAAATACAAGAACTTGGGAAGAAGAAGATTCTCAAGTTCCCAAATCCTGTAAAAGTTGAAACATTTCATTTCTTAATAGTGATGTGACGTTCGTGAATGAGTTGGCTCTTTTGAACGATTCCTTAATGTGAAGGGCTGGAACCAGATCTCAGTTTTGAAAAGAGCCAGATCTTTTCTTTTCTAATTTGTCTGCATTTTCATCCTGATAAATGCTGAACCAACACAAGACTCAGCACAGCAACATGAGGGAGCGCTTTGTGTACTTAAAATATTTTTCTTTTCAGTTTTTAAATCATTATTATCACAATACAATGTTTTATTTCAATTCTGCATCATTACCAAGAGTATTCACACTCCACTCTCAGTTTGAACCCATCTGAGCCTGCGTCATGTCAATAAGTTCCCTGATATAAATAGTAAAAGAGGCAGTCGTTTAAACAGCTCTGTGAAATGAATGGATCCAAAAGATTTGGATCCCATAAAAGAGCTGAAAGTCCCGTCACTAGTTGTAGTAATAGTAATAAATAGTAATTTATTAATTTTTATTTTAAAAATGATAACATAATGATCCAAAAGTGTCACAGATTATAACTACAGAGCTCACACAGGGAACATATGTCTGCTTTAAAGAAATCTCCAAACTTCTGATCCAAAAGAAAGTTTGTATCAGGTGTGAAGGCCCAGGAAACATGGTGCTAAAGGCAGATGAAGTGAAGAAGAATGAAGAATAGACTGGTCAGTGCTCTCTCCTCCCCTCCACTCATCTCTCTGCTCTCTCCTGTCTTCACACTCTCTGGTCTACTGCCTCCGCTTTAGAACATCACGTCTGACAGATGTTCCACCATGACCGCCCAGGAGGCTCCACATGCTCCTCTGGCTCCTCTGGCTCTCCGTCTAACTCAGTGTCCCACCATGTTCTTCTGGGGTGAGGGTGTCAACCAGACCTCATGGGTAATATACGACCCATGTGGTTGCTGACGGGTGGTCCTGCGCCCAGTGAGACATTATCTGTACATCAGACTCACGTCGTAAGTCATTATCTTGCAAATGTTTCCAGAAGTGAGAGTGGAGACGCATTTGGAACTGCGCTAATGATTTGAACACGTCTCATGAGAATGGACAGAAACAAAAAGACGAAAGGGAGTCTAACCCACAACCTCTTAAATGAAAGGCGAAGACAGGATAACCACTCTGCCACAGTAACCCAGGCAGAACATGCACGCTCCACTTAGAGATAGGGAGTCTAACCCACAGCCTCCTTATTGCAAGGGGACAGGCTAACCACTGTGCCACAGTAAGACATGAACTATATTTTCAGCATGTGTTTACCACTTTCTATTGTCTTCTGAAATGACCCAAATTGTATAAACTGTGTGTATTCCTCCTCCCATTCTTTTATGTCTCTATAAAGATCAGAGCGCTGAGGTTTGGCCCCGGCTCCAGGCTCCAGGCTCCAGGCGGCTGTCATTACCACGTCTGCCCACACCAGAGCCTCATGAGCGGGCGAGCTTCAGCGCCCGTCCCCCTCCACATCACAGCTCTGGAGGGTTCACGGTTTGCGGTTAGCCAGTGTGGGCTGAATGAAGTCTCGGGCACGGTGAGGCAGCGGTGACAAATTTGAAGGCTTGTTTTATTGGCTGTGTGGTGCATCTGAAATATGGTGTGGGTAAAAAATTAAGTTAGATTTAAAAAGAAGGTCCTTTATTATGCAAACTTGACTCTTGTGAGCTTTAAGCCTGTTAGAATGTTGTTCCCTCCTCAAAAACAGACCTGGAGTTGTGTTTTGTTTTATTCACACATGTTTGAGTGACACTTTATTATTCTGTCTACATCTCTAAACATCAAAATGCTCTGTTTGAGGTTTTCAGCTATTTTTAGCCTCAGTTCAACTGATTTACTCTTCAATACACTAAAACAACCATACGTTGTTGCCTTTTCAAATAAATATTGTTGTTTTACCTGTTCAGATGAGATTGCCACAGTCACTGCTTTATTACCACATGGCATCAGAAGGTGGATGTGTTTTCAGTTTGAGAGAAGTCTAAAAGTGCAGGGTTTGTGTGATAAACATGTGTGAATGAAACAAAACACACCTCCAGGTCTGTTTGTGATGAGAAAACAACATTAGGTAACATGGCAGAAGTGTCCAGATGTGTCTGAGCTCATGATGGAAGTGTTATGATCACATATAGAACAGAGCCTCTGCCCGCAGGGGCCAGCGGTCAGTGAACACAAGTCTACATTGTCAGTGTGTATGGTCTGAGGAAGCTACTCCAAAAACATGACAGTAAATGTAATGCATGTGTCAGTACTGTAGATGAGGAAACTACACAAACCCAGTGACGACTCTGACAGTGCACACACTCAGCACACACACTCAAACAGATGGAAGTCACTGATGAGTCACTTCATATTAGGGCTGGGGCCCATTTAAATGTGTCAGTACAGCAGGGCCAGGCCTGTCACCATTCTTACTATATACTACTCAATATTTATCATGGACTCTTTTCTTAGGGGGGACGAACAGTTATTTTTCTATTCCACGATGAAGATTGAGGAGAGATCCACTGTTATGGTGGATGGTGATAAGCTCTGGGACCAATTTCAATGATTGAAATGTATTATAAACAAATCAAACTTTATGTGTGTTCTTTATGGAGCCGATTGACCAAAACAAAATATCAACCTGTGCTGGAGGTATAAGGCCACTCGCCTATACGCTCAAAAGTGCAAATATCTAGATCTAGATCTAGCTCTAGTTTTGAGGTGTAGAGAATAAATAACTTCCATGACTCATTATAGATACAAATGAACTCCTTAAGTGTTGCTTTCTGTTCTTTATTTACACTTTGTTGTTTGTAACCAGATTGTACATGTAGTTTTTGGGGATAATTCTTCTTATTCAACTTAGTGTCAGTGACATCAATTAGTTTTCAATATTATCTTCTGTATATTTTTTAATATATCGCACTTCAAATGTGATAGTAAGCAGGAGACCACCACATTAGGGTTACACAGATAAATAAAAATAAAAATAAAACAAACTGCTTTTCTCCAAAAGAAATACTATTTAATGGAATGGCAGTGGTGATCTTTATATCGATGGACCCTATTATGTTCAGGACCACTCACACTGAGCACACAGTGGTGGGACGAGGTTTGGATGCAGAGAATTAAAGAACACTGAACACAGTTCCATTCAACGCTCCCCATACATACATGTGCTACTGACCCTGTCACAATGACAGTCTGATTCACCCTGTCCTGAGCTGCACTTCCTGTCACTCATTCATCTGATATGAAGAGGCTGACAGGAGCAGACTGAAGCTGACAGGAACAGAAAGGAACATACAGGAGCAGAAGGATAGGCCGGAGCAACAGACTGAAGCTGACAGGAGCAGAAGGATAGGCCAGAGCAGCAGACTGAAGCTGACAGGAGCAGAAGGATAGGCCGGAGCAGCAGACTGAAGCTGATAGGAGCAGAAGGAAAGGCCGGAGCAGCAGACTGAAGCTGATAGGAGCAGAAGGATAGGCCAGAGCAGCAGACTGAAGCTGATAGGAGCAGAAGGATAGGCCGGAGCAGCAGACTGAAGCTGACAGGAGCAGAAGGATAGGCCGGAGCAGCAGACTGAAGCTGATAGGAGCAGAAGGATAGGCCGGAGCAGCAGACTGAAGCTGATAGGAGCAGAAGGATAGGCCAGAGCAGCAGACTGAAGCTGACAGGAGCAGAAGGATAGGCCAGAGCAGCAGACTGAAGCTGACAGGAGCAGAAGGATAGGCCGGAGCAGCAGACTGAAGCTGATAGGAGCAGAAGGAAAGGCCGGAGCAGCAGACTGAAGCTGACAGGAGCAGAAGGATAGGCCGGAGCAGCAGACTGAAGCTGACAGGAGCAGAAGGATAGGCCGGAGCAGCAGACTGAAGCTGACAGGAGCAGAAGGATAGGCCGGAGCAGCAGACTGAAGCTGACAGGAGCAGAAGGATAGGCCGGAGCAGCAGACTGAAGCTGATAGGAGCAGAAGGATAGGCCGGAGCAGCAGACTGAAGCTGACAGGAGCAGAAGGATAGGCCGGAGCAGCAGACTGAAGCTGATAGGAGCAGAAGGATAGGCCGGAGCAGCAGACTGAAGCTGACAGGAGCAGAAGGATAGGCCGGAGCAGCAGACTGAAGCTGATAGGAGCAGAAGGATAGGCCAGAGCAGCAGACTGAAGCTGACTGAAGCACCATAAAAGCTATACATGAAAACTAAAACCACAAACAAATGTGTGTATAGAGTGAAATGTGACAGTGTACAGTGAAAGGATCTGCAAATACAGCTACATGGATTATTTGAAAAACAGGCACAAAAGCACTGAAGAAGCAGAAGGAACTCTACAGAAACTCTTGTTCATGAAGACAACAACAGTCAGTCATTAATGATATGAAACCCTTTAAAGAAAAAGTATTGTGCTTGTATCTGCTCTGTGGTTATGATTTATGACACCCGTGACTTGCTATGTTATAATCTGCACATTTTAAATCATGATATTGATCATGAAAACAACTTAATAAAAGAAACAGTGCTGCTGTTTTTTGTGTTAGAAAACTGTGGTGGGAGCTGACGTTGCCATAAACGTCACCACAATAAAGAACCACACGCTGTGGGGCCCTCCTAGCTGTACATCACACAAGAGCAGAACATTCTTTTTCACAGTGCTGATTCCAACGGGTATCACCAATTAAGAAAATAAAATTGGACAAAGTGTGTACATCACAATGGGTGTTTTCTGGTTTCTGGTGACAGTGAAAACTGGGGTTGATCAGTAATATGCCTCCTTGAAAATAACAAAAAATTACTTAAACGTACATGAGTCACACCAAATACAACTTTGGCTGAGTCAATAGTGAGGAGAGACAACTATTACATGGTTTTAATCACCCACAACACACACTATCCAGACACAACCAACATTAACAGGTGCCCTCAGACTCCACACAGTATGTCCTCCAACCCCTATCATAGCTCTCAATCCTTAACACTTATTACTGTTACTGTCTGCACTATTTCCCATTTGGTTTGTTTTAAATATGTCACTGTTCTTTTCTTTGGTGTTGTACAGTTTGCTTTTTATTTCCCTGCTCCAGGTTTGCCTACACCCATGCCACAGACAGACAGACAGACAGACAGACAGACAGACAGACAGACACTCACATATACAATATGTGTTTGATTGTGATGTGTTTTGCATTACCCCCCAAACTCTGTTATCTATGGATCTATGGCTCGATCTGTCTGAAAAAAACAAAAAAACAAAAAAGTAAATCACAAAAAAAAAACTATAACATGGTTAAAAGCTCTGAAAACTAGGTCTGCTTTAATAGAAAATAGAATATCTTTTGGAGAAAAGTCCTCAAAACGCTGCGTATAACAGAAGCTGAATTTGCGGACCGCTCCTCAGCTCTGAGTCTGGATGCGGCTGTTCTGGCTCAGGTACATTTCCTGATAATCTCCACAGCGGTAACACGAGCTCCACTTCAAATGCCCCATCTTGTTATCTGCCCCCCCCCATCCCCCCGGGCATTAGACCCACAGCCCCTCCACCGCCGAGGCCCGTCATGCGTCCGTGCCAACCCAGGAACCATGCACCGGGCTGGGCAGCACAAAGAACAAAGTGTCCAGGTGGATCTGTGCCCACACCTCCTCCTCCAGGCTGCACTACAAAAAAGGATTTTCTAGCATAGTTAAACTGTCTTGAATTAAGCAGATTCATCTTAAAAGACCAATTTTAAGATTTTTTTACTTAATAAGATGAGATATTTTTACTTGTTTCAAGATATTCCATCCTGATATATCTTATCTAGATGTTATAACTTATTCTAAGCACTTTTTATATTAAATCAATCCAGGTTAAGCCTCTTTAACTTCCTTCTCAAACCAATAAGGTTGAAAAATTTTGCCATAAATACTCAAAACTAGTGTTTTCTGCTTTTGTATTTCGTTTTGTTTTAAGAAAACTTGGTAAGTGAAAATTTCTTACTGCACTGGCAGATAATTTCACTTAAAATAGGGCATTTTTCCCTCAAAAATTGTATTTTTTTCTTATTTTTTGATAGGCCTTTTTTGCAGTGTGGAGGCTCTCTTCTGTCTCTTTGTGAGGGAATTCTGTGGCACAGTGAGTTAAGTGTTCACCCATTAATCACAGGGTAGCTGGTCCGATCCTGGCATGAATACAGTATGTGCGAGTCAAGTAGATGTTGTTTTAAATACATCTGTGTGTATTTTATTAGGGAGAAGTGGTGTAGTGGGTTCAGTGTTCACCATTAACCACAGGGTAGCTGACAGAGTCATACAGTCACTGGGTTAAGATTGTGGAAAATGTTATTTTTTGCATATTGATTTATTTAATTTATTTATGTAGGTGGAACTGGCTTTGTGGGTTGAACATTTAACCATCAATGATAGTATAAGAGAGCATTTCCTTCTCTGGCATAAAGGACCCATCCTTCATGCCACTGGGGAAACCTGTCAGGAGTAGTGGGATTCTCCAGATCTTCAGTCTTGGTCAGGAGCTTAGCTGGAGGATTTGACCTGTGGTGCATGTTTGAAGTTGCTGGAGGAAACCAAACAAATGGATGAATGCAAACATGCCAGGGAACTGAACTAAAGACCTTCTTGCTGTTAAGCATGAGTTCTAGCCATCCACCAAGCCTGACTGAACTAGAGCTAGAACTAGGGGTGTAACGATATCCAAGTCTCACGATACAATATTGTCATGGTATCAGCCTCACGGTACGATATTTATTGCGATATCGTGGGAAAGCTCACGATATGGTGGGGAGTCTCATGATATGATATTCTACATAATAACAAGACTGACATTCTAAAATGCTTTGACCAGTCATTTGGTACAACATTTATTGTCATTAGGGATGGGACGATATCCAAATCTCTCTGTAAGATATTTTCACCATATACACCTCACTGTACCAGATTTATTGTAATATTTTGTGGAGGCACAAAACTGTAAATCCACTCCTTTTTCCTCTAAAAATGCTTTCACAAGACTTAATCCAAAGAATGAAGATTTCAAAGTGCTTAGAACAGTTATGTCTTCATGTAGTCTGCACTGAAATGGAGCAATTTAGCTATTTCTGCATCTTTTAAGCAAAGACACTTGTTATTCGCTCTATTGTGATGGTCCACGATATTATTGTGAGACCTTTGACGATACAATATCACAATATTGCAGTTATTGTTACATCTCTAGCTAGAAATAGACCTAAAACAGAACAGAACACCTATTTCAAACCTTCATACTAAAATCAAATGTCCTGACAATGAAAAACTCACACTACACATTAGTAAGTAGTCTATAAGCAACATGACACTAACAGATAGATGCACTAAGAAGTCCAATAATGTAGAACAAACTTTAAAAACTGGAGGTATGAACAAGAGACTAATCCATCTCAAATGAATGCATGCACGAATACACGGCTGCTCTCAAGTCTCTCCTCTCCCCTCTTTCCAGCCCTCTGTTCTCTTTGAACTTGTAAAGATATACTGCAACAGTCCTTTTCTCATTAAGCTCATAATGAGTCTGAAATATGCTCAGAGAAGTGCTGGCCCGGTGTGTGACTGCTCCTAACCCAGAACAAAGCAGGGGTAGCCATGTTGGAGAGGGCTGGTGCACTGTGCTAAGATGGCCTCTATATTACTGTCACATACACAGGCACAGCCATTCATCTACTATGAGATAACAGTACAAGGAAGTCACAGCTAGAGTCAAACATGAGGAATATGTGGCTTCAGTTCACAAGAGGAATCCAGAGCAGAGGTTTTCTGATTTCAAGTGGAATACTGAAGGCTCTTTACCCGAATTTGTGTCTTGCCCAAGCAGCTATAAGGTATATGCAGCTCTTAAGTCTGTTGCATGCTGTTGTCATCTAATTAATTACAAGATGTTTTATTGTGCGTCAGTGCGTCAGAGGAAGTGCGTGTTATAGTCCTAGCTGACAGTGCTAGTCTCTGAGTGGTGAATCATTCAGATGCTCAGAAAGTACAAGCCCTTTAAAAAGAACTAGTTCTGTGTTTTTCATTTTTAAGATGTAAGAAGTAAAAATCTGGTGCAGAGTCTTTAACAGAAAGACAATCTTATATAAAAAGTGCAAACAGACCGGAATATGAACTTGTAAAAATGTCTTCTCAATCACAGTCAGAACACTCCACACCCAGAGATGATTAAAGGCGCACCATGTAACTTTTCTGGTAGAAGATTCACCACCCTCTTGTCCCAATGGAGCTGTTACGCTTGCCTGTAATGTTCCACAGTATGGCATTAAAATGATCTATCTCCATTAAGACAAGAAGGTGACGCCATCAGGCCAAATTAGAGGTCAGATGTGTAACACTAAACATGTTCTGTAGCCTGTGCTCTTAAGAAAGGTTCTACCTGACACATCTAGGTTTGTATCATTCTCAGTTTATGTTCAGGCCTCATGTGAAAGTACAGAACCTCCAGAATTCTCCCCCTGAGCTACAGAAACTGCACTAGCACTGACTCAGGTTTGGCTGCAGGTGCTGGAGTTTAGTGAATGACCATTCAGATTAGAGAGTCTGGATTTGTATGTGGGTATGGGTTGTGTCTGTGTGTGTGTACGTGTGTGGAGGGGTAGATAATTGTAAATGTGACATCATAAATGAGCAGCCATAAACCAGAGTGAGTGTGCAGAGCACAGGGAGAGACATGTGACCTCCTCTGCTCCCCCTCACCCCACATGTCCTGCACAGACACACTGCAGACCCCAGCCCCTCTCACTGTGTACATGCACACCAGCAAAACCTGATAACTGGCCTAGTCCTAAGCAGACCTATTCTGCAAAAATTGACTTTTCAGATCTTTTAACCATGTTGTAGTAGCTTCCTTCTCATTAGGTTCTATAAGTAAATCAATCAAAATATATAGTTACTCACATGCACATACACAGGCTCCTTATCTCCCTCTGAGTTTTCAGAATATCTTAAAACTAAAAAGACAGTGTTTGCTATATGTGCATAGGGTCCCCATGATAACTGCTGAACATTCCATCACAGAGATACGTGTAGTGACGTCACACTGGGGGTGTGTGGGTGTATCAGTTGGGTTCTGTGACCTGCTGTAGACTGGGACAACAGTGCTCTGACAGGTTTTGGGGCAAAGATGGTTTGACTTAAACTTAGTCCACTTGCTGCAGACACTTGCCCAGCTCTGTGGCACTGGTGTGGGCAGGTGTCTGCATGGGGGCCCCTGGCTGTGCTCTCAGCATGAGGGACCTCTGGGGGTTGTTAACACCTGGGAGCGCAGGAACACCACCACCCCGCATTATTTACGAGCCCACCGCACCTCTGGTCTGCGCTGAGGGCCGGGCAGGGGGCCAAAACAAGCGCACCTCTGTGGATGGGGCCCCCGGGAGCCCGAGTCTGGAGCAGCAGAATGAGCTCACCACATCCACTGCACCGGCACTTCCTCCGTACCACACCTCCACCCAGACATGAGAAAGGCCAAGGCTCATTTCTCCAGTGCACTGGCTACTTTATTAGGCACACTCTAATGACAACAGCCCTCTTTTGTATATTAGGCACAGACACAGTCACTCTCACATAGCCACAATGACAAGGTGTCTAGACCAAGTACAACTCAACTTAAAACACTTTGGTTTGTGGGCGAGTAGCTCCACCACCCAAGTTGAACCCTGGCCTCATGATGCAGCACAGAAGATCTGACTTCATGTTTACTGTTAAAGGTCCTCTATTCCACAGACTTGATTCTTGTGAGCTTTAAACATGCTCTTCGTTGCCACCTCCTCAAAAACAGACCTGAAGTTTTATTCACACATGTCTGAGTAACCCTGAATTATTAGTCTGTCTACATCTCCAAAGATCAAAATGCTCTGTTCCACCTTGTGATGTCATGAGGCAGTAGTTTTCAAGTGAACAGCTCCTTTTACTTTTAGCTCAGTAGAGACTGGCATTTCCAGGGCTGAAATCATCCAAATGATTCTAGTGAAAGTGTATGGAGTTTAAAAACAGCAGGAAACATCCTGTATTACCACATGACATCACAAGGTGGAACAGAGTGTACTTGAGGAAATAGCTCAGCCTAAATGAATGAAACAAAACACAACTCCCCATCAAAAACATTCTAAGAGTACTATGGGTCCTTGAAGTGATTGCTCTTATAATTGGTGTCTTTAGTTGGGGACATGTGCAGTAAACACAGGATACACCATGGGCCCTTTCCAAGGTTCAACACTGAATATCCATCAGCCACGTACATAAACACACTCTCATTCATTCATGGAGGGTTAAGAAGGGGTCTTGCCCAAGGGCACAACAACAGTACTCACAGATGCCCATCTGTGACCCCTGCTGTTATCATGGATGAGTCTTGAGCAAATTAAATGAATGAGGAGGAGAGAGGGGGTAGAGGAGGGGAGAGCGAGCAGTGGAGAAGACAGAGCAGAGGAGAGAGCAGAGGAGAGAGAGAGCTGAGGAGGAGTGAGAGAGCAGAGGAGGAGAGAGAGAACAGAGGAGAGAGAGAGCAGAGGAGGAGAGAGAGAGCGGAGGAGGAGAGAGAGAACAGAGGAGAGAGAGAGAGCAGAGGAGGAGAGAGCAGAGGAGGAGAGAGCACAGAGGAGAGAAAGAGCAGAGGATGAGTGAGAGCAGAAAAGGAGAGAGAGCAGAGGAGGAGTGAGAACAGAGGAGAGAGAGAGCAGAGGAGGAGAGAGAGAGCAGAGGAGTGAGAGCAGAGGAGGAGAGAGAGCAGAGGAGGAGTGAGAGCAGAGGAGGAGAGAGAGCAGAGGAGGAGTGAGAACAGAGGATAGAGAGAGCAGAGGAGGAGAGAGAGCAGAGGAGAGAGAGAGCAGAGGAGGGAGAGCAGAGGAGGAGTGAGAGCAGAGGAGGAGAGAGAGCAGAGGAGGAGAGAGAGAGCAGAGGAGGAGTGAGAGCAGAGGAAGAGAGAGAGAGCAGAGGAGAGAGAGAGCAGAGGAGGAGAGAGCAGAGGAGGCGAGAGCGCAGAGGAGAGAGGGGGAGAGCAGAGGAGGAGAGAGCAGAGGAGGGAGAGAGAGCAGAGGAGGAGAGAGAGATCAGAGGAGAGAGAGAGCAGAGGAGTGAGAGCAGAGAAGGAGAGAGAGCAGAGGAGGAGAGAGAGAGCAGAAGAGTGAGAGCAGAGGAGGAGAGAGAGCAGAGGAGAGAGAGAGCAGAGGAGTGAGAGCAGAGGAGGAGAGAGAGCAGAGGAGGAGTGAGAACAGAGGAGAGAGAGAGAGCCGAGGAGGAAAGAAAGCAGAGGAGGAGAGAGAGAGAGCAGAGGAGGAGAGAGAACAGAGGAGAGAGAGAGCCGAGGAGGAAAGAAAGCAGAGGAGGAGAGAGAGAGAGCAGAGGAGGAGAGAGAGCAGAGGAGGGAAGTCCAGAGGAGGGAGGTGCAGAGGAGGCGAGAGAAAACAGAGGAGAGAGAAAGCAGAGGAGGTGAGAAAGCAGAGGAGGAGAGAGAGAGTAGAGGAGGAGAGAGAGCAGAGGAGAGAGAGAGAGAGCAGATGAGGAGAGAGAGAACAAAGGAGGAGAGAGAGCAGAGGAGGGAGGTGCAGAGGAGGGAGGTGCAGAGGAGGAGGAGGTGTAGAGGAGGGAGAGAGCAGAGGAGGAAAGAAAGAGAGGAGGAAAGAAAGAGAGCAGAAGAGAGAGAGAGAGCAGAGGAGGAGAGAGAGCAGAGGAGGGAGGTGCAGATGAACAGAATGTGTAGAGGAGGTAGGTGCAGAGGAGGGAGGTGCAGAGGAGGGAGGTGCAGAGGAGCAGGAGGTGCAGAGGAGCAGGATGTGCGGAGGAGGGAAGTGCAGAGGAGTAGGAGGTGCAGAGGAGGGAGGTGCAGTGGATCAGGAGGTGCAGAGGAGGGAGGTGCAGAGGAGCAGGAGGTGCGGAGGAGCAGGAGGTGCAGAGGAGGGAGGTGCAGAGGAGCAGGAGGTGCAGAGGAGCAGGAGGTGCAGAGAAGCAGGAGGTGTAGAGGAGGTAGGTGCAGAGGAGGGAGGTGCAGAGGAGCAGGAGGTGCAGAGGAGGGAGGTGCAGAGGAGCAGGAGGTGCGGAGGAGCAGGAGGTGCAGAGGAGGGAGGTGCAGAGGAGGGAGAGAGCAGAGGAGGAAAGAAAGAGAGGAGGAAAGAAAGAGAGCAGAAGAGAGAGAGAGAGCAGAGGAGGAGAGAGAGCAGAGGAGGGAGGTGCAGAGGAACAGGATGTGTAGAGGAGGTAGGTGCAGAGGAGGGAGGTGCAGAGGAGCAGGAGGTGCAGAGGAGGGAGGTGCAGTGGAGCAGGAGGTACAGAGGAGCAGGAGGTGTAGAAGAGCAGGAGGTGCAGAGGAGGGAGGTGCAGAGGAGCAGGATGTGCAGAGGAGGGAAGTGCAGAGGAGTAGGAGGTGCAGAGGAGGGAGGTGCAGTGGATCAGGAGGTGCAGAGGAGGGAGGTGCAGAGGAGCAGGAGGTGCGGAGGAGCAGGAGGTGCAGAGGAGAGAGGTGCAGAGGAGCAGGAGGTGCAGAGGAGGGAGGTGCAGTGGAGCAGGAGGTGCAGAGGAAGGAGGTGCAGAGGAGCAGGAGGTGCAGAGGAGCAGGGGGTGCAGAGGAGGGCGATGCAGAGGAGCAGGAGGTGCAGAGGAGCAGGAGGTGCAGAGGAGGAAGATGAAGAGGAGCAGGAGGTGCAGAGGAGCAGGAGGTGCAGAGGAGGGAGGTGCAGAGGAGCAGGAGGTGCAGAGGAGCAGGAGGTGCAGAGGAGGGAGGTGCAGAGGAGCAGGAGGTGCAGAGGAGCAGGAGGTCCATGAGGTCAGCACAGTCTGTCTGCTCTGGTCATGTGGTCTGCTGCAGAGGCACTTTATGAACCTGAGGCCACGAGAGGAACCAGACCACAGACATGTTTTACCCATCAGAGGAGCGGAGGGGAGGGGCATGGAGGTGCAGAGAGGAGCAGGGACGGCTTGCTCCAGAGAGTTCAGCTCCTAGGTCCTAGGTCCTAGGTCCTAGCTCTCTTATCGTTATATGGCACAAGGTCAACCATAAGAGTCCAAGGTGGAGAAGGAGGAGCTTCAGCTGCGTCCGGAGAATCAGATCATCCTGACCAGCGGCGGAAACAACAGAGCAGTCATGTGACACTACAGCTGTTTAATAAAAGACTACAACACCCACAAAACGGACTACAGTGCTCCTCATTCTCCTCTACTGTAGGGATATAAATGAGAATTTCATCATGGCAGACAGTGTACCTAAATGACCCGAGTGTGTGCCCGTGAAGACAATGCTGCTGTTGAACAGAGAGAGGCCGAATAAACCCACAGACTGCACCATGTGTGGCTCGAAAAAGTTTCAACATGAGCCACCTCCATCATCTACAGTACACTATACACAGTACACTATACACAGTACACTATACAAAGTACATTATGCACAATACACTGTGGCCATACCAGCTTGTCAAAGCCTGATCCCGTCAGATCTCAGAAGCTCAGCAGGGCCGGGCCTGGTTAGTACTTGGATGGGAGACCACTGGGAATTCCAGGTGCCACACCCAGGTCGTCATTGAAAATGAGAATTGGTTCTCAACTGACCTACCTGGTAAAATAAAGGTTAAATAGAATAAATAAACTATACACAATACACAAGAGCACTAAATATGAGGTCCCCCACAGCGTTCAGCTCCACTCAAATGAAGCACACAGTGCGAGTGGTTACAGGGGCCAATTTGAAGCCAGGCTCTATATTATTATTACAAAATGGGGGGGAAAAACCCCATCAGGATCATGTAGAGCAGGTGCAGAGCGGGTTAATATGAACATTTTAAGACCAACACTGCAACAGTTACACAATATTCCAATAGGAGCCGGAAGAGCCGCATGTGAATTTTGAAACACGGCGGCTAAAGCCTGTGCACAGAACCAGACTATCCTCCAGACTCACACGAACATAACTGGGGCTGCAGCTTCTGTCCTCTGTCCTCTGTCACTATAAATGTTCCACCAAAGCCCATCCTTTCATCCATCTGCAGCTTTTTCAGTTCAGATACGTTTTCGATACTATAGCTTGGAGTGCCAGTGCTGAAAAAAAATGGGGCTGTTATTTATCCCTCAAGTAACTACAGAATAAATTAAAAAATCAAACATTCTGATACTTTTAGGGCCAAATCACAACCAGGAAATAGTTTTATTACACATGAATATGTTCAACAAATGGGCTGAATCCATCTTTGTAACGCCATATCTGATCCAGCATATTTTTCAGGATTTGCGCCAATATCCGATACCAATGTTGAATCGGCATATCCCTCCACTCTGCTCTCCACCCAATGAGTAAATCAGTCCTAGTATTTACCCCTCCGACCCCACCTGATTTCATGGGGTCAAATGAACTCACCACTTGTGCATGACTCTGAACCTGAGTCTGAATACAGCCTGTGTGAGATGTGAAAATGTCACACGGGCTCCTTATCTCCCACTGAGGGGCCGCAGCACACAGGGGCCAGTGTTAGGGGTCCCTGTGTGTGATCTCAGATAGACTGTGATATACTGTACGCATCAAGGGCCTGGGCAGCTGTGGGCTAATACCAATTTAATGAACACACTTACTGACAGCCTACACCAGCGCCTGTGAAGCTACAGATGAAGATACTCCTCTAGACTAGACAAAATGATAAAAAGTATTTGGGAAAAGTACTACTCAACTAAGAGTAACTGTTGGGATGTAACATCTGATTTAACAAGGAAACCCACAATCCACTACACAATGGAACCAGATCTTTGACATTTTTTACCCTAACAGCATGAAACCTGTACCTGTACCATTGGGAGGACACCCTCCACATTTGAGATCAGTCAGATGAGTGGTTCAAGAGTTATGTGTGGAACAGACAAACAAACCAACAAACCAATAGGAGGAGACACAGACTGACGGTCTTTGCATTAATAGATAGATTAACATTTCAAAACAATAACATGATGATCTAAATATGTTATGTGCTAGCAGCTAAATCCCCCAGAAGTGTATTAGCTTTAACTTATATGTATATTAAAATAACAGCAGAAAAAATTCAAAGCAATGTCGTATCTGTAGAAATATTTTTTAAGAGGAACTCCGGCACATTTGAAGCTAAAGTCCGTTGCTAGAGGTGGTGGAATTCTGTCAGAAGCCAAAAAACAGCACAGATCAGTGTTGCCACGGCGGAGATCTCGCTGTGGCAGTGAGTCTGTCAAGGCAACAAACTAGTGTAGTGATGGGGGCAAGTTCTTAACTTCTACATAAAACGCCAATTTGCTTCACACTGAAGAAGCTTAACACCACTTTAACCCATCTTACAACAGCCACGAGTCTAACAAACAAAATGCTCTGCCTGGCTCACTCAATAGTGTCTGGAAATGTTAGAAAACAACTTTATAAGCAGCCTTACACTTACCCCTGTTGATTTCCCACTGCACATGCAAAAGCCCAAAAGACTCGATTGTCGAATCCAAAAGCAACAAGTAAGGATCGACTACTGATGGTGAAGAAGAAGAGAAACTAAAAGTTGTTGAAAGAAAATGGTTTGTGAATGTATTTTTTAGTGTTTTTCAAAAAATATAATTCACTCATAAATAAATGGGATTAGAAATGACATCGAGTCTTTTGGGCTTTGGCATGTGCAGTGGGAAATCAGCAGAGGTAAGGCTATCACTACATCATCACTACACTAGTTTGTTGCCTTGACAAACTCACTACCACAGTGAGATCTCTGCCGAGGCAACACTAATCTGTGCTGTTTTTGGCTTCTGACAGAATTCCACCACCTCTAGCAACGGACGTTAGCTTCAAACGTGCCGAGTTCCCCTTTAAAAAGTAAAACCAGGCTAATGTCTGTGGTGGGATGTAAGATGGTGTCCACATTCAGTTATAAATATTCAATGGGAGTGAGAGTAAGTGGAGCGAGCAGTGTCTTTCCTTTGTTATAACACATACAGGTAAGATATGTACTTTTCTTTTGAATCAAGTGCCCCACCTGAAAATGTGAAAAACAAAACTAGTTCATTTAAAATGCTATGCCATTTATTTATAAGCACTTTTCACAACCCTCAGGGGCCAGAGTGGAGTTTTACCACCATAATAACAATAGCTACCAGGCTAACACGCACTTCCTGTTTATCGGACAATAAAAGACTTTATAATTAGACACAGACAGTACACAACAAACTTAAACTGGCCTCAAGAGCTGACTGACATCAGTATCAACATATTTAGACACTTTCTGCTCCACTTTCAGGTACTGGTACTTATGAGTGAATCCTCTCTGCAGTGCTCCACAAACAGCCTTTGGAGCTCAGTTAAAGTCAGCAAGAGCCATGAGCTCGAGGAAGTGAACTGAACTGAAGGGCCAATTGTTTTCTGATCTTCTATTGTAGTTTCCTCCATACAAACAGACTTGGAGTTGTGTTTTGTTTCATTCACACATGTTTAACACACAAACCTGCACATTTAGGCTTCTCTCAAAGAGAAGCCACTCTGTTCCACCTTGTGATGTCATGTGGTAATACAGGAAGTGTTCCACTGTGTTTTTAAACTCCACACAGCTTCACTAGAATCATTTGGACGATTCTGGGGCTGGAAGTGCTGATCTCTACTGAACTAAATGTAATAAGAGCTGTTAACATGAAAACAGCAATTCATGACATCACAAGGTGGAACAGAGATTTTGAGTGAGATGTTACTCAAACAAAACACAACTCCAGGTCTGTTTTGACATTCTAACATGGCTTAGAGCTCACGTGACTCCATTTTGTGACCTTTACTTAAAAGTACTATATCCACAGTATAACATACTGTAAGTGCAGGTCAGATCATATCTGTGTTAGTGGGTGTCCCTGAGTACAGGACCAAGGACACACACTTCTTGCCTTTTGAGGACAGAACTCTCCCCTGGTGAGTGAGATGTTCTGATTTTTTCCACTGGTACAAAAAGCACTAGGAAATAATAAATAAACCATAATAAGCATATCTTCAGAAAGTGGGCTGTATAAATGTTTAACATGTTTTCAGTAGGAAGCAGTTGGGTTTGACTCATCTACAAGTTGTGGGGAAAATATATATTCAGGTCAACACTCAATATCCAATACAGAGTTCTAAACAGCACGGGTAGTTATGGCTCTGCAGACTGGCTCTATGCCCCATACAGACTGCCCCATACGGACTGCCCCATATAGACTGGCCCTATGCCCCATACAGGCTGGCTCTATGCCCATACAGACTGGCCCTATGCCCCATACAGACTGGCCCTATGCCCATACAGACTGGCCCTATGCCCCATACAGACTGGCCCTATGCCCCATACAGACTGGCTCTATGCCCATACAGACTGCCCCTATGCCCCATACAGACTGGCCCTATGCCCCATACAGACTGGCCCTATGCCCCATACGGACTGGCCCTATGCCCCATACGGACTGGCCCTATGGAAATTGGATCTGTGTCCTATGCAGCCAAAGTAGCAAACATAAATTAGTCGCTTTGCATCTTCATCAACCCAACATATGCCAAACTGACGAAGTGCAGAGTGCAGAGTAAAGGTAATTCTGATTCTCTTTGTTTTTTCTCATGTGAACTTTGTAACACCAAAAATGTAGGACAGCTCGATCCCTGTGCGCAGAGCTCTGCCCCCTCCCTCCCCACGGGCCTGTCTCATGTTTGGACTGTACATGTGCGATAAGCCCTCCTGAGCCGTGCAAACAGATTAGATTACTGCGCTCGGCTCCTCACAGCTGCGCGGGCCGTGCCGAGCGGGGTGCAGCACCGAGATATGGCCTGAGAGCACCCGCGGGTGGGGGTAAAACAAGCTGCACCCCCTCCTCCGACCCCTTCCCCCCAACACACACATACTATACACACGAGTACTAAATACACGAGTATTAAACACACATGCGTGAACTAAAAACACACATGTACTATACACACATACTATACACACGAGTACTATACACGCACATAATATACACGCACGTACTATACACACACGTACTATACACACGCATACTACACACATATGCATAGTATATACACACATGTACTATACACACATGTACTATACACATGCATACTATACACAGGCGTACTATACACAGGCGTACTATATACACATATATTATACACCAGTGCTTCTCAGTTATTTTCTGTCAATAAATGTTATAAAATGTTAGAATGATCTCTTCATGCACAGTGCAGTGTGAGGCTGGTTCACATTGATCTATTCAAAATGGTCTGTGAAAATGTGGTTCAATTTACTTGAACAATGAACAGTTTGAAAGTTAAGTTGTCAAATGGTGTTTGTAGCTAACTGTCCAGTGTGAATATTATGCATGCCATAGTGGGTTTCAGATGACATCATCACACACACACATATATATAATTTATATAGTTGAGCTATAAAACCATCTGTAATTGAATAACTGTAAAGTAAAGCGGGTTAATGACATACTGTGGAACCTTCCAAGCTGAGCTATGACATATCTATAGAAACAAACAGGTGACAGACCCCCAACCAAAAAGTTGCAAAGTGTACTTGTAATGAACTTTTTGCAGTTGTGTCGCTTCTCCCCAGTCTGATGAAACTTTCATGTTGTGTTACATCCAGAAATGGAGAAAAATACACCAGAATGAAAACTGAAAACTACAATCTTAAAAAAAGCATAATCACTTTCTGTATTGGAATTCTGGACTCAACTGCTTGTATGAATAACTCTAAGATAACTAAGATAAGAGTATGTACTTTTTCATTATTGGACAGTGTTAAAATCATAGCATAACGTATTTCAGTGTGGTTCCGTGTGATATATGATGACCATGACGTCCACCCTCCTGTGGGCTTACCACTCACACAGGGGTTCATAGGGGGTCAGGTGCAGAGAGGACTGCCCCCATGACCCAGCTGGACAAAGCAGAAGAAGATGGATGGAACTGATGGATGGAACTGTATGTAGTCTGCGCTCTTACTTATCAATCATTTGCATCATTTCAACATGGGAATTGTCAATCTCTACTAAACCAATGGTAGCGGTTAACTTGAAAACTACTGCTTCATGACATCACAGGGTGGAACAGAGCATTGTGAGCTCTGGACATGTAGACAGATGAGGCGGGTATAGCCTGCCCCCACAAGCTGGTCTCAGGTCCTACTCGTGCCAAACCCCCTTAGAAGGTAGTACCTCCAGCAGACCGCTTAGGACCCCTCAAACGGGTCAGAGTGGTGCATAAAGCATCTTGGCCCTATGGAAACAAGGCTAACCAGACCTGCACCAGACCTGCACCAGACCTGCACCAGACCTGTACCAGACCTGTACCAGACCTGCAGACTATGAAATCAGCTCCATCTGTGAACACTTAGGAGAACTTCCACTACAGACCCCCTTCCCACCCCTCCCAGTAACATAATACCCACATGCATGAGAAACCTGCTGCTGCCTTATTTATGCTGTGTATAGATCTGTTCAGACTACTCCCTTTGGCTTCATGGCCAACATTCTGCCCCAGTCGCAGATTTTATGCTGGATGCCCTTCCTGTAACCATCCATGTTACTTTGCAGCACAGCTCAGTGCTGAGTCTGGGAGGAAACCCACCCAGACACAAGGAGAAAGACACAGGAAAAAAGTTTCCTTATGCTGCGCAGAACTGCTTTTGAACTCCTTCTTTTGACCTCACATAGTCACAGTGAAGGTGGACAGGGATGTCTGATGGAACTTCTAATAAGTCATCCTAATTGATATGTGTACCGCTCTGAATTGAGTTCTACACTTTATCCATGTGGAACAGCTCTCACTGAAAGCATTTTAGAAAAAGCAGCAGAACTTGCAGCAGAATTGCAAAAGAATTGCAGTTAATTGAGTGAACTGATTGAGTGGCCACCCACCATAGTATCTTTTTAGCCAATCACGGCAAGTGTCATGCTAGAGAGATCATGTTCATAAACCAATTTAACAGTTTTTGCAATACAAATTTGAGTATTAAGGGCGTTGTCAGCCATCATCCTGTGAGTCCTGTGATTGGGCCGACCAGTGCAGGGGTCCAGTTTAAATTGTACAGCAGGAGCACCTCAAGATGGATTCTCGTGAGTTTGTGAACTCACAAATATGGTGAGAATCCATCTTGCTGCACAAGGTTACACCAAACATGGACCCTAAGGACAAGGAACCTCCCCTCCCGCACTTCCTCCTGCCTTTCCATTCTGTCCATCTCTCCCCCTCTTTCTGACTCTCCTCTCCCTCTCTAGTCTGCCCTCTCCCTCTCTGCCTCCTTCTCTCATCTCCACCTCTCTTTCTCTTGGTTTGTAACTGGACCATAGAATAACCTGCAGAAGATGTCTCTTCAAAAATCTTGCATAATTCAGAAGAAAATATATAGCTTCTTTTGTAATAGGTTGATACTTCAATTGTTAAAAAATATCAAAAATACACACTGTTTCTCAATCCTTTATGTTGTTTTCTCTCCCCCCCCCCCCCCCCCGCCCACTCTCTCTCTTCCTCTTTCTTCTCTCCCCTCCTCTCTCTCGGTTCCTCTCACTGGTGGCCCCTATAAGAGGAGAGGCCCCCCAAACACAACTGTCAGTCTGGCTCAGCACTGCCTCTGATCTGGGGCTATCTTAAGTGGCTAATCCCCCCTCCGTCCCCCTCCCCCTGACATCCTGAAGGAGGCTCTGAAACGGCTTAACCGTATCATTCCCCTCCATTACCCCGGGTCAGACCGGGTCAGGCCCAGGATTCCTGCAAAATGGACTTTTCAGAGCTTTTAACCATTTTATAGTTTCCCGTCACCATTTACTCTTAAAAGTTACATTTGGAGTGATTCCTGCATATCATTTTAATCGCTTATATTCAAGACGCCATTTTGCCGATCAATCCAGTTTTCACCACCACCAGTCCACAGCCACTGTGACATACTAATGTTGACCTCACAATTCCATTTTTTATCATTAAACACAACAGTTTCAACATGTGAAGTAGTAGTTAGGTTCCCCTAATATCCAAACTACTATTACAGTGTGTACTAGAGTATATAGTAGTGTCCTCGAGCAAGACACTAACTGTGATTTGTGTGTTGCAATTTCTGTGTGATGTTTTCAAATCTGATTTCAGTTTGTCAAATTTCTGAGCATGTTTGTAGAGGATCAAACTACAGAATTAACAGGTCTTGGGCATAAAAATACAATCAGAGCGCTTGTGATTTGACAGTGGTACCAGAGTGAGTTTCATTAGGTCAGGACATATTGTGCTTCCGTTATATAAAGAGCTTTGAACAGCCCCATGTGAGTGTGGCCAAACTATTTGACCCGCCATCCACCCTCCACCCCACTGCCAACCTGTGCCAGCTGCAATGTTGTGGTGTTGTGGTCAGACTGGACCGGAGCCACATCCACAGGGTCGGACCCAAACCCACATGAGAGGCCCCAGCACAAGGGCCCCAGCCCAGGGGCCCCCAGTACAATGTGCCACGTCCACATGCATCTGGCCCTGGTTCTGGCCACATTCACTTCAAACAAAGTCAGATAAAAGATGCTGTGGTTCACAAGTGTTATGTGCAGCCTCTCCGAGCTGCTGCTGTAAACATCTCCAGATCTGAATGTATGAAGGGTCTGCTCAAACTAGTACAAGAACAAGAAGGTTCAAGTAGACGAGCACTGCAAAGTCAATGGGAAATGACTCAAGTAAACCAAATGTAGTAGTTTACTTAGTAATAGTAGAAAAGTTAGCAGTCATAAAATAGTATGGAGCCAGCCCACCTGCCTCTGGTTACACTACTTGAAGCACTTACTGTGTTTTTACAAAATAAGTCACATTTAACAGCTTCAAACTGCTTTGTCCCAGTGCAGACAGCTCCATCAGAACCTCATAAATGTGTCTTTATGAGGCTCCTTCACAAGCCTCACAGTGAGAGGGTGCAAAGCTCACCACAACAAAGCCTCTGCCCACAGCCCGCGAACATGTGCACTGTGGACTGTTTGTGGAGCATTCCTGAAGCCCATCAGTGCTCCAGAACCTCCAGGACCTCCAGAACCTCCAGTCTGTCAATATGTGCAGTATCTGTGAAACTCCCTCGAGCCTCACCACAACACAGAGCTCCAGAACCTCCAGAACCTTCAGAAACTGCAGAACCTCAAGAACCTCCAGCCTGTGCGCATGCGCGAGTTCGCGTGTGCAGCCTGTTTACAGAGCTCCGATTCCTTTCTTCGCTTTTCTTGCTTTTTTGCACTTTTTACCTTTCTTATTTGAGCACACTTTTTGAAATAGTTCTTAACAACACTAGAGTCAGCTGAGGGAGTTTTTTTGGCCACTTTGAGTGACCCTTAGGACTGTTTCTGACTGAAACGGGGTTACAATGCTTCGCTACACTCGGGAACAGCTGATGGCGCTGAGAGACGCTGGAGCGGCTGCTATGGAAACCACCAGCTCACCTGACATCCCCGCGGACTGCAGGAGAAGGACACACAGGGGCTGCAGAGGAAATAAAAAACTGCGACGGAAGAGGATAGCAGCAAAACAACAGAGACTTATGTACAAGCCGTGTCTCCCCTCTATTGTGATGGGTAACGTGAGATCCCTCGTAAATAAGATGGACGAACTGACAGCACTAGCCCAGAGTCAGAAGGAATATCGGGAGTGCAGTTTAATGTGTTTCTCCGAGACATGGCTGCATGAAGATGTGCCTGATGACTACGTTTCTATCGCGGGCTTCTCCACTGTACGGGCCGACAGAGAGCGCGCCAGCTGCGGGAAAAGCAGAGGAGGCGGGCTCTCGGTGCTCGTGAACCAGCGCTGGTGCCATCCATCGCACATCACCGTCAAGGAACGGATCTGCAGCCATGATGTGGAACTATGTACTGTCGGACTACGGCCTTATTATCTACCGAGGGAGTTCTCGCATGTTGTGTTTGTTGCTGTCTACGTGCCTCCGTCAGCCAACGCCCACAGCGCCTGTGACTCTATCCACGCTGCGGTAGCCCGGATTCAGAACGCTCACCCTACAGCCTTCATCGCCATCTCCGGGGACTTCAATCATGTCAGTTTGGCCAAAACTCTCCCCACTTTCTCCCAGTTTGTGAACTGCCCCACCAGGGAGGGATAAACATTAGACCATCTCTATGCTAATGTTCTGGCGCATACCTGGCGGCCCCCTGCCCCCACTTGGCCCGTTCAGACCACACCCTGGTGCTCCTCAGGACATCTTACACACCTCTGGTGAAGCGCCTTCCCCCTCCCCCGGTCTGTGAGGAGGTGGACAGATGAGTCTCTGGAGGGTGTTACAGAGCAGCTTTGAGGTGACAGACTGGGCTGCACTCACTGAGCCCCATGGAGAAGACCTCGACGGGCTGACTGACTGCATCACCAGCTACATAAACTTCTGTGTGGACTCAGTTGTCCCAACAAAGACTGTGAGCTGTTATCCAAACAACAAGCCATGGATAACCAAGGACATTAAAGCCACACTCATTGGGAAGAGGAAGGCCTGCAGCTCGGGAAACAAGGAGGAGGCCCGGGCTGCTCAGAAGAAACTGAAGGTGCAGCTGAGCCAGGCCAGACAGAGACATGGGAGGAAGCTGGAGTGGAAACTGGCAGAACAACATGAGGGAAGTGTGGAGCGGCATGAGGGACCATCACGGGACACAAGCCGACCCGAGGGGAAGCGTTGAGGAGACGTGAACACAGCTAATGAGTTCAACATCTTCTTCAATCGCTTTGACACTGCAGGAACTGTCCAGTTCCAGCCAGCAGCAGTCAGCACCCTACCCCTCCCTCCCCCGTCTCCTGTGGAAGACCCAGCTCACACCTCAGACGACACCACCCCTCCCCCTCCTGACACCTCCACACTGACTGTCACTGAGGAGCAGGTGTGGTGTCAACTGCTGAGACTGAAGGCCAGGGAAAGCACCAGGACCTGATGGGTGAGCCCCAGAGTCCTGAAGGGCTGTGCTCCCCAGCTCAGTGGTGTTCTGCACCAGATCTTCAGCCTGAGCCTGAGTCTTCAGAGAGTCCCCCTGCTGTGGAAGACATCGTGCCTGCGTCCCTGTCCCGAGACGCCGCGCCCCAGCGACCCTAAGGACTACAGGCCCGTGACACTGACCTCCCACATCATGAAGACTCTGGAACGACTCGTCCTGCAGCAGCTGAGGCCTATGGTCCAACATCTGCAAGACCCTCTCCAGTTTGCCTACCAGCCCCACCTTGGAGTAGATGACGCCATCCTGACCCTACTCCACAGAGTCTACTCCCACCTGGACAAGCCGGCCGCCACTGTGAGGATCATGTTTTTTGACTTCTCCAGTGCGTTCAACACCATCAGGCCGGCTCTGCTGGCTGAGAAGCTGGCAGTGATGCAGGTGGATGCCTCCTTGGTGTCCTGGATTGTGGATTACCTCACTGGAAGACCACAGTATGTCGTTTGCAGAGCTGTGTGTCGGACAGAGTGGTCAGCAACACCGGGGCTCCACAGGGGACAGTCCTGTCTCCTTCCTCTTCACCCTCTACACCACAGACTTCAACTTCTGCAGCCAGTCTTGCCACCTTCAGAAGTTTTCTGACGACTCTGCAGTGGTGGGGATGCATCAGTGGTGGTGATGAGAGGAGTACAGGACTGTAGTGGACAACTTTGTCACTTGGAGTGAGGAGAACCACCTCCAGCTCAATGTGATGAAGACAAAGGAACTGGTGGTGGACCTTAGGAGGACCAAAGCTGCTGTGACCCCCATCTCCATCCGGGGGTCAGTGTGGACGTGGTGGAGGTACAAGTACCTGGGGGTGTACTTGGACAATAAACTGGACTGGAGCAGGAACGTGGACGCGGTCTACAAGAAGGGCCAGAGCCGCCTCTATTTCCTGAGGAGGCTGAGGTCCTTTGACATCTGCAGGACAATGCTCAGGATGTTCTACGAGTCTATGGTGGCCAGTGCCATCATGTACGCTGTAGTCTGCTGGGGCAGCAGTCTGCGCGTGAGGGACACTAATAGACTCGAGAAGATCATTAGGAAGGCTGGACATGTTGTGGGGGAGGAGCTGGACTCTCTGGCGGTGGTGTTGGACAGGAGAATGCTGGACAAAATCTGGACTATCCTGGACTCTCCCTCCCACCCCCTCCACAAGGTGCTGGACAATCAGAGGAGCTCTTTCAGCCATAGACTGCGGCTGCCGCTGCTCCACTGAGAGACACAGGAAATCTTTCCTGCCTGTCGCCATCAAACTGTTGAACGCTGCACTTTAACTCACAAACTACTCAATCCTTTTCATCCTATTCCCTGATCACACATGTATATAGTCAATAGATGTCAATGATGTAAATAATTTCCCAGAGAGAGCTATTTTATCTTTTATCTTATTGTATTTAGCTTATTTTGTAACTTGTTTGATATGCATGCTCTTGGTCGGTTGCATCTGTAACAAAGAAAATTTCCCCTCGGGGATGAATAAAAGTAATTCTGATTCTGATTCTGATTCTGATTCTGTCAATATGTGCACTGTCTGTGAAATAGAGGTAAGATCTTAAGCCCGAGCCCGAGCTTCTCTCTCGCTGACTTTTTTAAAATAAATAAAGTTAAATTCGTGCGCAGAGCATGAGCCAGAGCCAGAGCAGAGCATGCTCTGCGCACGTGAACCACGCCCTCTTAATAATCTTCCCGTCCGCAGGTCCGCATGAAATTTCGGGTTTGCTTCGGGCTCGGGCCTGCAAATCAAGTTAATTGGTCGGGCTCGGGTCGAGTCGGGCTTTAATACCCGCGGGTCGGGTCAGGATGGATTTTTTAGGCCCGATCTTACCTCTACTGTGAAACTCCCTCAAGCCTCACCACACCTCAGAGCTCCAGCCTGTGAATATGTGCGTTGAGGACTGAGCAGAAACCGCTGTGCAGAACCATCCCAAGCCCCAGCACAGCCTGGAGTGCCAGAATATCAGGAACCTCATGAACATGACCCTAACCCTAACCCAGACTTCAGACTACAACATGTGCACTGTGGAGCTGTCTGTGGAGCATTTCTGACCCCTTCTGAACCTCCAGAATCTCAAAGACCTCCAGAAACACAAGAACCTTCAGAACTTAAAGTCTGTGAACATGTCAGCAGAGCCCTCCATATTAAACTGAGACAATTAACAACATGCCATAGATCTGACCTGTAACTTGCTGGTCTGCATGGAAGAATGCCAAACTGTGGAACATTCTATGCAATCAATATCATCTCCATGGAAACCAGATAAGTTGCTTTGTGCACCCTTACATTCAAAGTTATGCAGAAGACCTTTAACTGAGTAATTCCAGTATTACTTCCACCCACAGGGTACCACCCCCACCCCCTGTCCCAGCCTCGGGGCACCTCTGCTGGCATGACACCCACCCAGGGAGGGGCTGTCTGGAGCTGTAAATGAGACAATGGCAGCGAAAAGAAGTCTAGTCTGTGCACATAAGAGAGAGAGAGAGGAGAGAGAGAAGGGAGGTTAGGAAAGAGAGGAGGAGAGAGAGGAGGAGAGGAGAGAGAGAGGTGGGAAGAGGAGGAGAAGGAAGAGAGAAAGAGAGGGGAAGAGAGGGAAGAGAGGAGGAGAGGAGAGAGAAAGAGGATGAGAAAGGGAAGAGAGAGGTGGGGAGGAGAGAGAGAGGGAAGAGAGGAAGGGAGGAGAGTGAGAGGGCAGAGGAGGAGATAGGAAAGAGAGAAGGAGAGGAGAGAGGGAAGAGAGGAGAAGAGAGAGGGAAGAGAGAGGTGGAGATGAGAGAGAGAGAGGGAAGAGGGGAGGAGAGGAGAGTGAGAGGGCAGAGGAGGAGAGAGGGAAGAGAGAGGAGTAGAGGAGAGTGAGAGAGAGGGGAGAGGAAAGAGAGAGGAGGACAGGAGAGAGGAGCAGAGAGAAAGGGGAGGGGGTTTGGGTCAGATCTGGTTTTGGGCCCCTGCTGCAGAACACACAGGCGTCTTATGTAATAGCGCTCTCCAGGAGAACCAGGGAAATCCAAACCAAGTCCGACTCCAGTACAGGACTAATGTGTGGGTCAGGTGACTCCTCAGAGCCAACGGCCCCAGACCACGCAGTGTGGATAGAAGATATAACTACATCACTAAAAGTGCATCTGATTGACCGGGGACAAGCACAAAGTTGTCTCAAGTCTCAAGGATAAAATCCAAGTCCAGTCCTGAGTCTGAGTCTAAGTCCATTTTATCATGCCTCAAAATAGTGACTCAAGTCCACACATACGAGCAGCTCTGTGTGTGAATGTGAGTGATGCCGTCACATATTACAGAGGGAGGAGGCAATACATTGTCCAAAGCTCCACAAAGGTCAGCAGAGTCAGTGTGTGTGTGTGTGTGTGTGTGTGTGTGTGTGTGTGTGTGTGTGTGTTTGTGTGTGTATGTGTGTGTGTGTGCAGACTCACTGTGGTCAGTACAGGCAGCTCCACTATAGCCCGGGCAGCACTTCCACTCCAGAGAGGTGACCGAGCGGTACACCAGCTTATAGGACGGTCGCACCACTGTGCGGTAACTGCACACAGACACAAACATGCTTTAGGTTCAAAAGTGGAAAGGGCCACATGTTGAAATGGAGTTAAAGAACATTTAGGATGCATTCTTGTGGCTTTAATTCCCTTTTAAACATGTTTTTGCTCACTCTGCTCATTGCGTTTTGCGAGAAATAATGTCTATATTTAGAAAATACACTTTATAAACTATACCTCTATTTTCAGTAAGGCATTTCTGAGCTGGAACTGGAGCTGAAGCTGCTTTCAGCAATGGGAATGAACAATCAGAAAGTAAACAAATGTTCTTATCCCTGTGAACACTAACAGAGCCATGCTGTGCTAATTGAGCTGTGTGTTTGTTTGACTGAGAATGAGTCCGATGATCGTTTATGGACTTGACCACACAGGAGAAGTCCAGTGTTTTATCTTTAACACAACTAAACTGACAAAATGTGAACAGAGCATTTTTGAGGCTCAGAGAAGCAACTTTGGATGAATAAAACAAGTGTGAACAAAGCTAAATACAACTCCAGTATGTTTTTGACAAGGAGGCAACATAACATGTTTTTTTTTTTTAAAAGCCAACACACATAATATGTGTTCTTTAACCTCTTGAGACCCTGTGGTCCCATACGAGGTCATTACATTTTTGCCTCTTAGCACCATGATTTTCAATTATTTTAAGCTTTCACCTGTAATCAACTAAAAACCTCTACAGCAGCTCCCGAAAGTAAAAAAAAAACTGCATGGTAAAGTTTAGATGCAAAATTTATGAATAAAACCAATGTATTTATGTACAATAATGTCTCTTCATGTATCTTAATGTATCTTCATTTGGCATTAAAATTTGACACATTTTATTGACCACAGCAGACGAGAGCATCAGGAAATGTCATGTCCTCGTTTGAAGACATTGGGACTGTGTTATATTATTGATTGTACATGTTGTTAGGTAAACTTGGGAATATTTAGATGAGTTTACAGTTATAAATTGCTGGACGTTTCTGCTGCTATAGGAAACTGCTGCCTGTCTCCACTTTTTCACCTCTACTTTTTTTTGTAACGATTGAAAACCATAAAAAATTAAAACTGTGGACCACATTTTCAGGCCTTTTTGTGTGTTTTTAACCTCACTCACTGAACCCCAACCCACTCACGGTCGACCTACGTCACATTTGGCAGGTTTAGGGCTTGAAATAAACAGCTAATTGCTGTTTGTTTGTTTTTTGTAATTTATTTATACATTTTAATGTTTTTACATTTTTTAACCAATGGTGTCATACAGAAGACTTACTTAGTAGGTCCTACTTATCCCAAATAGCAAGAAGAAATGAAAAATGCACACCAGACAAAAGCTCGGGTCTCAGGAGGTTAAAGGGAAAACCATTAAATCCAGTTGTGATGCTGAGACTGTGTATGTGTGAACCCCTAGACCAACATGTGTATCTTAGAAAAATACTGATGATGCTAACTGCTTATCTGAGTGTAGTTGTGGCGTTTTGCTTGACATAAAAACACAAAAACGCATGTGAGTAAAGAGAGTCTGACCTGCCCCCAGAGCAGCCCTGGGGCCAGCGGCAGCTCTGGTACACCCTCTGCACCACCGTCCCATTGTGCACCTGACACGTCACTGTCTTTGTCACCGTGTGGGGACACCAGTTCCTGTGGACACAGAGGACATGTTAGAGACAGTGTGGGGACACAGAGGACACTTTAGAGACAGTGTGGGGACACAGAGGACACTTTAGAGACAGTGTGGGGACACAGAGGACACTTTAGAGACAGTGTGGGGACACAGAGGACACTTTAGAGACAGTGTGCGGACACAGAGGACAATTTAGAGACAGTGTGCGGACACAGAGGACACTTTAGAGACAGTGTGCGGACACAGAGGACACTTTAGAGACAGTGTGCGGACACAGAGGACACTTTAGAGACAGTGTGGGGACATGGAGGACACTTTAGAGACAGTGTGGCGACACAGAGGACATGTGAGAGACAGTGTGGCGACACAGAGGACATGTGAGAGACAGTGTGGGGACAAAGAGGACATGTGAGAGACAGTGTGGGGACAAAGAGGACATGTGAGAGACAGTGTGGGGACAAAGAGGACATGTGAGAGACACCCTCTACTGGCCACATTGAGGATCAAACCTGGTTGAAAGTAATAACACAAACTTGTGTAGTAATAATAATAATAATAATAATAATAATAATAATAATAATAATAATAATCTGTAGCATTAACCCCTCCCACCACCAAGACACACACACACACACATAAAACTGTATTCATACTAGGCAATGGGTAAAGTGTCTTGCTTAAGGACATGACAACAGTTTTGCCACCGCCACCCCACTGTGGTTACTGGAATTCTCAGTGTTTTAACAGGATCCTGTGGAACATAGAAATAACATCTCCATAACATCTCCATGAGACAAACAAGTTACAGACCATCCAACAGAAAAGTTACATGATGCAACTTTAGCTTGCATTTTCCGGTCCATCTAAAATTCTCCACACATAAATTAGATGTTCTGTTGACTCTTCTCCTCCTTCTCACACTCCTGTTTTCTCTCTCCTTCACTCAGCCCTCCGCTCAGCCCCAGTGCATTGTGGGAGGTGTTGACAGTGCTGTGGGACTGTGTTTGCTTTGGGCATGAGGGGGGTCCATGCAGAGACATGGCATCAGGTTTACCGTCAGGTCAGCACTACAGACCTGTATCATGAGAATATGATGCCATCAAAGTGGCTGTGACCGCTGTGTGCTGTCTGCAACAAATCAAGTCATTTATTCTGCTAGAATCAGCATGAAAGTTGCGGAAAGTATTTAAACAGTCATCGGGGTGAGTAATTGGGATGCTCAGAATGCATAAGGTACCAATGCAAACCATTTAGAACAGGCATGGGTGATGATGTAAATGTTTGTGTCGATAGAATCACTTTAGAAGTAAAACCAACTTTGCATTTGAAGGATTTCTGGCTGAGCAGCAGCAGAGAGTTGTACTTCCTGATAGAAAGCTCGGCAGCGGTGGACTAATATATGAGAAAATAGTCCCTCAACATGCAACGATTCATGCGATGCAAGGTTAGTTTTATTTCAAACATTATTTTGTGGACACAGACATTCACATGGACAGTCTGGAGTTCTAATAGTTTTCCTCGGGTGCTCTGTGGAGTGGGTAAGACTGTTTTTAGTGGCAGGACAACTATGGCCATTGACATGCACTAGCCTAGCACCAGCAACCTCTCCAAATACAAGGACTGGATGGAAGATTTAAAAAAGTGTCTCCACATCTCTCGAACACCCTGGCTCATGAGGAAATGAGGCTCTATGTCCAAAATTCCAAACTGAAATTTTAACATCTAAATGACGTTTTGTTGACTAAAACTCCATCAACCGATTAATCAAATAATCAACTAAACTATTATCCTAGTAATGGGTAGTAATTAGTTACTTTCCACATCACGCTTCAGTGAGGGAACCACATTATATCAACAGGCTCATAGTTTAAAGGCAGTGTAGGCTCTTTACCTTACAATCACATTTGCCACTGTGCATGATTCCATCTCAGCACCAGGCTCCATTAGCATGCTAACACAACAAATAGGCCTTTAAACAACACAGTGCTCAGTGAGGACAGCAGGAAGTCCATATGGTTCTATCATGTGTGCTATAAAGCTACTCGTGTGTGAGGATGGGGTCACCAGTCTGCATTAGGGTTGGGCGGTAATACGTTATACCGAGGTATCAAAAAGTAGCAACGGTATCAGTTTCATCACCGTCATTAAAAAAATCTGCAGCTCATAAGAACCTAATATAATATTAGTAGCATTTTGGCTTCAGGCGAATGACAGGGGAGATGTTGAGGAGCTACGACCCTGCGTCAGGCCAGAGATCCACCACAGTCGTTTCAGACATGGGACACAGCGCCGACATTCCCCCCTCCACTCTCTCTCCTCTTCAAACGTCATTATGCTCAGAGATTTCCATTCACACACAGCCAGGAAGAAGAAAAAAACCTGACGCTTCGTGTGTGATGTTGAGCCGAAAAGTTTGTGATGGAGACGTTTTATTGAACGCCGAGAGTCAAGAGGGGATGTGCTGAAGAGGAGAAACTTCCCACTTGAGGGCGAAGTCAGATTTTCACGGAGGAGACGGTAACTTCTCCGCATGCCGAGAGCGTGAATCTGTCAGATACAACATGCTGCAGTGGGAAATCTCACACACCGTGGACTGTCGCTTTTTACTTTTTATTCCTGAATCTGCCCCTTCTGCTTTTCTTGTCTTGGCGTGTCCCAGATCATTAAATGGAGGGAGATACGCACTGGTGAAGTTTGGTTTGATCAGAACGTGTGCCTCATCTTCAAATATAATGCTGCTCTTCTGTTTCTCAATGGTTTAGGTGCAGCGACAAAATAATTAAGAATTAGTCACAGTAATACCGTATACCCCGGGAAAATGCTGAGAAGGTTTAATGGGATCACAATTTGGATACTACCACACACCCCCACATACACACCACCCTGCACGCACACACACACACACACACACACATACACACACATATACACACACACATACATGTCTCTATGCTTCTTGGGGACATTACATTGACTGTTCATTTCCTGGGGACTGATCCTAACCATAGCCATAGTCACTACCTATTTGAACGCATAGTATCTGAACTATAAATCGTGTTGTTGGGCTGGCGTGGTGGGAGTGGTAGTGTGTGTGTATGGGGGTGGGGTGTGTGTGTGCCTGTGTGTGTTCCCGTGCCAGTGCTCTACAGTCTGCCTGGGTTGGCAGTGTGGAGGTCCTTATGTTTGTCACACAAGCCCAGGGCCTGAGGCAGGAGCAGGGTTAAAGCACCTCACATGCAGCAAAAGGAGCAGACAGGAGCACATTTAGAACACTCATGAGAGACAGACAGGAGCAGTCAGTGTTCCCACGAGCAGAGGAAATCCTCCACAGACTGCACATGTGTGGTGGATCACACAGGTACAGACACAGGCTGAAGTGTGTAAGCAGCACGCTAGAGAAGTGAAGCAGAGCAATTTTAGAAGTATAGTTGTGTGACATTTTTGCTTGACATAAAAACACAAAAACACATGTAAGTAAAGAGAGTCTGACCTGCCCCCGGAGCAGCCCTGGGGCCAGCGGCAACTCTGGTACACCCTCTGCCTGGAAGTCAAACCCAGGACCTTATGTAAGGCAAGAGCGCTAACCTCTGTGCCTCTGTGCCAAATTACTAATTAGTCCTGGCCAAGATTCTAGCTTAAGAGCCTAAAGCCCAAATGAACCCAAATGCACACTTTTCTTCCAGACCCTCTGTGTTAAAGGGACTACCTGTGCTTTTACTGTTTTATAAAAGCACTACAATCCCATCTGAACCTGTCCCCAGAGCCTGAACTTGCAGACAGATACATCCAGGTTTGTCTCATTTTCAGTTTATGTTCAGGCTTCATGTGAAAGCTCAGAACCACCAGAATTCCCTCCCTGAGCTGCAGATGCTGCACTAGCACTGACTCATGATTGTGTGCAGGTGCTGGACTTTAGGGAGTGACTGTTCAGATCAGAGAGACACATTTTAGGTTTAACTCAACCATGTCAGCCTTATTTGGGCCTCACATGAGTGCCCAAATAAGTCACTCATGTGAGGCCCATTCTATGTTTGATTGGAGAACCGTCTTGACCCAAAACACCAAATTATAACATAAACGACTTGGCCGTCATGTCCAATGTTTTTTTAACTAAGAAAACATCAGTGTTATTCTTACATGTTGTTCTCAAAGCTATAAAAGCCATATTTGATTTGAGAATGTTTACCTCATATTTGGGGACACAGTTGGGTCGTGTTTATGGAATTTAAAATCCAAATCTTCCAAAGAGTTCCTTTTTGGTCAGAGCGTAACAGATACAAGGACCATTCTGTTTCTCTGCACCACTGCACATAAGTAGTATCAGGTAATGCTCTTGGCTTTAGGGGTAAACTGGGGGCTTCTTCAGCTCTGGCACACGGAGGTTCCCAGACCCTAGGGATGCTCCACCTGGGAACAGCTAGCATCTGCGGGGGGCGCAGGGGAAGCGGGGAACGGGTTTATGGGCTCTCTGCTTTGTCTTGTACTTATGCGATTACAGGCCAGAGGAAGTGCCAACCGCAGCCGCTGCAGCGCAACATTTGGATTCCAGAGCCCGGGCCTCATGCAGGGATCAGAGTGAGAGCTGCACAAACCAGCCTGGAGGTCTCCACGCTGCAGAAAGGTCACAACGTTAAACAATCTGAAACAAGTTCAATACTAGTATCAAACTAGATACTCTTATTAGCAGTATCGATACTAAAGTCACATTCACAGGACAGAAATGAATCTTTCCTGAAAAGCTTTAGAATGGTCTTGAGCGATCCTTTAGAGCACATGGGTGTGTCTCCAGTGTCTAAAGTGAACCACACGTCTGAGGGGTCCGAAGGGGGCCCTGGACGGTACGCTACTACTGTATAGTATAATGTATAGTAGTCATGGCAACTTAACTGCCAGCACGCTTCACAAAACAAAACTGACACCATGGCTAGCTCGCTAGCACCAGCTGCTTCCTGTTTATGATGCTCTCCACTCGTATAATGATAAAAACTCTGAGGTTTCCTCTCATAACAGATCTAATATGGGCCAAACACAGAGCATCACATAAAGAGGTGCAAAAGCAATGCAGAGGCACAGAGAAGTGAAATAAATGCAGAAAAAGCTGATGAAAAACTGAAAGTAGTTTCGCTTTTGCACTAGCTTTAACTTTAGCCATGTCACTCAGTGTCATGCCCCTGGACCCAGAGCTTGGACACACTCCTGTGCCAGAGGAGCCACTTCCCCAGTCCAAATGAACCACTGCCTGGACCACTGAGGGATCACACATACATAAGACCACATGGGGATAGAAAAGAAAGTACTACAACATATGTTTTAAATCACATTCTGTCTAAATAAGTGTTTTTATTATCATTGTGGTATCAGAATCAGTATTGAATATCAAGTCTATTCCTTAGCATCCAATTCAAGTTTGAAATGTTAGTTTTGTGACAACACTATTATGCACAGGCAGGTTCTTCTGATGGATTTTGGTGGACTTTGTTTTCAGATCCAAGGAACCAAGGCACAAGCATGAGGACCAGCGAAGTCCTGCCTGCAAGATTAATCACAATGGAATTGAAATAGCAATTTCATAACTAAATTGAATAACTAAATCTCCTGTTTTATTCTGTGTAAAAACGTCTAACCCTGTAGTGAAGATCTGTACAAACATGTACTGAAATGTGATTCTTATTTTAGTTTGTCTGTTCAAATTTCAGTCTTCTGGTCGTATTTAAAATGTGAACTTTGAACAGAATCACATTATTAAAATGAATCAAAGATCTAATCGCAATCACAACACTTGTCAGAAATATGGCAGTTACACATGATACCATTCAGGCTGGATTTGAAGAAGGCTTATGATGACAGCTTCTACATCGAGACAATGTCATGCTTTGTCTGTCCAAGCTTGTTTTTTTTCTTTGCAAAACAGCACACTGGAGCCAAGATTCTGTTTGATTGCACCAGTGTTGGTGGTTTCAGATTCTAAAATGTCATGATGTCATACTGCCCAATGAGGTCGCTGTGCTTTACCACATATTATCCAAAAAATAATATCATATAATTCAAAAGGTAAATGAGCCTGATTTCTATTATCATGCTAAATTGACTTTTTTGAGCTTTCTAGTACCATGTTATAACGTTTTCCCTTATCAAGAATATGCCTTAAGAGAATTCAGATACATGTTTAAGTAATCTAGTGATCTCTTCTGGGCCCTATTCAAACCCTCCTTACAGTTAGCTGTGAGATTTTATGCAATGCTCTGCCAACAGGCCTATGTCACCCAGGCTTTAGGAGAGTGAGTGCTTCCAGCTGCACAAACCAGAACAGAGGTCTCCACGCTGCAGAAAGGTCAACACTTTCTAAAAACGGATACTAACTGATTACTATCGATCATCACCCATGCTCTAGCACGGCACTTTTTAAAATAAATACAGAAAAACATGATACAAAACTGTATACAGCACCTTCACAAACCTGATATGATGTGCGGGATTTTCATTAGAAAGATGGATGGATGGATGATAGATAGATAGATAGATAGATAGATAGATAGATAGATAGATAGATAGATAGATAGATAGATAGATAGATAAAACACATGATTAAAAATGGTACAGGCCCTTGAAGCACAAAGTTCTTCTTCATTACTTTGAATAAGGGAGTAGACAAGAGGAGAGGTGCTTCTTCCAGGGTTCAGAGGTCAGGGGTCAAGCGAGCAGAGGATGATGGGTAATGATGCTCTCAGGAGAGCCTACAAGACCAGTGCAGTTTTTCAACAGCAGACAGAAGGCTTCCCTCAGCACATCCACAGTCTAATGATGCAGCCAGGGCTGACCTCTGCTCATAGAGCCAGGTACACATAATGACATATGAAGCAAGATAATGTGGGATGTATAGAACAAATTTAGATTCCAATGCTATTTTCACTGAAAAACAACATATTCACATATTTTAGTTTTGTTTTTGATGCTCTAAGTCCCACCGTTTGCTCTCCATGCTAAGCTCCCTCAGCCCTCAGCCTCTCAGCCCCTCATCTCTGCTCTGGATTATCAGGGGACTTTTTCTCCAGTCCGATCCAGTCACAAGACCCAGCTCAGTTCCAATTGACCACACTGACTTCAGCTTTATACAGTCACACTGTTCTCATGCAGATGCACAACGGTACGACAGACTGGGCAGGGTCTTTCACAAGGACACATTGAACATCAAACAAGACTTAAGCCTTGAGATGGTGAACCGGACTAACTGACACTTGTGTACATGACTAATGACCACCGCAGATTCAAAGTACTGAGTCTGTGGCTGCAGCAGTGCTGGTGTGGTACTGTAACTGTCATTTAAGTGATACATAATTCTTTTATACCTCACTAAACTTTGTTCTTGGGCCACCATTAGCTTCAGGAACCATACTTCTTTAATATTGTGTATTTGTCTTAAAAAAGCAGAAGGCATCCAAGTAAAAATCCAAGTGGTCAAATGAAGCGTGAAGGAGAAAGAGCAGCACGAGAGCACTCTCAAAGACACTACTGTCCTCTCGCACTGTGTGTGCTGCCTCCTCCACACACGTCCCAGATAAGTGGATACTACCGACAGCAGGTGTCCCCTCACTCTGTGACCCAGGGCTCCGGGGCTTGGGGCCCGCCCTGCTGTAAACTGTCCATCTCAGGAGCACAGATGTGGGGGACGTCCCAGCTGTGTTTTGTAAACAGAGTCCAGAGGAGCAGAGGGGACACAGGCCAGTGGAGCGAGGACAGGACAGTTCAGGGACAACACCGTCTCTGTGTGTCTGTCCTTTCATCTGTCCAAAGCCGACAAACTCCATCACAGCTGAAAAGTGAATCAAGTCATCACAAATCACCAGTGACTGAAATAGTCATGAACTCTAATTATGGCATAAGACACATGTAGTGTTTAAGGACAACCTCTGTTCTATTCACAAGAGGCATGAAATCCTCATGTTCACTTTTGTGATCTAATGACAAATGGATTCAACAAAAAAATAAAAGGATCAAATAATAAGCCCACAATCTGTCTATCTCTGTTAGCCATATATCAGTCTGCACGACAGGTTTATGAGACAAAGAGGGGACGACCCACTGGTCTGTACTAATCTTTATTGGTGGGGCATTTCCTGAGGACAAAAGACACACTCACAGTCTCTGTGGGGGACTCTTTAGAGTCCAGCCTTTACTACAGAGACACAAACAGAAGGAGGACGGGCCCCCGCCCGACAGGCACGAGAGATGAGTGCTTACCACGCATTTTTTACAGCAACAAGGTTCTGGGTTCAATCTCCAGGTCACTCAGGTCTTTCTGTGTGGAGTTTGTATGTTCTCCCTGTGTCTGTGTGGAGTTTGCATGTTCTCTCTGTGTCTGTGTGGAGTGTGCATGTTCTCCCTGTGTCTGTGTGGATTGTGCATGTTCTCTCTGTGTTTGTGTGAAGTGTGCACGTTCTCCCTGTGTCTGTGTGGAGTTTGCATGTTCTTCCTGTGTCTGTGTGGAGTGTGCATGTTCTCCCTGTGTTTGTGAGGAGTGTGCATGTTCTCCCTGTGTCTGTGTGGAGTGTGCACATTCTCCCTGTGTCTGTGTGGAGTTTGCATGTTCTTCCTGTGTCTGTGTGGAGTGTGCATGTTCTCCCTGTGTTTGTGAGGAGTGTGCATGTTCTCCCTGTGTCTGTGTGGAGTGTGCACATTCTCCCTGTGTCTGTGTGGAGTTTGCATGTTCTCTCTATGTCTGTGAGGAGTTTGCATGTTCCCCCTGTGTCTATGTTGGGTGTACATGTTTTCCCTGTGTCTGGGTGGAGTTTGCATGCTCTCTCTGTGTCTGTGTGGAGTGTGCATGTTCTCCCTGTGTCTGTGTGGATTGTGCATGTTCTCTCTGTGTTTGTGTGAAGTGTGCACGTTCTCCCTGTGTCTGTGTGGAGTTTGCATGTTCTCTCTGTGTCTGTGTGGAGTGTGCATGTTCTCCCTGTGTCTGTGTGGATTGTGCATGTTCTCTCTGTGTTTGTGTGAAGTGTGCACGTTCTCCCTGTGTCTGTGTGGAGTTTGCATGTTCTTCCTGTGTCTGTGTGGAGTGTGCATGTTCTCCCTGTGTTTGTGAGGAGTGTGCATGTTCTCCCTGTGTCTGTGTGGAGTGTGCACATTCTCCCTGTGTCTGTGTGGAGTTTGCATGTTCTCTCTATGTCTGTGAGGAGTTTGCATGTTCCCCCTGTGTCTATTTTGGGTGTACATGTTTTCCCTGTGTCTGGGTGGAGTTTGCATGCTCTCTCTGTGTCTGTGTGGAGTGTGCATGTTCTCCCCGTGTCTGTGTGGAGTGTGCATGTTCTCCCTGTGTCTGTCTGGGGTTTCCATGTTCTCCCTGTGTCTGTGTGGAGTGTGCATGTTCTCGCTGTGTCTGTGTGGAGTGTGCATGTTCTTCCTGTGTCTGTGTGGAGAGTGCACGTTCTCCCTGTATCTGTCTGGAGTTTGCATGTTCTCCCTACACCTGTGTGGGGTGTACATGTTCACCCTTTGTCTGTGTGGAGTTTGCATGTTCTCCCTACACCTGTGTGGGGTGTACATGTTCTCCCTGTGTCTGGGTAGAGTGCATGTTCTCCCTGTATCTGTGTGGAGTTTGCATGTTCCTTCTGTGTCTGGGTGGGTTTCCCTCCAGTTTCCCCCATTAACTGAAAACATAGGTCGTCCTGACCAAGACTATTTCAAAGATCTATCTCCAGGTGACACTGAAGGATGGGTCAAATGCAGACCACATATTTTCCAATGGGAACCTTATGTGTACCGCGACACTGACTGTACTGTATATGTGTGTAGGGTCATACTATTGAAGCAGTATCAAGCAGGTGCCACAGCGTGCATCAGAAAAATAAAAAATACATAGTGCACCATAGACTCCATACACTGTACATACACTGCACATACACTGCACATACACTGCACATACACTGTACATACACTACACATACACTGCACATACACTGCACATACACTGCACATACACTGCACATACACTGTACGTACACTACACATACACTGCACATACACTGCACATACACTGCACATACACTGTACATACACTACACATACACTGCACATACACTGCACATACACTGCACATACACTGCACATACACTGCACATACACTGCACATACACTGCACATACACTACACATACACTGCACATACACTGCACATACACTGCACATACACTGCACATACACTGTACATACACTGCACATACACTGCACATACACTGCACATACACTGCACATACACTGCACATACACTGCACATACACTGTACATACACTGCACATACACTGTACATACACTGCACATACACTGCACATACACTACACATACACTGCACATACACTGCACATACACTGCACATACACTGCACATACACTGTACATACACTACACATACACTGTACATACACTGCACATACACTGCACATACACTGTACATACACTACACATACACTGCACATACACTGCACATACACTGCACATACACTGCACATACACTGCACATACACTGCACATACACTACACATACACTGCACATACACTGCACATACACTGCACATACACTGCACATACACTGCACATACACTGCACATACACTGCACATACACTGTACATACACTGCACATACACTGTACATACACTACACATACACTGCACATACACTGCACATACACTGCACATACACTGCACATACACTACACATACACTGTACATACACTGCACATACACTGCACATACACTGTACATACACTGCACATACACTGCACATACACTGTACATACACTGCACATACACTGTACATACACTGCACATACACTGTACATACACTGCACATACACTGCACATAGACTGCTCCATAAATTGTACACGGACTGTACATGAACTATACATAGTCTCTACCATAGACTGTACCATAGACTGTACCATAGAATGTACATAGATGTTCATAGACTGTACCATAGACTGTACATCGGAATTCATAGGCTTTACCATAGCCTGTATAACTGTCTCCATAGCTGTGTTCAGGAAGCACACGTCACCAGCACAAAGCACCATGATGGAGATGGATGTGATCTGACTGTTTTTGAATGCAAGGAGCTGCGGGGGTCTGCAGGACTTAAGACTTATTCTTAGTTTAGTCTTGGTTTACCCTTGGTTTACCCTTGGTTTACCCTTGGTTTAGCCTTGGTTTAGCCTTGGTTTAGTCCTGGTATAGTCCTGCTTTAGTCCGTGTTTAGTCCTGCTTTAGTCCTTATTTCTGGTTTAGTCCTTGATTAGTCCTGCTTTAGTCCTTATTTCTGGTTTAGTCCTTGATTAGTCCTGCTTTAGTCCTTATTTCTGGTTTAGTCCTTGATTAGTCCTGCTTTAGTTCTGGTTATTTCTGCTTTATTCCTGTTTTAGTGCTTGTGTGGTCTTATAGTTAAGACATGGTTAAGTCTTCTTTAAGTCTTGGTTTAGTTGTTATTTATTCACAGTTTTGGTTAAGATTAGTTAAGTCCTGATTTGCTTTTCCTGCTTTAGTCGTGATTTTGTCTGACTTTAGAACTGATGCAGTTCTATAGTTTAGACCTGGGTCACACCTGGTTGAGTTAGTCCTCTTGGTTTAGTACTGGTTTGGTCCTGGACAGTCCAGTCCATACGTTTTTGTTTTAGTCCCAGTTGAGTCCTGGCCAGGATCTGATGTTTATGTATCCTTACTTCAACTTTGATGTGGTGTGAGGTGAGACCTGGTCCTGGTTTTGTTCTGTTCTTGGTTTAGTTATGGTCCTGGTTTAGTTCTGATGTAGTCTTGGTTTTGTCCAGGTCTAGTTCTGGTTTACTCTTGGTTAAATCCCGGGGTGGTCCTGGTTTAGTTTTGGAATAGTCCTAGTTTAGTCCTTGTGAAGTCCTGATTTTTTCCTGGTGTACTCCTGGTTTAGTCCTGGTTTAGTCCTGGTGTAGTTCAAGAGTAGTCCTGGTTCAGTCCTGGTTCAGTGCTGGTGCAGTACTAGTTGGATGTGCATACAAACGTTTAGTTGTGTCTTACCTCTTGTGATATACGGAGGTGTGCGCTCCCGCCGGGCTCTGCTCCTTGTACAACCCGGTCTTCCACGTCCCGTCGGCGGCAGAGCTCATCCAAAGCACCGCTACGATCCACACCACCAGCGTCCTCCTCCACCACCACCACCTCCAACCCGCGGGCTGTGAGCACTCCTGGGTCCCCATGTCCTCCACGGCACAAGCGGCAAAGTTGGGCAGAGCGCCCCGAAAACAAGAAACTCAAATCGGTTGAAGAGTGGGGGACGTAGCCTGTGTCAGTGGGCTCAGGGACTCAACTTGGACCGTACGCACATCCCGTTCATGCACGAGCACACTTCACACGCACACGCACGGTAACGGTAAGGCAGCGTCTCGGGAGCGGTAGCCTCGTCTTATGGCGTGAACAGCTCCTCCTCCTCCTCCCGTCTCCTCCGCGCTCGCTCCTTCGGGGGCTTTTAAAGTGCTCCGGTGCGCTTGGGTCCGGCCCACTTCACTCGGGACAATGGTGGAGTCCTGGTGGGTTAGTTGGAGCGGCCACTCCTCTCCCTTCCTCTCCTCTTCTCCGGGTACAATGCGTGCGTAAAAGGCGGTGCCACTGTCCATCCGTGTGCTCCAGGCTGGGATTCGGGACTTTCAAAAGTTTTCGAACGTGCTCCTGAGCCAGTGTAGTCTGCGCTCTTGTCATTTTAAAGCTCCTTTATTACGCAAAAGTGACTCTTTAAGTCACGTTACAGCGGCGTTATCTCATCAAAAACAAACCCGGTGTTGTGTTTTGTTTCTTTCACACATGTTTGAGTCATTCTTTGTTGTTAGCCTGTCTACATTTCAAAAGCTCAAAATGTTCCACAGACAGGTCCTTTACATTTCGTTCACTAAAGATGGCCAGTACCAGGGCTGAAATTATCCAAATGATTCCTGTACTACAACATCATAACAGAGTGTTTGAGAGAAGAACTAAATATGCAGGGTTTGTGTGCTCAGCATATGTGGATGAAACAAAACATACAGTACTGTGCAAAAGTTTTAGGCAAAAAATATAAATAATGTTTGTTTTTATCAGTTTCCAAAATGCAAAGTGAGCGAACAAAACAATGCACCAAAGTCCTTCTGAACTGTCTTTAGTGTAAAGAAGAAGTTGTGTTGGTGATGGTCTGGCCCCACAGAGCCCTGACCGCAACATCATGGAATATGTCTGGGATTCCATGAAGAGACAGGATGTGAGGAAGCTCCATCCACACAAGATCTGTGCTTAGTTCTTCAACATGTTTGGACCACTGACCAGCCCAGTTCCTTCACAAACTGTCTGCAAGTAAACCTAGAAGAACTGATGCTCTTCTGAAGGCAAAGCTCACACCAAATATGGATCTGATTTAGATTTCTCTTTTGTTCATTCACTGCATTTTGTTGAATGGTGAATGATGTTTGAAGCATTCCTAGTTTAGTTCAGTTTTCCCACACCTGCCTAAAACTTTTGCACAGTACTGTAACTGCAGGTATGTTTTTGATGAGGAAACTACACTGGAACATAGAACAGAACATAACATGGGCCCTTTAAAAAATCATGACTGAACCTGTGACTCCAGAGCTTTAACCTGCAGAGGACCCAGGTTTGTCTCATTCTCAGTTTATAGACAGATCTCATATGAAAGCACAAAATCTCGAGAATTCTCTCCCGGAGCTGCAGAGGTTGCACTAGCACTGACTCAGGATTGGCTGCAGGTGTTGACAAAGTAACAGTACTCTTACTTGAGTAAAAGGTGTGCTTCCTCTTCCCACTGTAAGTCTAAAGCTTTATGTGACAATATGAAACGCTTTGAACATTTGTGTTTCTTGTAGTGCTCCTTCAGAAATGATTTAGATTTAGTCTCATTTTCTGTCGATCTTTTGAAAACACCAGATTTTGTCCAGATAGTTATTCTTATTACTTTTTACTCTTACTTGAATACATATTTTAGCTACCCCTGTATGCACCTTTGCATTTAGACCTGTGCATTCACACCTGTGCATTCACACCTCTGCATTCACTTGTGCATTCATACCTCTGCATTCATACCTTTGCATTCACACCTGTGCATTCATACCTCTGCATTCACATCTGTGCATTCATACCTCTGCATCCACACCTGTACATTCACACCTGTCCATTCACACCTGTCCATTCACACCTCTGCATTCACACCTCTGCATTCACACCTGTCCATTCACACCTCTGCATTCACACCTGTACATTCATACCTCTGCATTCATACCTCTGCATTCACACCTGTGCATTCATACCTCTGCATTCACACCTGTGCATTCACACCTCTGCATTCACACCTGTGCATTCATACCTCTGCATTCACACCTGTGCATTCATACCTCTGCATTCACACCTGTGCATTCACACCTCTGCATTCACACCTCTGCATTCATACCTTTGCATTTACACCTGTGCATTCGTACCCCTGCATTCATACCCCTGCATTCATACCTGTGACTTCATACCTCTGCATTCATACCTTTGCATTCACACCTGTGTATTCACACCTCTGCATTCACACCTGTGCATTCACACCTCTGCATTCACACCTCTGCATTCACACCTGTGCATTCACACCTGTGCATTCATACCTCTGCATTCACACCTGTGCATTCACACCTGTGCATTCACACCTGTACATTCATACCTCTGCATTCATACCTCTGCATTTACACCTCTGCATTCACACCTGTGCATTCATACCTCTGCATTCACACCTGTACATTCATACCTCTGCATTCACACCTGTGCATTCATACCTCTGCATTCACACCTGTGCATTCACACCTGTGCATTCACACCTGTGCATTCACACCTGTGCATTCATACCTCTGGATCAAACCTTGAACCTCCCGGACTTTGGGGGATGCGTGATGACCGTAGTTTTGTGAGGATTTACTTGTTTCTGAGTAGATGTGGTCAAGGTGGGGGGCGATTGTTGTCAAGGCCTTAACGCCTTAACTCTAAAGCTCTGAGGGAACCACTGCTGATGAATAAACATGTCCTCTATGGTCTGGAGCAGAGTGCAGCACTGGTTATAATGGTTATGTCTGTGTTTCTATGGGACACTTCACTTCTCAAATACACCAAGAGGAGGACATAAGGATCAGCCCTTAAAGAAGCACTTACACACACCAACCTTAAAACTACATATAAGAAACTTTGTGGGGTAGAAACTAGATGATTCAAAGTATGGGACCAATAGTAATAAGCAGGCACAGTTAGTAATGTTGTAATGGAATGATAATAGATTAGAAAGCACCACCCATCTCATATTTTCTGCTGGGGACACACGGCAGGTGAAGGCAACTCGAGGAGCACCGCAGGTCCTAATTGTAAAGTGTACCTGGACATGACTATCATGGTTATACATGTGCCTCTTGTGTTTCAGTGCATACGGCAATAAATGGAAGTAAACCTACACTCTCTGAAGCCTCTTTATCTGACCACGAGTGCTACACATGGAAAAAGAAAGTTAAAACCACACTTTGGAACATTCTCCATGGAGATAGAACTTTTATGCTATAGTGTATAAGCAAAAGAAGATGTCCATGAAAACAAGCCTCCAGACCAGGTTTGTGGAGATACAAGCTCGCTCACAGTGAGGACACATGTTTTTTTATTTTACAGTCCTATAAAAACATCCACAATGAAAAACTGTTCTTTCATTTTAGTCTACTTTTGGCTTTAACAAGACTTTGGGACAGATTGTACTGAAGAAAATTAAACACAAGTCATTGGCCAGATCTATGTCCTGGTACATTTTAGGCAAAACTCTGCTCTGGTCTCTGAAAGTTGTGAAAAGTGCTCTTAAACTCATTGTGATTAGTAATTAAGATGTTCTGAATGCATAAGGTGAGTGAGTAATAACTTGGGACCACTGCAAACCTACTTGTTTTTCACATTTTCAGCACCTCTGATGTGTGGAGTTTTTCATGATATTGGCTGCAGCACAGAGCCACACTGCTGCTGCTGCTACTGCTGCTGCTGCTGCTTCACAGAGCCTCAGACAGAATGAGAACATCTTCAAACCCACTTATTTTTAGCTGTTTGTGATCACAAAGAAAGCACTTGATCATCAGCAGGCCAGTATGGAGGAGCTATGATCCTATGTCCATGGGCACCTGGGCATGTTGTGTTTTTATGATGGGACAAACCGCACCCAAAAGAATTATGCCTTTAACTATTGAACATATATGTAATTATTCCTTTTATTGTAAATCTGACCCAAACTGCAGGACTTTGCATCTCATGCAAAAACTATTATATATGCAGAAAAAAGGACTAGGAAACATTGTACTTAAAGACAGATTCTACTTTATATATAGACATAGTGAAAAAAGACCCAATCTTCAGCCCATTCACTCACTTCTTTTTGCAGCTGTCCCAGAGAAATCCTTGTCTTCCATCAGCCCATCATTACCGGGAATCAAACCTGTGAGCCTCTCGTTGAAGGGTGTTTCAGGTAAGTGTGTTTTGATTTCCTTTCTTTCAAATCCGCTTAAAAATGTGAAAAGAGAGAACACAAAGAGAGAATACAAATACTGTATATGGGTCCAATTGCAGTTTCCTCAGTTAAAAAGGTTCAAATTTCATAATAATTCAGCACATTTCTGTAGTACCTCTGACCTCCATTGAACCAAATAATTTTTTTAAAAATCATGAGTTATTCTGCAAGTGACGTCGCCCAGAAAGGCGGTACCAGCCCCACCCTGGAGCCAGGCCTGGGGTGGGTGCATGTGGGCGAGCGCCTGGTGGCCGGGCCTTTCCCCACGGGGCTTGGCCGGGCCCAGCCCGAAGGAGCGATGTGGGACCCACCATCCGCGAGAGGAGCCAAAGGGACCGGGTGCAGAGAGATCTGGGTGGCAGTCAAAGGTGGGGGCCTCGGTGACCGGATCTCCGGACATGGAGACTAGCTCTGGGGACATGGAATGCCACCTCGCTGAGCTTGTGCGGGAGGTTGAGTGTTACCGGCTAGATATAGTCGGCCTCACCTCCACGCACAACTTGGGCTCTGGAACCCAACTCCTTGAGAGGGGTTGGACTCTCCATTTCTCTGGCGTTGGCCGCGGGGAGCGGTGGCGAGCTGGTGTGGGCCTGCTCATCACCCCTCAGCTGAGCTGCTGCGTGTTGGAGTTTACCCCGGTGAACAAGAGGTTCGCGTCCCTGCGCCTTCGGGTCGGGGACAGGTCTCTCACTGTGGTGTCGGCCTATAGGCCAAAGAGCAGTGCAGAGTACCCGGCCTTCTTGGAGTCTCTGGGAGGGGTACTGGACAGTGCACCGACCAGGGACTCTGTTGTTCTACTGGGGGACTTCAACGCCCATGTGGGCAACGACAGTGACACTTGGAGAGGGGTGATTGGGAGGAACGGCCTCCCTGATCTGAACCCGAGTGGTGTTCTCTTATTGGACTTCTGTGCTAGTCACAATTTGTCCATAACGAACACCATGTTCAAGCACAAGGGGGTCCATCGGTGCACGTGGCACCAGGACTCCCTAGGCCGGAGGTCAATGATCGACTTTGTTGTCGTGTCATCTGACCTCCGGCCGTGTGTCTTGGACACACGGGTGAAGAGAGGGGCAGAGCTGTCAACTGATCACCACCTGATGGTGAGTTGGGTCCGCTGGCGGAGGAGGAAGCTGGAAAGACCTGGCAGGCCCAAGCATATCGTGAGCGTCTGTTGGGAATGTCTGGCAGAACCCTCTGTCAGTGCAGCCTTCAACTGACACCTCCAGGAGAGCTTTTCCCGGATCCCGGGGGAGGCTGGGGACATGGAGCCCGAGTGGGCTTTGTTCTTGGCCTCTATTGTCGATGCGGCTGTTCGTAGCTGTGGCAGTAAGGTCTACGGTGCCTGTTGCAGCGGCAATCCCTGAACCCGGTGGTGGACACTGGAAGTAAGGGATGCCGTCAAGCTGAAGAAGTAGTCCGACCGGGCCTTGCTGGCTCGGGGGACTCCTGAGGCAGCTGACAGGTACAGGCAGGCCAAACGTGCTCCAGCCCGGGCGGTGGTAGAGGCAAAAACTCGGGTCTGGGAAGAGTTCGGGGAGGCCATGGAGGAGGACTATTGGACAGCCCCAAGGAAATTCTGGCAAACCGTCCGGCGCCTCAGGAAGGGGAAGCAGTGCTTCACCAACACTGTTTACAGTGCGGGGGGAGAGCAGAGGCGGACTCATCCATCACCCTGGCCGAAGTCACTGAGGTGGTTAGAAAGCTCCTTGGTGGCAAGGCTCCGGGGGTGGATGAGATTCGTCCTGAATACCTTCAGTCTCTGGGTGTTGTGGGGCTGTCTTGGCTGACATGTTTCTACAACATCGCGTGGCGGTCGGGAACAGTAGCTCTGGACTGGCAGACCGGGATGGTGGTCCCTCTGTATAAGAAGGGGAACCGGAGGGTGTGTTCCAACTACAGGGGAATTACACTCCTCAGCCTCCCCGGTAAAGTCTATGCCAGGGTACTGGAGAGGAGAGTTCGGCCGATAGTTGAACCTCAGATCCAAGAGGAGCAGTGTGGTTTTCGGCCCGGTCGTGGAACACTGGACCAGCTCTACACCCTCCATCGGGTGCTCGAGGGTTCATGGAAGTTTGCCCTACCAGTCCACATGTGTTTTGATCTGGAGAAGGCATTCGACCGTGTCCCTCGTGGTGCCTTGTGGGGGGTGCTCCGGGAGTATGGGGTCCGGGGCCCTTTGCTAAAGGCTGTCCGGTCCCTGTATGACCGGAGCAGAAGCTGTGTTCACATTGCCGGCAGTAAGTCAGACCTGTTCCCGGTGCATGTTGGACTCCGCCAGGGCTGCCCTTTGTCACCGGTTCTGTTCATTGTATTTATGGACAGAATTTCTAGGCGCAGCCAGGGGCCGGAGGTAGTCCATTTCGGGGACCACAGGATCTCATCACTGCTCTTTGCGGATGATGTCGTCCTGTTGGCTTCATTGAACCAGGACCTGCAGCGCGCACTGGGGCGGCTGGGATGAGAATCAGCTGTTCCAAATCCGAGGCCATGGTTCTTGACCGGAAAAAAGGTGGATTGCCCTCTCAATCTACGTTCCTACCCTCACCTATGGTCATGAGCTTTGGGTAATGACCGAAAGGACAAGATCGCGGATACAAGCGGCCGAAATGAGTTTCCTTCGCAGAGTGGCCGGGCTCTCCCTTAGAGATAGGATGAGGAGCTCGGTCACAATGGAGGAGCTCGGAGTAGAGTCACTGCTCCTCCACGTCGAGAGGAGCAGCTGAGGTGGCTCGGGCATCTGGTCCGGATGCCTCCTGGACGCCTCCCTTGGGAGGTGTTCCAGGCATGTCCCACCGGTAGGAGGCCCTGGGGAAGACCCAGGACACGCTGGAGGGACTGTGTCTCTCGGCTGGCCTGGGAACGCCTCGGGGTCCATCCGGAGGAGCTGGAGGAAGTGGCTGGGAGAAGGAAGCTTGGGAGCCCCTGCTTAGACTGCTGCCCCCGCGACCCGGCCCCGGATAAGCGGAAGAAGATAAGATAAGATATCCTTTATTTGTCCCACAATGGGGAAATTTCAGTGTTGCAACGCACAGTAAAGAGAACAGCAAGAAACAGTAGCAGCAATAGAGTACAGTTAAGTTAAAAATAGACAAACACTATAAGAATCTAAAAAGATAAGGATTATAAAACTATGTATCATGTAAATTATTATAATTATTATAATAAAGATGGATGGATGAGTTATTCTGCATGTTTTTTGTCCTTAAAGTGTTCAAATGTCATGTGGTGCGACTGTGCATCATGTGGTGCAACTAATAACAGCAGGAATTCTATGGCTGGAGTTTCAATAACAAACAAAGTAAACTTGGGTGAATGAGATTCTTTAGGCATTTTTCTTCATTTGATGCATTTTACAGGGTCTTAGTTTGTTCATTAAACACAAGCAGGCGACTGTCATATTGGAGCAAAAGAAAATATCAATATGCATTAAAAATCTAAAGAAACACAACAGTTTGTTTCTGTACACTTCATATTACTCAGAACTTAGATTAATATCCCAACCATGTTTTAGAAAATAAAACTATTTTAAGGTTATTCTCGGTCACACCACATGACATTTTACACTAAAAATGCTTCATATAAATGTTAAACACAGATTTATGCACCTGACACTGGAAATATGTGAAAAAGTTCAATAGAAACTAAAAATATATAAAAATATATTTTAGAAGTAGCCTGTTGAAAATCCTTATTTGTCATTGAGCCATATACGCCTATGGATTGCACTGGACTAATGATACTTTGCAGCTGATGCTAACTAAAGGCACTACTCTGTCTGATGCTTTATTAAACTTTAATCTAAGTTTTATTTAAACACAATCTGAACTACAACAGGAGAGCTGACAGTGGGGGCCGTGCATTTCACACCTAGACCTTCAGTTGTGCTACGTCTGAATCAATCCACTTATCAATAACTATTTTATGGCTATAAAAACAATCTTATTATGCAGAAATGCAGTATAAAGGGCCGTTGCATCACAGATAAATAACGCGTGTAGCCACAACAAACACCTATACTGAAGAAACAAACCCAGGGTGCAGGGACGTGCACAGGAATTTTGAGGGGCAGTTGCTCTGACATACAGAAAAGGTGCACCGCACCAAACTTGAATGAACCTTAATAAAACTTAACATGTTTTATTTTCTTAGCAATTCTAGCGTTTACCAATAGATGGCACAATCTAGATACATAGATACATAAAACCATTTTACCCATATAGACCTCACTACACGGCTCAGGGGTAGAACTATATGTTCCCACGTCTTCCTCATTCATGGTCGGAAAACCTTTCCATAAAGCACTGGGCCAAGTATATGTAGTGTACCGTGCGCGCCGCATCTTCTCTTGTACGGCGTGGGCGTGGATCGTGTCTTGTCGCATACGCTGCGTGGACCGCGCTTCCCCCTGTGCGCCTCTAAACCAGCCAACCGCTGCGTTCAGCGGCCTTGTAGAGTTCCTCGTATTGGCTTCTCTCTCGCTCAACGGTATCAGTGGCAACACGCGCTCCCAGCAATACAATTTGCTGTGTTCCTCAGTGCCTGTGAGCCAGGGGTACCGCTCGTAGTTAGTGGACTGAAAGTGACGGACAAATCCTTTTCCCAGTTGTGACAGGTTTGCCCGACCTTTCTTAACAATGTCCAGCTTTTCTTGAAAAGTCTGTCTTGAAAATGGCTTTGACAATAAATCTGCAACCAAATCAATTTCTTCTCCTCCTTCAGCCATTGTGGGTTGAAAAAACAGCTATTAAATCAACACAACTATATTTCTGTCCGTGAAGCTCGCTACAGATGCAGTTTGCTAGCTCCGGCTAGTTCGCTCTCTGACTAGCCAATCAAAGGGTGTGAATACGCTGACGTTACCGTAGGCCTGCTAGAAGGCCTTGGTGTCGCCAACTCAAAATCTGATTGGTTGAAGCAATAGTTTCATCGATACTTATTTTTTACTAGAAGGTCCACAGAACTGATTGTGAAGGCCTCCAGGCAGATTTCTTTGATGTTGTCCCTGCCTGGCAACAAATGGTGGCTGTGATTGGTGTAAATGTGATTGGTTAAACGCTTTAATATGAAAATACATGTCTGGAAGCAGCGCAGCCAGGGTAAAGGCTATGAAGGGAAGGACAAACCATTTGGAATTATTTAATTAGGTATTCATGGACAAAATATAATTAACATCAGTCTGTGATTCAGATATTTTTTAAGCCAGCAGAGAAGGCCTTGCAGGCCCTGACGGCCCACCCCTGGGAGCTGATTTGTACTGTTAAACATGTCCTTCTCAAATAACATTAGAGTCACATCCGCCAACAGTTTTTTCAGTTACTCACTCTCACGCTTTTGTTGAAAATCAAACACTTAAACAGAACTATAAACGCTCCGCTCCTGAAAATGTGCTCTTTAAATCACTTTTTAAATTCTTCTTGAGTTTTCAGAAGATCTTAAAACTTTTTGACTGTTTACTAATGTGTGCATTGTGTCACCATGCCCATTTCTGAACATTCCACCATAGAGATACATGTAAAAAACCACACTGAACATGAAGTTACTGCAAAACATCAATGGCCGGGGTGTACATTTTTATCCTAAAAAGCTTTGGGACAGAATGTACACAAACAGAATATTTTTGTAACGTGGACAGACTGTGCCCATGTTCTCTGCATCCCACATTTGGGCATATTTTTGGGCAGATTGTTGCTGGTGTGGCTGACCTCTGCTCTGTTTTCTTGCAGCAGCAGTGGAAAAGCGTGAGTGAGGTTACCCCTTAGTTCAGACATCCTCCTCTGTGTTCCCTGCCCCTCCACAGCAACTTGACAAAACGGACGTGATGTGCAGTAGTTTCATTAGATGCACTCTGATTGTGTTGTAATAGCGCTCTGAACGGGGAGTGACTTAGTGCAGGAAGTCAGAGTCAACAACCAACGTGAAACTTATAAAACATGTTAATACCTTGTTTTCGGTGAACACAGTATTTTCAAAACAATAAAAGGTAATGCGGTAATCTAAATATTTGATGTGTTTGCAGCTAAAACCCCATAGAAGTAAAATACCCCCTCTTGGGTGTTATTCCCATGGCAACAATCAGGTGCTGGACCATCCACTGCTAAAGTTACACAGTGCACCATTAAAAATAAAGTATATCTGGTTTCCACATAATGAAAGAGGTATTTTTTTCCACTTGTTAGAACAAAATAAATAGAACAGTCAGTGTATTCTTACAGGAGCTAGAATGATTCAGGTGACAGTTCAAGGGTGTGTTGGTCTTTGTGTCATTAGCTCGGCCCTTCAAACACATATTTATATCAGTGGCTTAGCAGAGCTGTATCAGAAGTGAAGCCTGTTGGATGAGTGGCTAAATGTAAACCTGTTCTGGGCAACTGACGGGCTACACATTCTTCAAGAACAAAAAACTTTATAACTTCAACCATGTTCAGGTTAAATTGTGTTGCACATTAGAGTGATTAATGTCCCCCTCTCCTCTGCTTCTCCTTTTGCATCTCTGTCCTCCCCTCTGCTTTTCCTTTTGCATGTCTGTCCTCTCCTCTGCTTCTCCTTTTGCTCCTCTGTCTTCTCTGCTTCTCCTTTTGCAACTCTCTCCTCCCTTTTCCTCGTTTTGCTCCTCTGTCTTCTTCTCTTCCTCCTTTTGCTCCTCTTTTCTGCTCTTCCTTTTGCTCATCTGTCCTTTCCTCTGCTTCTCATTTGACTCCTCTGTCCTCTCCTCCTCCTTTTGGTCCTCTGTCCTCTCTGCTTCTCCTTCTGCTCCTCTCTCCTCTGCTTCTCCTTTTGCTCCTCTGTCCTCTCTGCTTCTCCTTTCGCCCCTCTATCCTCTCTCCTCTGCTTCTTCTTTCGCTCCTCTTTCCTCGCTCCTCTGTTTCTCCTTTCGCTCCTCTTTCTGCTCTGCTTCTCCTTTGCTCCTCTGTCCTCTCCTTTGCTTCTCCTTTTGCTCCTCTGTCTTCTCCTCCTCTCTTCTTCTTCTCCTGTTCAGGTGTCTGGACTTACAGCACATAGAAATGCTGTGCTCTGGAGCAGGTGTTGCTGCTCCGGTGGGACTGGAGGTGCTGATGGTGCAGAGTGGAGCAGCTGTGAGAAGGTTCCTCCGGTTCCTCACCTCAGAACTCTGCATCTCTAATGATGTGATGTGATGTCACAGCACCTGAGGCACATGAGGCAGGAGAGCTTGTTCACCTCCACACAGACCTCACTCATATACTGTATTGTGAGTGGGGGCTACTTGTCTCTATAGAGATAAATATTTAATATGCAGTGGAACAATCCTGTAAAAGTGTAACAGCTCCATGGAGACCCTTCACCAGAAAAGTTACAGTGCCCCTTTTAAGTGCACGTTTCAACATTTTGGGGCCATTGCACTGGTTCTGTGCACCCTCTTGTGGTGATTGGTGAGACTGAAGTTTGAGTGAGTTTCCTTTTGTTCCCATCTGACCCATATTATATTTGAGAAGAACAGGATGTGCACCTCCCCACTGACCTCCAGACAGTGTGTCCTCAGGTGTTGGTATGTGAGTCTCACTTGTGTTTAATTTTGTCGTGTCCTGAGCAACTCCTGAACCAGCTGAGAAAGCAAAAGAATCATCATCATCATCATCACCAGCGCTGAATACAAAGAAGCAGACACAGGGTAAAGAAAATATTTATCATTTTTTATTCTAAATCGTGTGATGTGGTCATATTTCAGTGGATGGTAATAATACGCTTATAATGTTTAAAATATCAGTTTGCACACTCTGACACACACACACACACACACACACATACACACACACACACACACATACACACACTGCTGAGTTGACACACATCTGCTGCGTCTCTAAGTGGCTACAAAAGCTCAAAGTTTTGAACATTTGTTTCTTGCAACACTCCTTCAGATATGATATGAGATATGATTTGTTGAGTAATTTTGGGGTTAGCCTTTAAAAATACCAGATGGTGTATTCTTCTTCATCTTCTTTTTCTTTTTCTTCTTCTTCTTCTTCTTCTTCTTCTTCTTCTTCTTCTTCTTCTTCTTATTATTATTATTATTATTATTATTATTATTATTACTACTACTACTACTACATTTAGCTTCATGAAATAGACAAGAATAAAAGCACACTGATAACATTCTTACTCCATGTGGCCTTGCATCCCCCACAAACTCCTCCTGCATGGAATTTAATTTTTTTTTTTTTTGCGTGGCATCATGCAGGTGACAGACCCCTCCAGAAAGTGACTGTGTTCCTTTAGCTTTATTCAGTTATTCTTAGAATGACTCTTACTGAGGCTTCAAGTTTAGGCTACTTTCCATTCTTTCTTGACTAATTTGTTGTGGATAGGCCTACTTGGCACTTGTTCTATTTGTAAGTAGCTAACTCTGCTACTTCTGTTCCTAATCCTGCAGCTCTACTCACACGGACTATTCTGGATACTGTACAAGCTTTTTCCAGTAGTGACCAACACTGAGCAGCAGCTCGAGTTTAATCGTGGTTGTAACACAGCCCATCACCAGCAGAGGGCAGCGGTGGACTGCCTTCTCTAACCGCACTGACCCGCTCCGGTTTGAGTAGACCTGCTGCTTTAAAGACATCTACAACACTCACAGCATTAAACATCCAGCTCCAATCTGCGCTCTAGAGCACCAACAACACACAGACACGCACACACACACACGCAATCACGCGATCACACACACACACACACACACCTATAGCATCTACAGATCATTATTTTACATTTTATTCATTTTAAACCTCATCATTGATCTAAAAAGTGCCTTGCCTGAAGACACAACAACAGCCTTCACCAGAGTCACTGATGTCTCAGTGGAACCTGGTATTCACAGCAGTCTCTCATCCAAATACTCACCAGGCCCGGCTCCGTTTAGCAAAAGAGATGAGATGTGATGAGGCCTTTAATCTCTCAGGATGTAATGGACCAAGTGCTACAGTCTCTCTGTGTTTCAAACCACACAAAATCATGAAAAAAGCACTCATCAGTGCTATTCCCCAGTCCCCCCATGACCATCTCATCTAACATGTCATGTGACAGGGCAGGAGCAGGCTGTCATAATGTCACCTGCTGTCTTCTTCATAATGTCAGTGTCCAATAACTCTGCATGTGTCTGCTCCTTCACCCCTCCTGCTCCAACGCTCCTCCTCTTCCTCCTCCTTCATCTCTTAGGATAAAGTAAGTAAGGAATACCTTTGGACCACTGCAAATAGGCTAGTTCAAAATGACCAAATTCTGTTTTTCTCATTTTTAAGACAGTAAAAATCAAGATCAGCGCCTTTTAGTTTTGAGAATAAAATCAGGTCCCAAATGACTAAATCCTTTATTATTAGATCAACAAGGTTTGAAGTTCAAATATGGGTGTGTGTGTCTGTGTGTGTGTGTCTGTCTGTGTGTGTGTGTTTGAGTGGGGTGACCACATAATGAACTTGTTAACATTAGGTCAGTGTGACGGAGCCATCGACTCCAGGTGAGCCATCCACAGGAGACAAATATCCTGATTAATACACTCCATATGAAACGGCCTCATATCCTGTCTCACTCTACACGACTCTCTTGGCTGTCACACTCTGCATGTTTTGCTCTATTGTTCTGCAATTTAAAAAAAATTGATAACACTTATAACTTCAGCATAGAACCTGATAAGACCAAGATTCCAAATGTATTTTGTACAGGTCCCCATGCCCTACTTGCACAGCAAAAATGGCCTTTATATCTCTCGTGATTGTCCCACAATTTCACTTTTTAAGTTTAAACACAATGCCTTGAAAGGCGTCAGTAGTCAGGGGTCTGTCCTAGCCACAGCACAGTGTTCTACAGCCAGCTCAGCCTGACATCCTGTCATTTTGACACAAGAAGCCTCCACACACTACAGCCACTGAATCTACACTGTGTGGGGGCGTAGAAATAAGAGATATCAATGCCATTTTTGCTGTGACTAGGGCTTGTGGACCTGTACAAAATACATTTGGAATCTTGGTTCTATCTAGTTCTATGCTAAAGTTATGTGTTTTCATTTTTTATTGCTCCAAACTCGTTTTCAGCGGCCGTGGAACACATTTAGACCATGTATGCAATCCTGCCTTAGAAGTGAAAGAGTGTTAAAACTACACTGTGTGGAGGCTTCTCGTGTCAGAATGACATGGTTTCAGGTGTGAGCTCGCTGTAGAACAGTGCTGTGGCACAACTCCATGACATTTGAAGCATTTCAGGGGCATTGTCCCTAAACCCAAACTCAGTGCCTGGTCCTCAGTCTGGTGGTTTCATAAACTTTTATTCAGACCTGGTGTTTTCTGTAATCTAAGACTGTGTATAGGTTCAGGGGGCCCTCTAGTGTCCAGTTACACAACTGTCTTCAGAGATTGATCAGAGAGGGTGGTCCTCACTTTGCTGGTTGTTTAACTCAGTCCTCACTATGATATGTGTACATGTACATGTCCCGTCATCCTTCGGCCCTGGAGCTGCACAGAGCTCCCTTGTTTGTCCTCGCTCAATCCAGGAGGTGCAGCAGGTTAACACAGGCTCTGAAGTGCTGTATCTTCCTGCTGGTTTGTTCTGTATGTTTCTCCAAAAACAATGGAGACAGTGGGTTTACACAAACCCTTTACAAACTGAAGGAGCTTTAGTAAAGAGAGACTACACTGCACTTCCACTGCTCCTGCCATTTAGTGTTTTAACCTACTGAGCTTTTATAGACTTTTAACATTTAACACTTTTTGCCCATCAATCTTGTGAGTACTGCATTTTTGTTTTATTCACATTTTGTATTGTAATCTTATTGTTAACCAGAGTTTTTTTTTTAACATCAGTGCTCCAGCAAATGTTAAGTATTCACAAGTGTGCATGTCATTTGATCTGTATCCTTCTTTAAAAAAACAAAACAAGTCTATGCTTAATTTGCTGCAATCTGATTTGAATTCATTCGATCTGATAATAGTATTATCTACAGCAATGTGCCACCTACTCCACACCTGTCCAAATGTCTACAGGAGGTAACAGTTTTGCCTCGGGTGCACCGTGAAGTGGGTAAGACTGTTTTTAGTGGAAGGACAACTATGGCCATTGACATGCACAAGCCTAGCACCAGCAACCTCTCCAAATACAAGGACTGGATGGAAGATTTCAAAAAGTGTCTCCACATGTTTCCAACACTCATGAGGAAACCAAACTGTCCCTTTAAATCAGTTTAGTATAAAAATGGTTTCTGGATGGGAGCTGAAATGTCTTGGTTGCAAAAAGTGTCCAGAATTAAACAGAAGTTAAAGCATTTGCTTGCAAGCAAAAGAACATATTCCCTACTGAGTGATCAGTAAAGGAATGGTACAGAAACAATACTTGATTCTAGATAAATTCACTATTAATCTTGTGTGTTAAACATTTTAGTTATTGACACTTAAACCAAGTCACAGTGAATGCCAACAAGTTTTTTGGCAGCAATTTATTGTTTACACTGAAGTGAAAACAGACGAGTCCATTCAACTAAGACTGAAATATTGTCAAACATTGCAGAAAGTAGGTTGGTTTTGAATTTAATAAAGAACAATGAACACAAACAATAAGTACAACATGCATGAACGTGTTTGCACAAAATTTGATTCCAAATGAACAGTTTTAGCAGCAAATACAGCATGTGCATTCCCATCCAGTGTTCAGCGTGAGAAGGGCTTCTGTCCTTATACTGTTTGTCAGATGAACCTCCAAGAAGCAGCACACAACCATATCAACTAGGCAACAAGGACATTCAACAGAGCCTGGATGCAGTTGGTGGGTCAAAATCATTGCTTTTGGAAAATCTGTCACCTCCTGTGCCAAATGCAAAAAAACATGTTTAATTCTTCAAATGATTATAATTTGGAACACATGGATGATTAAGTGAAGTGTAGGTCCCTCCATAGATGTAGCTCCACTGGACCCTTCATTTTAGGGTGGTGCGTTTGAAAATCTAAATGTGCAAATGGCCAATTTACATAACAGGGTTGGGACTTTTTTCATTTTTCTTATAATAATAATAATAAAATAAAACAAAGAAGAGAGTGGGACACACTTTTGTCACCAAGCAGATGCTGCCATGCCATGATTCTAGTGACCAGCACAGAAATATAGGATACAGTAGTAAAAGGACTGACTAACAGGTTTAACCAAATAAGCATGATGGCCCTGATGGCCGCTACAGCACTGAGAAATAATAAACACATCACATGCCCACCAAAAAGTGCAGACTGGAGAAAGTGCATTGAGTTTGTAAAATCTGTAGAAATGTGTAAACCATCTTAAATACAATTACATTACAAAAAAGAATTCCCAGTCTTCAAGTATGTACCATTCTTATGTTTGACATCTGACTTTTTCTGTTCATCTTATACAATTCCATAACAAAATGTAATGTATTTTATTCTACCCAAACACCCTCAATTCAGAGACTTTGAAAGAGACTGGGCGAAGAGCTGGCATTTGCATCAGTATTCATTTAGAGCTTTTGTTTTTTGTTTTTGTGATGAAAACAGCGGAGAGCCATCTGAATCTTTTGTGAAAACAGAACAAAACAAGCACAGGATTCTAACAGTTTGAAGGCGTTCAGAATCATCATTCAGAAACTGGATTTAGTTCTTTTACAATCAAACAAGGATGGACAGAAGGAAAGTCTTTTGGAAACACTATCCATTCATGCTACTGTCCTGGTCTGCTGTCTATATGCTCATCACTTGGTCTTGGTCATACCAGGACAGATCCCAATTTTTACAGATCACCTGCTCCTGAGCCCAAGGGTAATAGAATTATAAGATCTTGACTAAAAACTGAAACAAACCAAAAGCCACCACAATGTGGCGGTGAACTGACTCTACCTCTAACAGTACATTCAGACTGAATGTGATTTACGTGCTAACCCTAAGTAGAGGAGCTAGAAGAGCAAATGAAAAACAAGTGACTTGATCTATGCTGTGGCATGTGTCATGGGAGAACAGATGTGAACAATGAATAGGTGTGAACAATGAATAGGTGTGAACAATGAATAGGTGTGAACAATGAATAGGTGTGAACAATGAATAGGTGTTCACTTTGTTGGAACTTAAAATGGATGATTCTGCACAAGCTGGGCTGCTACATGTCAAATAAAAAAGTGTCCTTTGTCATCATATTACCTTAAGCCCATATTTGTCAATGAAACCCTGAGCTGTAACTTATCAATGTGCAATGAGAGAAAAAGCCTCCATCTAAAAGTTTAATACCATATCTGGGTGGCCTCTTTGGTGTTCTCACAACAATCTTTTGATTTTGCCCCTTTTTTAGAAAGCCCCGGCCTAGAATTGCTTTTAAAGATTGTTTAAATATTGTATCACATATACTTAACCAGAGAAAGGCTTAATGAGCAGTTTAAGCATTACTGGGGCCCCACCCTGGATCCAGACCTGGGGTGGGTCTGGTAGCCGGACCTCCCCCCACGTGAGGGTCTGTTGGGAACATCTGGTGGAGCCCTCTGTCAGGGTGACCTTCAACTCAACTCAACCCTCTGGAAGAGATTCTCCCGAATCCCGGGGGAGACTGGGGACATGGAATCAAAGTGGAATATGTTCTCGGCCTCTGTTGTCGATGTGGCCGCTCATAGCTGTGGCCATAAGGTCTGTGGTGGCTGTCGCGGTGGCAATCCCCGAACCCGGTGGTGGACACCGGAAGTAAGGGACACCGTCAGGCTGAAGAAGGAGTCCTCTCGGGCCTTGCTGGCTCGTGGGATTCCTGAGGCAGCTGACGGGTACTGGCGGGCCAAGTGTGCTGCAGCCCGTGCGGTTTCAGATGTGAAAACTCAGGATTGGGAGGAGTTCAGGGAGGCCATGGAGGAGGACTATCGGTCAGCCTCAAAGAAATTTCGGCAAACCATCTGGCGCCTCAAGAGGGGGAACCAGTGCTTCACCAACACTGTTTACAGTGCGGGGGGAGAGCTGCTGACCTCGACTGAGGACACTGTTGAACAGTGGAAGGAATACTTTGAGGATCTCCTCAATCTCCTCAGTCTTCTGAGGAGGAGGCAGAGGCTGGGGACTTGGAGGCAGACTCGTCCATCAATCTGGCTGAAGTCACTGAGGTGGTTGGAAAGCTCCTTGGTGGCAAGGTTCCGGGGGTGGATGAGATCCATCCTGAGTACCTTAAGTCTCTGGATGTTGTTGGGCTGTCTTGGCTGACACGCCTCCGCAACATTGGGTGGCGGTTGGGGACAGTGCCTTTGGACTGGCAGACCAGGTGGTGGTCCCTCTGTTTAAGAAGCTGGACTGGAGGGTGTGTTCCAACTACAGGGGAATCACACTCCTCAGCCTCCCCGGTAAAGTCTATGCCAGGGTACTGGAGAGGAGAGTCCGACACCGCCTCACAGCAAGGGTTCTGGGTTCGATCCCTTTGCGGAGTTTGCATGTTCTCCCCGTGTTTGGATGGGTTTCCTCCGGGCACTCCGGTTTCTCCCATCAACCCAAAACATCCTAGCACCCTTATGAACTATATGAAATCAAGGACTGTGACGTTGCGCCCCGCCAAGCTCAGCTCGAAAGGACGATGTGGGTCCACCCTCCTGTGGAATCACCACCCGCAGAGGGGTTCATAGGGGTCAGGTGTGCAGAGGACTGGGTGGCGAACTGCTGCCTCTGCCACCCAGCTGGATAAAGCAGAAGAAGGGGGATAAATGGAATTTGTAACAGATGGGCCCAGAGGGGGTCCGGTTTGGGGACTACAGGATCTCCTTTCTGCTGTTTGCAGCTGATCAAACCAGGACCTGCATCATGCACTGGGGCAGTTTGCAGCCAAGTGTGAAGTGGCTGAGATGAAGCTCCGACCAGAAAAAGGTGGTGCCTCTCCAGGGGGGTGGGAGTCCCTGTCTCAAGTGGAGGAGTTCAAGTATCTCGGGGTCTTGTTCACAGTGAGGGGAGGATGGAGCGTGAGATTGTCAGGCGGTTCGGTGCAGCATCGGCAGTGATGGGGTCGCTGTATCGGACCGTTGTGGTGAAGAGGGAGCTGTCAATCTAGTCTGGGAGCCCCTGCTTAGACTGCTGCCCCCACGACCCGGCCCCGGATAAGCGGAAGAAAATGGATGGATGGACATTTTCACCTTTTGTTCCTTTCAAAGCATTCAAAGTTATAGGGCCTATACTTACTATAACTCATTCAAACCAGAAAATATTCTCAGGCAAAAACATAGTAAAAGAACAAAACATATTGGCATAACGTTTAAAAGCCTCAAGAGAAGAAAACATCCATTTATATCCACATTTAAATCACATTTAATCCAGTGCCTTCCACAATCTAATGGAATGAACATTAGGTCCACAAACTTTAGATTCTGCTCCAGGAATTCCACACATTATTTTATTATTACATTAATATTTTCTCTAAAAACATAGTGCTTAACCTGTATTTGGGGCAGACAGGTTGTCTGTACTTTTATAACTTTGGTGTGCCTGGAGAACAGAGCTCCAGATGCTCTAGGTGCTCAGTACCACTAGGCTATAGTCTACTCTGGGCTGCACACAAAGAATATAATACAGATGGGTGTTTCAGTTCCAGGTGACTTGTCTCTTCACTGCTTTGACTGTGTCAGCATGGACAGGACTCTGCTATCCCTACATGCACCCAATTCTCTGTGATGCTCGAGGAAGCGTGGATCTTCACATTCAGTTTTCCACAAGTAAAATATGTGTTAATAAAAGCAAAGACTTGTGGTTTTACATCCACTTTTAATTACCACGGTATTCTTATTTTGTATTTTCCATTTACAAAGAAAAAAATCTCTTATATCCAAACTATTATTATTATTATTATTATTATTATTATTGGCTATGGATACAAAGATAAAATAAGAGCATGATTTCCATCTGCAGCAGGGAACACTGTTCCAGAAAAAGAAAACTCAGCTTCAGCAGGGACTAAAGAGTGGACCCCATATTGACGTATAGTCATTTATACGTCATGGACACCCTTTCGCCCATAAATGACAAAGAATTTTCGAGTATCCAACTAGGCACATTTGACACATTCTATGTGAACATGGCTTAAGATGCAAAGAGCATAATATGCAGTTACAAATACACATGTGCCATATATATATATATGTGTGTCATCTGTGTTCCTTCAGACACAAACAGAATACATTTACTCTTTATTATTGTTGGATGACAAACATAAGAAAGATCCAAGTGCTCACATTGTTTTCCGAAAATCTGACTAAGGCTGGAAAGAGCCATAATGCAGAAAAAATACAAATAATAAGAAGAAGATGCTACATATATGGGAAATTCCCTTACATCCCTGAATGCTCATTTTGATTTTAGTAAATCGAAGCATGCTACAGCTAACTAAATAAAATCCAATCAGAATAATACAACCTCTTGTAGAAAAAGAGCCAGCCAGTAAAATCCACCAAAATTCAAAGGCAAGTAAAAACTGCACATCTTGTTGGGTGAAAAATTATGTGCGTCATTAGCACAAGATGAGTGTGACAGTACTGACAGTGAAGAAGTGAATTGTGAGCCTAGGTATGGCAAAGCTGCATATGCACACTCATACGCAACCAGATGCACTCCCCTGGTTCTGCTCTTCATGGAGATGACAGTGTGTACATTTAGGTGGAAAGATAGGTTCTTAAGAAGATAGAGGCCCAAGTGAGGCCACATTTGAGCATTCTCCGGTCCAAGGTGTTGCTGAGACATCATTCCCATCCGTTGTCTTTGATCATGTGAGCCAGCTCAATGATGAACTTTCCCTCTTTGTATTTTTGACTACTCTCAAAGGCGTGCTCCTAGGTTACACAAAATAACAGCAAAATACATTACATGTCTTTAGTTGAGTATGCTTGTTTGCCATATGTGATGTGAAAGCTGTGCATGTCACATTGGCAACAGGGACTTTGTTCAAGTTATTTTTTTCAATAGATACCAATTTAGGGAATGATCATGCAGCCTTTTGTAAAAGACTTACAGGTTGTAAACAAGTTGGCATACCAATATATTATTATAACAAGTGACTTACATATTTCCAGCCCAGCGTGGTTTTACAGTTTTCACAGTATATATCAGCAACAGCATGTAGACCTGTGAGGAGGACCCGCTCCTCTGCTGCTCCACAGCCCACGTTCACCCTGACAACACAGCACAGAGAGCACATCACCTTCTGCTGTAACACAAGCTCAAACCTTACAGAGGGGGTACTGCTCCACGCTCAGACTGCATGTGGTGTGTTCTGTTTAGTCATTTTAACTAGTAACTTTTTGAAAAGACACGAAGACCAAGAAGAACAAAGCCTGAGACAATTTCTTGAAGCTGACGGTGAGTTTGTGTAATCTAATTAATGAATGTGATCTAGAGTAGGCTATGCCTTAGGAAACAAGCATTTACTTGCAAATACTAAAATTATAATGTAACTTGTTATAAACAAAGAATAATTTACAGTGGACTAAGTGAGTGTGACGTCACCCATAGGTTCAGCTTCTCTAAAATGACCTTCACGATTCTAAAGGTTACAGACGCAAATTTATAGCCAGGCTCTGTATTATGAAAAGGACAAAATAGCAAAATAAAAACACTAGAATCATGTAGAGGGTTAATAAGAACATTTTAAGACAAAAATGACAAGGATCAATGAAGCAGTTACAGAGAGAGGAGTGACAATATTCTAACATAAGTCAATGGGAGCCAGGCTCAGTAAGAGCCGGAAGAGCAGCTAGTGCCTTAGCTATGGCCATTTAAATATACAATCTGTGATTACAACAAGCCTTTTATTCCACTGTGTCATTTCATGTTCTGTTAAATATGTGTGTGTTTATTATCGCAGTAAATTAGGACGAGCATGAGGGGAAGTGGCTAATTATGTTAATTAACTGTGTGCCTGTTCTAAAAAACTGAAAAGACAATACTATTTTAATACACATTCTTATTTTTTGTGTGAAGTGTCAAATACATACAGTCAAAAAATACACCCAAAAACACACTTGAATCAGCTGTGCTCACAGCATTCACAATCAGGACATTCTCTCCTGCCAAAGCACATTAACAGCAGGAGAGTTGAAATGAGTTGTGAAAAACTTTCTGGTTACATTAGCAGGTCCTGAACCCTGGTTCCCTTCCTTGTTCCCAGTTGGTTCCATGCGCTGTTGTGGCTCCTCAAAATCCTCTTACAGCCTTTGATTTTCATGAGGACTGTGTAGGGAACTGTGCAAAATGCACACTACCACTACCAGAGCGTCCACATGTTTAGAAGTTTAGGAACAACATGATCTCCACTTTGATGAGAGGATGCCAAATGTACATTCGTACCAATGAAAATGTTCTCCAGAGGCCAAGTATCTGGAAAACAAAAAAACAATGTCAAAATCTGCTATGATTTTCCCCCGTTTTCTATCAAGTGCCAAGTGGTTCAGCTGGTGGCACACAGGACTGGAAATGTCCTTCCTCCTGCCACATGTAAATGGTCGCATTTTTATAGTGCTTTTCTACCTTCAAGGCACTCAAAGCGTTTTACAACAAGGAACCACTCACCCATTCACACACACATTCATACACCACTGTACGCAGACACTGGAGACGAGGTGTGTTCAGTGTCTTGCCCAAGGACACAACGACAGCATTCATTTGTGGGAGCTGGAATCACACCAGCCAACCTGTGGGTCAATGGATCTGACTGCTCACCAATGGCCTTCGGATCAGAGGACAAACTTACCAACTGAGCTACTGCCGCACATGTACGAGCAATAAAGTTTGTATAAACATTTTAAACAGTTGTTTGTTCCTATTGTATCAAAAAAAAAATGCATGCAGGAAATATATTCATATTCATTGTATTGGTACATGTGTGACTGGAACTCACTTGTGGCCAAACCGGCTTGTCAAATCCTGAGCTCGTCAGAGCTCAGAAGCTCAGCAGGGCTGGGCCTGGTATTTGTACTTGGATGGGAGACACTGGAAATTCCAGGTGTCACAGTGGGGCGCCAGTCACAAGAACTGTTGTTGTGTCCTTAGGCAAGATACTTCACCCACATTGCCTAGTATGAAAGTGGAGTGTGTGTGAGTGATGGTGGTGGTCGGAGGGGCCACTTCTGTCAGTCTGTCCTAGGGCAGCTGTGGCTACAGTAGTGAATGAAGAATGAACTGTAAAGTGGGTGTCTTGAAAGGCGCTATATAAATTAATGAATTAATCAATCAATCAATAATCTACAGAGGCACCACCAAGAACCACAGTGATGGAGGGTGAAAAGGAGGAACTTTATTACTTCTCTCTCAGCTTGGTCCACATTATGATGAGAGGGCAAAGTCTGTACTTTTAAACACCCCCATCATATGGAAGCTGATAAGCACAAAACCACATCTCAGCAGAACACCACTTGACCCTGGCCCCGGCTATGAGAACGAGCAGCTACACTGTCTGGATCCCGACCTTCACCTTCACCTCGATATCCCCAACCTCCACAGGCATTAACAAGGACCATACACAGAGACACTGGCCAATTCTGATGCTCAGTGGAAGAAAAGACCTGGGACTTCATAAATCTGGGACTTCATAAATCTTTAAGTGTGTTTTACAGACTTTATTGTTCAGTTGTAACAATAATTTTGCATGTTCTATTTTAATAGTTATTAAACTTTTAGATGTGATCTGTTTGTTGTTTGTATTTACCTCAAAGCAACGTCACTGTTGTGGCTCTGTAGGAGCTCTGCAATTCACTGACTGCCTCATCAGGACAGGGCCAGTGATGGAAAGGAGTTAATCCATCTTCTCAGCACTCATCCCAAAGTATTGATGATGACACTGACAGTTGAGCCTTAATTCAGCCACAAGTTGTTCAAGGGAGAGAGCAACAGCAAGCGCATTTCACCTGCTAACACCAATTGAATGTGAAAGTTAAATGATTCGATTATTGAATATATAGTTATACATGATCTGAGCAATCGAACAGAGGATCGATCATATGCTAATTTAACAGTGCAAATGCTAAACGATCTGAGAAATGTAACAACCACGTAAAATCAAATAAATCCAAAAACATCAGGATTATCCTTTAAATGTGTAACAAATATATGTAGATAGATATAATCATAACAAGCTTACCCATAGCTGAAAGAAAGATACAGAAGAAAGAACCGAGACAAACACAATCCAAACCGTGAGGAATAGTGTATTATTTGCATGTGCCTCCTATATACAGTATCAGTTCTCATGTGATCACCCTACTGGAGCGTGCATACTTGTGTTCCTGTGGTGTTGTGCGTGTAGCTTTCACAGCCAGTGATGCATCAGTACAGTAGAGTACGGCTCCTTGTGTGAGGACACGGCAGAAAAAACTCCAGCACTGGAGTCACAAGTGCACCAAATGCAGTCTGAGCGAGGCGTTACACTTCTGTGTGGGACTGCTAACACATAACATATTTAGATCACTTTTATTGTTTTGAAATTTATATTGAAAACATGTTTTATAAGTTGCAGTTTTGTTTTTTTAGTTCCCCCTCCCCTCGCTCTAACTCTCACTCCCCTTCAATTGACAGGCATTCCCTAATGAAATTACTACAGAGGTCTGTGATGGTTTAGTGCACTGTTTTGTATCCTGGTTTTGTTCATAGAAAATTGAATTGTAGGAGCATGGGTGGGAGCTTTGGACAACCATAAAACTCCTAACCATAAAACCAGGCATTTTGATGAGGGCACAGTATGACAAGGTAGAAAGCTCCATAAAGTCCATTTAGCTTAATGCCCCCTCTTAAAATAGTAGACAGTAGACAAATAGACAGTGAGGACAGTTGTCATACTTACACAGAGTTAAACAGATATGCTCTTCCTTGGCTGCCTTGAAAAGACTGAAAAAAACATATGCATAATAGTTGAAAGTCATAAAAGTAAGTGTAGTACATTCTAACAGTAAAATCACTCTGGCTTTGTTAGAGGTTAGTATGTGCAAACACCATTCAGCTTATCTATTTCTGAAGGTCTCATCACGTCTCGTCATGACACAATAACAAAGACGATTATCAACCTCCGGCCTAGGGGGTCCTGGGGAGATGTGCACTGATGGGCCCTTGTGCTTGAAGAAGCCCGCGAAGACTGTGTCTGGTCACCAGGCGCTCATATACAGGCACCCACCCCGTTCCAGGCTTCAGGGTGGGGCACTGGCTGCACAATACCAGGCAATGCCACAGTTCTTGAAATATCTCTGTTCATTTGGGTTTATATTATATAATAATATATTTACATATATTTCGGTAAAGGGCACCTGTCTTATCTATCATGCTCATGTTTTTATGCATTTGTCTGCAGCAAGCGCTGCCTCGATCGATAAGAGGAAAATGTCCAATTGAAAGCATGTTCTCATTATTTGTTTTTCTTAAGCAGTGCAGGCCTGTGAGAAGGCTTTGGTGGGTCTAAACCAAGGCACTAGTGCTGTTTTCTGCCTGTCAATCGGCTGCAAAGGGAGAATCTTACTGGTCAATTCCAACACAAGGGCTCTCTGTCTGCTGTCTGTAGACCAAATGATTGAGCAGTTCTGAACGTCTAACCCAATCCAATGGGACATTACTCCTTACTTATGAAATTCATCCATCCATCCTTCTTCTCCCGCTTAATCCGCCTGGGTCGCGGGGGCAGCGTGCTGCCCAATACTCATAGCACCTGACCCCCCCCATGAACCCCTCTGCGGGTGGTGAGCCCACAGGAGGGTACTTATGAAATGTATAATAGAAATATAGGCTTAATGTTATCATTTATTAATATATAGTGATGAATGCAGAAGTGCCTGTCAAATTGAATGCTTGAATGTTTGTGGTTGATAATGTTTATTTATAGGGATACTTAGGAACATTTTGTTCAGGATAGGGGTGGACAGCGGTGATTGCTGCAGTTTTAGGAGGTAGGAACAATACCACAGGAGAGGGAGGAGTGAATGATCCAGGAGGAGAGAAAAGGGAAGATTTGACCAGGGAAGTTGGAAGAAGATTGAGCGGGCAGGAGAAAGCTTGGATTTGCAAGTGAGTGTAGAGATCTGAAACAAGATACATCTTCTTGCCCCAATGACTAATTTCATTTTTCACTTTTAAGCTTAATCATTTCACATCTCATAGATTATGTCAGTTAAATCACTGCTAGATGTTGTTGTGTGCTGTGTGTTTTCATGCGTTGTGTGTCAGGAGTACCTTAGAGATGAGCTCATCATGGTTGGCCAGGTGAGCGCGGCAGTGGACGCAGCTGTAAGTGCGATGGCAGCTGGGCAGGTAGGCCTGAAAGGTTTTGGACTTGGTCATTCTCACCATCTCTGTGTGGCTGGGCTCTTCACTTGTGTCAGGGCTGGCACTGGAAGAGTTGCAGCTTTGCTGGAACCGCTGACAGAAGAAGCACTGGAAGATGCAAGCAAAAGCCGTCGTCGTTCTGAAGTGGGTGTGTGGCACACACCACACAGGCACCACAGAGAAATGGTATCTAAGAGAAAAACAGAGCAGAAATGGTCAGGGAGTAGTGCAGATGGAAGCGTGGACTAATCCAAAACTCAGAGGTTTGACCTCATCGCCTGGTGAGACAGCTTCTATTTTCTGTTTAAATACAGAAGTATCTCGGAAAATGAAGGCACAAGTCTAGCCCGAGAAGGGTAGACTTCTGTCAGTGCAATCACAGCATTACTTGAAATATAAACAGTTTTACCTCTGATGAACAGCATTTAGGTCTTCAAACATGACTGTATATCAGCCCTCTGTTTTTTGGTTTTTTATTACAGACAACAAAATAGAAGATTTAACAAAATACACCCCTATGAACTAACATCAAGGACCATAATGTCCACCCTCCTGTGGGCTCACCACCTGCAGAGGGGTTCATAGGGGGGGGTCAGGTGCTATGAGTATTGGGCAGCACGCTGCCCCCGCGACCCAGCTGGATTAAGCGGGAGAAGATGGATGGATAACAAAATAGAAGATTTAACAAAATACAGTAATAAACATAAAAACAATGGAAATAAGAGGATTATAGCTTTCTCTTTATATTTTACGTTCACAGGGGTCCTATGATAATGCCATGTTTGAGTACTGGACTCGCCTTGACCATGTTTTACTGCAGTCTTGCTTGGCATTAGCATTTCCTTTAAGCTCTTCTCTTATGACACAGTTTCATCAGAATACTGTTGATTTCAGCATTCAGCATCACTGCCACTATCTTAAAGGGACAGTTTGGAATTTTGGACATAGGGCCTCATTTCCTAAGAGCCAGAGTGTTGGAGACGTGTGGAGACACTTTTTAAATCTTCCATCCAGTCCTTGTATTTGGAGAGGTTGCTGGTGCTAGGCTAGTGCATGTCAATGGCCATAGTTGTCCTGCCAAAAACAGTCTTACCCACTCCACAGTGCACCTGACACAAAACTATTACAACTCCAGACTGTCCATGTGAACGTCTGTGTCCACAGAATCATTTTAGATGTCAAACCAGCCATTGCCTTTGAAGGATTTCTGTCAGAGCAGCAGCAGTGAGTTGTACTTCATGACAGAAAGCTCGGCAGCGGTGGACTGATATATGAGAAAATAGTCCCTCAACATGGGACGATTCATGTGATGCAAGATTAGTTTTATTTCAAACATTATTCTCTGGACACAGACATTCACATGGTCAGTCTGGAGTTCTAATAGGTTTGTCTCAGGTGCTCTGTGGAGTGGGTAAGACTGTTTTTAGTGGCAGGACAACTATGGCCATTGACATGCACGAGCCTAGCACCAGCAACCTCTCCAAATACAAGGACTGGATGGAAGATTTCAAAAACTCTCTCCACACATCTCCAACACTCTAGTTCACTAGGAAATACTAAATATAATATCCAAGAGCTGGTATAAAAACATGAAAGTTTAGTGCACATTTGTCCAAGAGCTCACTTGAGATTATAATAACTGTTATTATCTTTGTTCATGTGTCTTATCAACATTCAAGAATGAAGACTAGAGAACTAATAACTGTTGTTTATTATTGTTTATGTGAATAAAGCTCTTAGGTTCATAAAGGACTGGATGGAGAGCGCACTGATGTGGATACTAATTCAGTCAGACACATTTTTGTAGATGCCTAAAACATATCTTATCTATGAAATAGCAGCACCATCATTCAACTCTGTAGTCCCCCTAAGAACAGGGTTTACACCAGTATAGAGGTAACAGGCCAGATTAACCTCTGCATATGATAAGACTGTGCATCATTTGGTCTAGGCCAGAGGATACCCATGTCCTCGGTCAAATTATAGCCATGAAAACCTGTTCTTGGAGTCTAGGCCAGACTATACCCCTCTGGGCCAGAAGAATATACCCCTTTATTAGTCTCATCTCATGCCTTGTTAATCAGGCCTAATGAAGCCTAAATGTATTTGTTTATTCAATTTTTCCAGGTAAATCAGTTGAGAGAACACAATCTCCAGAATATGGAGAAGATTTCAGGAGACAGGCAGTTACTCTATACTGCAAAAAAGCTTAAGATCTAAACACTTAAATCTACAATCTATCGGAAAATGACTTAGTAGACTAAGTAGTTATTATTGTGCTGCATGGACAGATAATTTTACTTGACAGGTTATCATAAAATAAACTACCTCTAGACTAAAGCAGAGTAGATCATACATCTGAAAACAAGACAAATAACTTGATATAAGTTTTAAAATCTTGACCAGATCAGAGAAATTAGCAATGTAGGAGAGCTGGACAGGGCTGCAGGAGGTCCTCAACCCATCAGCAGGATCAAAATCTGCTGCTTTGTGCAACAGGCCCTGCCCGTGCCCTACAGAATGACCTCCAGCAGGACACTGGTGTGAATCTCTGCCCAAACAATCACAAACAGACTTCATGAGGGCGGCTTGAGGGCAACACGTCCTGTAGTGGACCCTGTGCTCACCACCCAGCACCGTGGAGCTCCACTGGCATTTGCTAAATGACACCAAAATTGGCAAGTCCACCACTGGTGCCCTGTGATTTTCACAGATGAGAACAGGTTCACCCTGAGCACCTGTGACAGATGTGAAAGAGTCTGGAGAAGACAAGGAGAACGCTCTGCTGCCTGCAACATGGTTCAGCATGAACAGTTTGGTGGTGAGTCAGAGATGTTCTGGGGAGGCAGATCCATGGAGGGATGTACAGACCTTTATGGGCTAGAAAACACCAGTCTGACAGTCATTAGGTATCAGGATGAAATCCTTGAGCCCACTGTCAGACCCTACGCTGGCACAGTAGGTCCTGGGTTCCTCCTGACGCACAACAGTGCCCGGCCTCATGTGGCAAGAGTCTGCAGGCAGAACCTGGAGGATGAAGGGATCAATATAACTGAATGGCCCTCAGGTCACCTAACTTAAACCCGGCAGAACACCTGTGGGACAAGGTGTCTATAAAATGAAACCCTCTGTATTGTTTTATTTCCATTAAAAGAGTTGGCATCCTTTTGTTCCCATATTTGGTGTCTATATTTGTATAGCTATCTGTCTTTTTTTCACAATGAGATCTGATGGGTTTTCAAAGTGTTCCTTTTTTGAGCCGTGTATATTCTGAATATATATTCTTAGTAGTGGTGATTTAGAATAGTGTTTTACTTACTGTCATAACCAAGTTTATAGTAAAGCACATATTTTCCATATTTATGTAAAGTGAAGACCTCAGTTTGTGACAGCATCAAGGAAAGAAGGCACTAACCACACAAAACGCAGAGGCACCCAGACATACACCTGACCTGCGGGACACACAGAGGATCGCCAGATGGTGCACTTTTGTTAGATTTATCCACCAGAGCCACTCTGACCCAGGAAAACAGCGCGCCGCGGCGGTCATTTTGGCTCCAGCAGGAGTTTGAGACGTGTGCCCTCTGGAAACTCACCGCGGCGGAGAAGAGGGCACGACGCAGCGGCGGGACTGTGCCAGGACTGTGCCAGCTTTGCCTCTCACATCAGGGCGTCAGGCTGTGGACAGCTCAGTTCCAGATCCATGGCTGCGATTACGACACGATGTTTGATGGAAGTGCAGCAGGCTCCTCTTTGTTTTGCCGTTTGTGTACGTAACAGACTGATGCTTACTTTGCTCTGGTAACGTCAGCGGAGGAGGAAGCACCGTGACAGACAGGCCGCGCAGCCAATCAGCGGCGGGGACACTTCAGGTTCTCCTCTCGGAACACCTCGGTCCTGGAGGATGCTGAGGACAGGGCAGCACTTCTGAACACAAACTCTCCATTTCTACAAGATTTACTACGGTACAAAAATGGATTGGATTAGATTATTTTCAGTCGCTCGCTGCATGTCCATTATTTCTAGGCTTGAATGAATGAATTGTTGTTCCTAGTTTTACATAAACGCGTCATGACGAGCTGAGGTCCCGTATGTGTAAATAAATACAGAGGGAGGCTGGAGGCGTTCATCCTTCAGCCACAGACAGCACTTTGACATCACCAGGCCATGATGACATTGTGCCTAATTTATTTATTTATTTGACAGGGACAGTGAACATTAATGAACATTTCTGTAAAAGCACCAGATTTAGCCAGAAGGGTAATTTTCATCTGTAGTCCCTGGACAGATGTTACATTGTCACCCTAAAAGAAAACAGGCACAATTATTCCACAAACTATTAGATTTTTTCTTTTCTTATAAAAAAGATTTGTACCGATTTGTCATGATGCAAACTCTGGATTTATGATTTATTTCCACATTATCATTTGTCCACTGACAAAACAGAAATAAGACAAATAAAAAACTTCTCATTTAAGCAAAGCTAAGAACTACAGTTTATAAATGGATTATCTTCTTCTAAATTTCTTCTGCTCTTACAAATGTTTCTTTCGTGGTAAATGGTCACATTTTTATAGGGCTGTTTTACCTTCAAGGCACTCAAAGCACTTTACAACAAGGAATCACTCACCCATTCACACACACATTCATACACCAGTGTATGCAGACACTGGGGGCGAGGTGGGTTCAGTGTCTTGCAGCATTCATCTGTGGGAGCTGGAACCACCAACCTGTGGGTCAGAGGATCTGACCGCTCACCAGTGATGTTTATGTGGACACAGGGGCCACACTCACTTTAGGCACTTGTCAAACTTCAGCTGCACTCGTGGCTGATAAGCAGAGACGGCCTCTGACTATTACGGTTTACTTTCATATGTATTTCAAAGAAGCACTTACTCATCTTTCATATTTTTTATTTTCTTTGAACATACAAGAAACATGTTGTGTTTTTATTGCGGTGCTCGTGTTTAATGTACAGTGCTGTTAAGGTCTTTTTGTGTTTGCAGGCTACAGTTCAGGACAAACATTATTTCTTGAGATTATTACGAGACACTTTATGTTTTCTCTTTTTGACGTGTTTGGGAGTTTTTGTTTTTCTTTTTTCCCTCTGTGCTTCTTTCACTCGTCTTTTCGCCTCCTACAACAAATACGGAAAAAACATATTAAAAAAATATATTTGTCACACATTGGGGAAATCCATTGTTGCAACACCAAAGCACAAGAAGAGTAGCAGTAGAGTTTAAGAATGCAAAAAGTATGAGTAACATGGAGGACAATGTGACAGCTTTACCAAAACAGCTCAACTATTATATTCAATAAGCCCGTACAGTGAGTGCTTCAAAAGGTCCTCTTCTGTATTCCAGCTATGTTATCTGTGTGCAGGATGTGACCAAACCCTTGTCAAAGTCTGATGTCGTCAGATCGGGTTAGATGGTCAGTACTTGAATGGGAGACGACTGGGAATTCCAGGTGCCACGGGGGTGTCAGTGCCAAAAACTCACTGTCGTTGTGCCCTTAGGCAAGACATTAGGCAATGTTTGTCCTGTCTTCTCTATGTATGGGACAGTGAGAAACTCAATTTCGATTCCTTTGTACATCTAGTACATGTGAAGAAATTGACAATAAAGCTGACTTTGACTTTTGACACTTCACCCACATTCCCTAACATGAAAGTGGTGTGTGAGTGTGTGAATGGGTGAATGTGTGTGTGTGGTGTGTGTGTGTGTGTGTGTGTGTGAGTGAGTATGTGTGTGTGTGTGAGTGAGTGTGTGTGAGTGTGTCTGAGTGATGGTGGTGGTCGGAGGGGCCAATGGCGCAGATTGGCAGCCGCAGTACCATCAGTCTGCCCCAGGGCAGCTGTGGCTACAACAGTAACTCAAAACCACTGAATGTGGAGCGAATGAATAATGCACCAAATTGTAAAGCGAGTTTGAGCGTTTGGAAATGCGCTGTATAAGACTAATGCATTAGTTTCATAATAATATAATATATGGCTTTGGCGGACAAAAAACAAAAAACAATTTTATGATATATATATATATATTTTTTTAGGATGTTTTTAATGTTTTTTAAGGATTTTTTTTATGGATGAGCAGTGTGAATACAAACAGCCTTGTTCCAAATCACAGAAAACATGGCCTTTTCGGGCTTGATGAGCCACCAGGAGGGAGGCACAAAGGGTGTGTCTGCAGTGTTTTGAGAATTGAATTTCTAAAAGTTTCAAACAGTGTTTTAAACAGCCCAGCTCCAAATTATTGGACCAGTGGGTCAGTAGATATCCCAGGGATTCATCTTCCAGAAAACTTTAAAGAAACGGTTGAATATAATTATAATCGGAAGATTGAAAAAACTAATAGGATTTACAGCCCTGCAGAGGGAATTCTCTAACAATACAAGAACCTACAAGCAATGAACTGCTCCTTCAAAGCCTCCTTCATGGTCAAATTGTACTTAAACAAACAATGGCTTAGTAGTCAGTTATACTCAACATTTTCCTTGTTTTCCAAGCAATTTTATTGTATTATTCCCATTTTTTTCAATTAAAAGCAATAGATGTGGATACAACTTTTAAAAATCAGTTGTAGGCCTTATGACCATTCTTTAAAGATGCACTCAAAGCGTGGCTGAATTTCCAGTACCACCTCCGGACACTATTAAAGTAAGTAAGTAAGTAAGTAAACTTTATTTATATAGCACCTTTCACAGATAAAATCACAAAGTGCTTTACAGAGTGCGAGTAAAAATAGATAAAATGCAAAACAACAATAATAAATGTTAAAACAGGTAAATAAGACAAAGCGCAGTGAATTAACTAAAAGCTTGTTTGAATAATAGTGTCTTTAGCTACTTTTTAAAAGAATCAACAGATTCAGCCACACGAAGAGACAGAGGCAGGGCATTCCACAGTCTAGGGGCGACTGCTTGAAAGGCCAGGTCTCCTCGAGTTTTAAATCGGGTCTTTGGGACCTTCAGGAGGTTTTGGCCTGAAGACCGGAGGGAGCGGCCAGAGGTGTAAGGAACCAACATTTCTGAAATGTATTCAGGGGCCTGTCCATTAAAAGCTCTAAAAGTCAAGACTAAAATTTTAAAATCAATTCTGAATTTGACAGGTAGCCAATGTAAAGCAGATAAAACCGGAGTGATGTGTGCTCTTCTGTTGGTTCCTGTTAAAAGCCTTGCTGCAGCATTCTGGACTAACTGGAGACGAGTGACTGCAGATTTGTTAAAACAAGTAAAAGAGAATTACAATAATCTAAACGAGAAGAAATAAAAGCATGGATAATCAATTCCAGATCAGATTTAGATAATATTGCACTCAGTTTAGAGATAGATCTCAGATGGTAGAAGCAGTTTTTAACCAAAAGTCTTGAATGTCTGTCCAAGGACATTGACTGGTCAAATAGAACACCAAGGTTTCTAAGGCTCGGCTGGGAAGAGGAGCCCAGAGAACCCAGGTGTTGTTTGATCAAAGGAACTTTCTGTTCAGGAGCAATGATCAGAGTTTCAGTTTTCCTAAAATTTAATTGAAGACAGTTCTGAGCAAGCCAGTCCTGAATAGATGCGACACAATTTAAGAGCTCAGCTAACTTGTGTAACCCTGAATCATTGAAGGAGCAGTACAACTGGATGTCATCAGCATACAAATGGTAAGACACATTTTTGAAGGTGCTTATAATTTTACCAAGAGGGCTGATGTACAAAAGGAACAGAATTGGGCCTAGGACTGAGCCCTGAGGGACACCGTGTAACAGGGAAGTGACTTCAGACATTATATTATTCACAAACATGGCAAAAGTTCTGTTGGTCAGATAAGAAGAAAACCATGAAAGAACAGTCCCAGAAATTCCTATCTCATTTTGCAGTCGACATAACAGTATTTTGTGGTCAACTGTGTCAAAAGCTGAGGACAGATCTAATAAAACCAATACACTGTACTGACCAGAGTCTGCAGCCATTAATATATCATTAGAGACCTTTAACAGGGCAGTCTCAGTGGAATGCATCCTGCGGAACCCAGACTGAAACTTATCAAGAATACACTGACTATTCAGAAAAGAAGTCAGCTGCCCTGAAACTACTTTCTCGATAACCTTCGCTAGAAAAGGCAATTTTGATATTGGCCGGTAATTGCCTGGCTCTGATGGATCCAAATTTGGCCTCACGTTCAGGCGTTCAGATGCACGTGATGAATTCAGATATCGTTACTGGAGACTAACCGTTGCTGTGGGTTGACTCAATCAAAAAAACGGGTTATTTTTCATTAAAGATCTTTTGGATATATCAGGGAATATTTTATTGGAAAATACAGTAACATATCTTTAAACCATTTAAGTTGTAATCAGTTACTTTCAGCCATTCGTAAAAGCTGGAAATGAAATTGAAAAGTAAAAAAAGAAAAAGCTTTTGGTTTGTCTCCCACATATGAGAAACCAGAAATGGCTTACTGGTATAAACATAAACACAATTATTTACCATTATTTATTATTTAAGTGGATTTAATACATCACTTTTTCCCCACAGAGCCAGTTTGTTCTGGGAAAATGAAATAAATGCCCCAATCGAACCATTTATAATACTACAATAGACTTTTATTACAACTAAAAATGTTGCCAAGTTTTGGGTTTCTATTCGATCTTAGGTACAGTTAATGGGAATTTCTTCTGAAATTTCCCCCAGAAACATTAAACATTTCTGAGGAAATTCACATCTTTTCTGAATACAATTATTTTGTTAGGAAAGATTTTTACTTTTAAGGCTTCAACAATATCAAATTTATGTTTAGAATACTTTAAAACATAATTCACAATCAGTACAGTGTAGAAAAACTAATGGAGAATAAATTATTGGAGCATAACAGGAAATTAAATATTTGCTCACGGCTATTAGGGATACAGTAATAATAATCATCATTATACTTATTGTTTATTTCTTGTGTTCTTTTTTAATATAGTTTGAGCCCTTTGTTTATACCTTTTTAGTTTTTCATTTGTGTTTTGTTCTTTCCATATGGATCTGTATTAAATATGAGTGGGTATGGATGTGATGAGGGAGTGCTGTTTGGTTGAGTGTGAATTATTAATTCATTAATTAATTAATGCTCAAAGAGTCCTCTTACCTCCAACCCAAGAGGTGGCAGGCTAAAGACAAATGATCAGAGGCCTGGGTATTTCTCGAGGCATTCCTCATATTGGTCATTTGTTAAATGTGGACAGTGTGCAAAATACCCAGTATTCGAGGGTCCCCATCTCCAAAATGTTGAGCAATATATTTAATCACGATTAATCTCATGAAAGTCATAGTTAACTTGCGATTAATCGCAAATTAATCGCACATTTTTGTCCCCTTGAATCATCGGGTGAAATAATGTGCTGTGACCTGAGGTAGTTCTCATTATTTACGGACGTCTAGTTGCACTGGTGCTGGGACTTTTGGGCCGTGTCGTGCTCGGGCGCGGTTGCCTGGAGTTCTGCGTTCGCACCTGTTGCGCGGTGGAACTGGTGGAGAGGGTGGGTCCAGCGGCAGGGGGTGTCTATTGCGTTTTGGGGCGGGTGTGGGTTCTGCTGCAGTGCTCCTCCGTGTGTTTGTGGATGTGCTGGCGGCGTGGGTGAGAGAAGTTACTGTCTGCGGTCCTTGTCACAGATTCTCCGTATGTTTTGAAGTGGACTTTGTTTGGTGTTCTCCTCGTGCGGGGGCATCGGTGCGTACAGATGTGCCGCGTTTTGGCCCACCTCCACCAAATGGGACGTCTCAGTTTCGTACAAATTGTTTTCCTTCCTGTTTACAACCAGATTGTGTAGTTTTTCTAACGTTACAGCATCAAAATTATGCTTTTAGGGCTTTTTAAGGGGTGTGATGGGTTAATCGGGGGTATTTCGCACACTGAATGTGGACATGTGTTATTGTGCTCTCCTTGTATCGTGTAGGTTATAGGCCTACTTCAGCCCTCACACCCTGACAATATGCAGACCATTAACTGCATCCAGACCTTTGTCTTTGATCAATAAAAATAAAGAGTTGCTACTTTATAATTTTCGGCTTCTTTTCTTCATTTATCAAAGCCTAATGAAGGCTGCATTTGCCTCGGATTTGCCCCGCCTCATCTGTTCTGTCTATTGTGTGCGCTGATAGTCATATGGTTACTTTTTAGAGTCCACTTGCCAAATGCACAGCGAGAATACAAACTGAACCAACTGAAAAAAAGCCTGCATTCCACCTGGATAAAACGAACTTAGCTCTTTTCTGATGTGAATACTCCTCAAAATGACACATTGCCCAGCCACATTCTGGTTTGATATATCAGGGTTCCAGCTTCTAAGTCGAGAATGAAATTTAAGACTTTTTAAGACCTTCGTTAATCAAAATTTAAGACCACTCGCACTTTACAAAAACACAAATGAGAACAGTGGATTTCAATCTAGGTATTGTTTGTGTGTACCTAAAAAAGGAATTGCATTTAGAACAAAAACACCTCAAAAATCTAAATCAATAGCTCATGAATGAAGGCTGTTTAATATTAATTACATTTTGAAATACGCAATATGAAGTATGCAGTTAGGTCTAAAGCTCGATACTTGGCTCTGATATTAAATACCTTTCTGTCTGGTGTCTCTTCTGCCTTGTCCACGTTCTCCTCCTCTTCTCCAGAAGAAGACGTGTCCTGCTCTGCATCCAACTCCAGATTCTCCAATAAAGCCGGGATCTGGACCCAAACAAAAACATTAGAAGAACTATTTTTTAAACATTGTAAGTACTAAATTGGAATATTAAACACAGAAGTGCAGAAATTTAAAGCGTGACATTAGCATCTCTCCAAATGCAGTGTGTGGTATGCATGCACTTAAATTGGATACATTTTGTAGCAAAGAAAACGTAAAATCGGATTACTTCCAAATGTGAAAAGTGAACTTTTAAGATTTATGTTTGTATATGGTCCTGAACTGGGGGGTGTTCCATGAAGCGGGCTAAAGGAAAGCCTGGCTTATTTGGACAATCCAGACTTGTCCAAGCCTCAGGTCAGTTCCACCAAAGGGACAAGCCAGAGGTGACCTGAGGTGACGCAGTAACAAGCACCCGGGCACAAACCTGCTCAAGATTATTTTAGCTTCGTCTCCAAGAATGTCTACATTTTCAGCATGTGCATCACACACCTGTGTTAGAACACCTGTCTCTGTCAGATACAGTTGAAAGTGACTTTAATAGTCACGTCTCGCTTCAGACTTTTATGGTCCATATGCTCCTACACACGGGAAACAAGTGTGTGTGGACGTGTATAAAAGCCTATGGCCATTATTTCATTCAACTCATCATGGGAGCTGTTGTGAGAGGCAGTGTAGCTTCTCCACACAGACACACGCTGGTTTGGACTCTGAGGACGACAGTGGGTTCTGTCTGTTCACTCCTTCATCACGTCTATCTCTCTCTCTCTTCATTCCCTTGTCTCTCGCTCCCTGTCAAACTACAAACACCTTGGCGTGGACTTTATTGTTTGTTAGGATACATGTGAAGACTTCGTTACAGCTTTACTTTTACGCACAGCAGAACTTGAGCTCTGCACGTACTACCATTATGAGGATGGGGTCAGGCAACTTCATTCCCCGGCGTATGAACCAGGCTCCACACCAGGCAGTCAGTGTTTTCTCTACCCGCAGAGCGATCGGGAGAGGAGGGGGAGCCAACAGGAGAGGAAGGGTCTTGTCCTTCCTCTCACTCCTCAGATTACAATGACCAGAAAAGTTCTGTGGCCCAATTCAGACTCTGCGGGTGGTGCTGTGGCTCCTCTCTCGTTTGGTCAGATCATAAAAAACACCACACTTTTGGCCCATTTTCCATGATGTCATTGCTCCATTGCCCTGGCCTTCCCAGAGTCACCGGAAACATGCACAAAGCACAGTTTAATCTTCAGGCAGGGCTCTACGCTAACTTTTTTTTTCCAGGAGCACATGTGCCCCTAAGTTAAAAATTTTAGGAGCACAGAAAAAAAAATGGGGGCACAAGTAGGTTTTCATTTCGAACGATTATTACAGTGCAGAACTTGCGCACACCAACTTATTTGAATTAATTTAATACAAAAAACAAAAGAATTATTATGACTGTACTTTTCCTGCATGATTGCAGTGTTTTTATAAATATATCTTCATTTTATCTGATTAATATTTAGACTTAAAATAAGCCAAACAAACTGTACTGCACTGAAACACTCTGTGGCCCTTTTTGGACCTTCACCCACAGTTTAAGAACCTCTTCTTTAAGAGAACTTCCACTGGCACTTTACACAAAACTGCTTCAAAGTGAAAAACATAGGTAAGATTTTTAAACCTGTATTTTCAAATTCCTAGGTGAAGTTACATTCTCTTCCTGGTTTTACAGTGGTTTTTAGCCTCTGCACATTTACCAAACTAAACGCACATTGTGACAGAGTTATTTGGCATTTCCTTAGGCAAACTTCAGCCCACATATCACCTGCTCTGTGCTGTGGGTCTGCTCTGTGTGGACACTGACAGAAAATTAGTATTGGCGTATTTGACGTGAGGCGGAAGGACAGGTGGGATACCTGCCCTGTGACGCACGTTGGTACACAAGGGTGCGCGCTGTGGACAAGCCGCGCGCTGCGGAGTCTGTGCTGACGGGCCGCACAGTGTCTGCGGGCTCCAGTGCACAGACCGCAGAGAGACGTCCCGCGTGGTCACGCACACGGTACAAGTTTATTGCAGCGGCCGTAATGAAATATGATCACACTCAGTATTCAGACCTTGAGTCCGTGATAAGACCGAGTCCAAATTCGCTCGAGACAAGACCAAGACAAAGCTCTCGCTTTAGCTGAGAAGGAAGTCCAGCGGCGTGGGAGTGTTTACTGAGTGGTGGGACAGGTGTGGGTACTACTGCGGGGCGCTCCTCGTTGAAGGGGGCGTGGGTGTGTTTTGAAGCGGAGTTTGTTCGTATGAGTGATATCGGCCACATGCGGAGCTCGTACGCTGGGGTCAGCGCTCGCGCTGGGAAAGCGTGCGGCGCTTTAGGGGTGATCCAGGCTTGGGCACGATTCTGAAGTCCTAGTGTGAGTGCGCCCCTAATGTTTGATACATTTAGAACGTTTAACTTGTCACGTTACGTCTGTGCGCAGTTCTCCTTACTGTGGCTGCAGAAGCACTCGCACTGGTGCGACTGTTTTATTTTCCTCGTTCGCACGACGAAATATTTACTCGCAAATGCGAGTGAAATGGGCGCACTGTAGAGCCCTGTCTTCAAGTCTGAATTAGCTTTGGTCAGACACAGGCTTCTGTCATGGAATGAGTTGAGGAGAACTGGAGATGGAGCTGGTTTCAGCTCAGGAGTTCAGGATAAGCATGGACTTGTTAAGCCACTCTGATGGGAAAACCCCCAGCCTTTGTTAGTTAACAAAATTCAACCACACTGATGCGGTTTTACATCTGATTTGGTTTATACTGAATAGGGCTGAAACGATTCATCGAGTTAATCGATTAAATTGATTAGAAAAATGCATCGATTATTTTTTTTGCCTCGATGCTTCATTTTATTTTCATACGCTCGGCGATGGCCGGAACCGGTACGCTCCGCACCCCGCATCTCCGGTATGCTGCACGCTCCTCATCTCCCGTACGCCACGCGCTCTGCATGTGGATTGTGTCTTGTCGCGTACACTCCGTGGACCGTGCTTCCTCCTGTGTGCCTCTAAACCAGAACTCACACCAGGTCTAAACCAGGTCTAAACCAGGTCTAAACCAGGACTAAAACCAGAACTAATCCAGGTCTAAAACTAAACAAGAATTTGCAGGAGTTGGTTGCTACATTTATGTAGTTTTAAAAGTCATGACAATATCAAGTAATCCAAAGTATTCAGATTACGTTACTCACTTTAAGTAATTTAATTGATTACGTCACAAACTACATTTTGGGGAATGTAATCTGTAATCTGTAGGGGATTACATTTTAAAAGTCACCTTCTCAACACTGATGCTACAACATCTAAACAGAAAGCCCCGTACATTACATCAAGTGGAAAAGAAACCGCGAGGTGAGTCAACCTTAGCCCAGCGATAATTACGTTTTTCATGTCTAAAACACGTGTATCTGTCAATACACGTGGTGTGTACTTAACATGTGCAAAGTAGACACGACAATAACAAACGATTACTCGATTACTCGAACAAAATAATCGACAGAATAATAGATTACTGTAATAATCGATAGCTGCAGCCCTAATATTGAATGATGAGAAACAGAATGTGGTTACTCACAGTCTGCACTCCTGTCAGGTCCTTGTTCAGCCCTGTCAGCGTCTGGTACAGGACCTGCATCACAAAGTTGTTTTTATCATTGGTCAAGTACTGCAATTTAGGACAAATTTAGATGGCCATTTATTTGAACAATAATATTTAGCAGAAGTAACAAGGTCCTCACATTGTCATTCTGTCCTGCACCTGTGGGCAGAGCTCGGATTTGCTCTACGTGCCTCTCATAGTCCTTCACTTGAGTCAAAGTCCTGGGGATGTATACCTGCTTAAACACCTGGGAAGAGGACAGAGTGGGTCTATAATAACACTGGATTACTTTGACTGTACATTTCCTCCATTCAGACCTCTTCATCTATGCAGTCCTGAGCTGACCGTTGCTCTGCGGTCCGCTCTGATGCCAAAGCAATAACCTGCAGAAGCAAACAAACAAATATTTCAATGGATTCTACATCTAAAATGTTCTGCATTAAAATGACCAAACCTTGTCCAGGTAGGCCTGTATATTGCCTTCATTAATCGATAGATCGGTGATAAAGTCAAAGAGTTCTCTGATAGTCATCACAGCTACAGCCCGCTTTGCAAAGAAATCTGAAGAAAACACACACACACACACACACTGCTGTCAGACAAATGTCTATATACAAATACAGCAATAATCATTTGGTGTCATTTTGTATGGACCCAAACAAGCTTAAGTTTAAGGGTTTAAAAAAGTCAACAGCCTCAATCCCTAATTTGATTTGTTTCTTGAACACAGCCCCCATCTTGTATTGGTGCAAACTGAGCTGTGTGTGCTGTCCATTAGGGAGAAAGTTCCAGGACTACTTACTAGCCACTAAACTACACAGGTATTGAGGTAAAAAACACAGGTGGATGTGGAGTCAGGTGGGCAGGTCAGGGCCATGAGAGAATCAAACATTGAAATACAACTTAATACAATATTTGGGTGGTGATATTCATATATTTTGCTTATCAGTAAACAGGTCAACAAACTTCATATCATTCTTCTGACCCTGAATGCTTTCATTACAAATGATTGTAACTTGCACTATCTGGATAATGGATGTAACTTAGCCTGACGCCTCGCTCAGACGGCACTTGACGCCTCGCTCAGACGGCACCTGACGCCTCGCTCAGACGGCACCTGACGCCTCGCTCAGACGGCACCTGACGCCTCGCTCAGACGGCACCTGACGCCTCGCTCAGACGGCACCTGACGCCTCGCTCAGACAGCACCTGATGCACTGTGATGTGCTGTTGGAGCGGTTTAGTTGCGGTGCTCTGCGCGAGACCATAACTAACAGACTCCCACTGTGGCACCTCCATTGGCACCAAGACTGAGCACTGAGCGCCTCTTGTTATTACCTTACTACTTTTAATTATTTGGAATTCTTGGTGTAATGGACAGAAGATAATACGAAGAGTGGGTGAGAGTAGTTATTGTGATTATTATCCCATATTTATGGGCATCTCTACACCCTCCATCGGGTGCTCAAGGGTTCATGAGAGTTTGCCCAACCAGACCACATTGTGCTTTGTGGACCTGGAGAAGGTATTCGACCGTGTCCCTTGTGGTGTCCTGTGGGGAGTGCTCTGGGAGTATGGGGTCCGGGGCCCTTTGCTAAGGGCTGTCCGGTCCCTGTATGACCGGAGCAGAAGCTGTTCTCCCAGAAGCCGGCAGTAAGTCAGACCTGTTCCCGGTGCATGTTGGACTCCGCCAGGGCTGCCCTTTGTCACCGGTTCTGTTCATTGTATTTATGGACAGAATTTCTAGGCGCAGCCAGGGGCCGGAGGGGGTCCATTTCGGGGACCACAGGATCTCATCACTGCTCTTTGCGGATGATGTCGTCCTGTTGGCTTCATTGAACCAGGACCTGCAGCGCGCACTGGGGCGGCTGGGATGAGAATCAGCTGTTCTAAATCCGAGGCCATGGTTCTTGACCGGAAAAAAGGTGGATTGCCCTCTCAATCTATGTTCCTCCCCTCACCTATGGTCATGAGCTCTGGGTAATGACCAAAAGGACGAGATCGCCGATACAAGCGGCCGAAATGAGTTTCCTCCCGGGCGCTGCCTTAGAGATAGGGTGAGGAGCTCGGTCACACGGGAGGAGCTCGGAGTAGAGCCGCTGCTCCTCCACGTCGAGAGGAGCAGCTGAGGGGAGGGCATCTGGTCCGGATGCCTCCTGGACACCTCCCTCGGGAGGCCTTGGGGTCCCTGCGGAGGAGCTGGAGGAAGTGGCTGGGGAGTAGGAAGCTTGGGAGGAAGTGGCTGGGAAGTAGGAAGCTTGGGAGGAAGTGGCTGGGAAGTGGGAAGCTTGGGAGCCCCCGCTCCCTCCCCCTCCTTCTCCTTCTTGGCTTAATTGGTGAATTGTACAGAAGCATCATATGCACAAGCAGCATGGCGCAGCCATCAGGCTCTGCTGTCTTGGTCAGGCCAGTTATACAAGCTGGGAAAGGGCTCATATGAGCCTGTAGGACGCACAGGGCAGATAATAAACGAGATTAGGAGGGAGGCTGCATCCTCCTCCTGTCAGCCCCTGGGCAATGCTCCGCTGGGCAGGTGCCAACCTCGCCCACCCCAAAAACCGCCACTGCCCAGGCCTAAATGAAAAAGAAGTGGTACCATTGACATTTATGCAGTCTTTGCGGAGGAATTCCAGCGCATGTGGATGGTCATGTTCCACTGACTGAGACACATCAATGATGTAGACGTCTCCTTCATGAAACCTGAATAACACAAGGCGTTGAAAACAGTCATGGTTCAGTCCTGATGGCTCAAACAATGAGCTAAATGTATGAGTATGCTTTGTGTTTAGGAATATGTCATGCATTTACTGGTTATAGTGCTTTTTACACCTTTAACATTAAACACTATTTACATTTTGTAAGTGCAAATAACTTACAGCATGTTGAACTCGCTGAGGTCGGCATGAACTAATCTTGCATCTTGATACATTTTCCTCATCTGCAGAACCACCTGAAGGTACAATTCCCGAGCCTTGGATTCACTAAGAGCTGCATTCTTCAACAGAGGAGCTGGGCTGGGAGTGGGAAAGATTACAATGATCACTTGAAATTCTGCTTACTTCTCAAACTCTAGTGCTATTTTAAATGAGAGGGAACGGGTAAGCCTCACATGTTGTCTTTTCCAATGAAGCCCATAAGCAGGACATGGCTCCTTAGCAGCAGTGGTTCTGGACTCAAAACACCAGCCATCTGTAACCTGAAAGCACAGAATGCACCAAACTGAGCAGCTCTAAGTATAAGAAAAATGATTAAGCGAGTGGTCCTGACCAAGCACAACTTGAGAACTGCTCGACATGTTGCTACAGCTGCACTGAGGGAGACATCAAATGTAGAGAATACAGATCTCAAAAAGTCTACCTTAATGTTAAAACATAATTCATAAAATCATTTAAATGGCAAAAAATATCGTATTTGATGTAATTTTGCTACATCCTATTTATTAGAACTTAGGGTAAGGACAATCTTGAGGGAAATTTGTGTATTTGAAGGTATATTTATCGTGATAACTTTGGCTGTGGTTGTACCATGAAAATCCATGCGTTTTTGTGTTTTTACAGGTTTATAATACAAGAGATAGAAGTGAGTTTCAGATACAGTTCCCTCTGTCACGCCTCCAGCAAGGTCAAATGTGATTGTGCAATCAGATTTGTCTTTTTTCAGTGATGCACGTTTACAAATTAAATCAGCTTTATCTCACCTCAGATGAACAAAGGTTCGTGATTTCTTCACTGATTCTGCAGAAATCTGATGTTTTTCAGTTCCCAGTCGAATTTTTTTTCATTATTTTTTCCAATACGACTGACCATGCGTGTCCCTGACTGGCTGATCCATCTGTCAGTCACACCCATCAGTAATGAGGGAGTTACTGGGGACCAGACTCACATTTTTGCAAAGTTTTAAAGAAATTTCTGAAATTTAAACTGTTTGAACTTGCATAACAAGATGGGATTCTTGCGATATTTATAGGACTGGGTGGGCATCTCTGGTACTGCACTAAACTGGTTCAAGTCCTATCTAGAAAACAGGAAGAATTTTGTTGAAATTGGAAACTGTGTCTCAGATCACATGGCCCTGACCTGTGGGGTGCCCCAGGGATCGATCCTGGGCCCTCTTTTGTTCAATCTCTACATGCTGCCATTAGGCCAGTTAATACGCAGCAATAATGTGTCCTACCACAACTACGCAGATGACACTCAGATCTATGTCTCACTGGACCAGTGGACTCACTCTGCCACTGCATCCAACAAATCAGTGTGTGGATGTAAAACAACTTTCTCCAGCTAAACTCAGACAAGACAGAAGTCAGTCTTTGGCCCACAGAAACAAAGAGACAGTGTCAGCAGTTACCTCCAGTCTCTCTCTCTCTCTAAAACCGTCAAATCAGGCTAGAAATCTAGGGGTAATAATGGACTCAGACTTGAACTTTAATAGCCACATCAAATCAATAACATCTGCAGCCTTTTACCATCTAAACAACATAGCAAAAATCAAAGGTCTAGTGTCTAAAGCAGACTTGGAGAGACTTATCCATGCATTTGTCTCCAGTAGGTTAGATTACTGTAACAGCCTGCTCACTGGCCTCTCCAAACGAGCTGTAAAACAGCTACAGTACATCCAGAACGCTGCAGCTTGAGTCTTGACTTGAACCAGGAAGTACGAGTACATAAGTCCTGTGCTCAGGTCTCTGCACTGGCTTCCTGTGGCTCAGAGAACAAACTTTAAAGCAGCTCTACTTGTGTACAAGTCTCTCCAAGGCCTAGCTCCAAAGTACATCTGTGACATGTTAGTGCCACATGAACCATCTCGTACTCTGAGGACCTCAGGGACCGGCCTCCTGCTGGTGCCCAGAGTCAGGACTAAACCCGGGGAGTCAAGAGTTTCAGATTCATGCAGCTAAAACCTGGAACAGTGTGAACATGTGAGACAGGTCTCTACTCTGACTCTGTTTAAATCCAGGCTAAAAACGGTTCTGTTTAGCTGTGCATATGACTGAAAGGTTTTCATTTTCCATTCCGCACTCTACTCTTCTCTCTAATTCTCTCTAATTTAATGTCCCAGCTCTATTTTAAAATTTTATGATGATTTATGTTTTGATTTGTTTGTATTGTGATTTTAAATTATTCCTTATCCTGTAAATCACTTTGAATTACTTTGTGTACGAATTGTGCTATACAAATAAACTTACCTTGCCTATTTGTGTTCACAAACTTATGCGCCTGGTGGTGCCATTGGGCCAGACAGGTGGTGGGCAACCAATTACAGAGCAGCAGTTTCAGTGTTTTGCAGCCGAAGCACCAAACAAACCAAAACAAATATGGCGACAGACAAACGCACTTCAGCCTATTTTAGTTTCACTGCAAAACGTGCAGAAGGTAAGCACTTTGTGCATTTATGGACAGGGAGAATGTCTGCTTTTCTCTCAACTGAATCTAACAAGTTTGATTTTTTTGGCTTGTTCCGCTGTTGTGACACTTCAACCAATCACATTCAGCGATCGCTTTCATCAAGAGCCATTCCAGACTGATAATGTGTAGAACTCAATTCAGAGTGCTACTCATATTAATCTGGTGGGAGGTTAAATCCTATCACAACCATATAAATATTCCACTATTACTGTTAAATTGAAGTACCTGAGCAAGTTCCTCATCTCTTTCTCAGCCCACGTCCGTACCATCTTTCGAGGGTTTCCTTTACAGTAGCCATGGCGAAACCTGCAGGACACCAGAAGCAGTTCATTGTGCCGCTATGACAAAAAGCTACATGTAAAGAGCTAATGCCATGTGCTAACGTACCTGAACTCCCCAGAAACATACTTGTCCCGGTCTTTGAAGTGCAAGATGGAGGTCTTGTAGATCTTTATGGCTCTGCTCTTGCCTTCTGAAGTCAAGGCATGATAGACATTTGCCTGATTGTATAGGGTAAGAAAATATTTGTAAAATTGATGCCAATAGTTCAGTAGTTCAAGTGAGAAGCAAAATGAAAAAGTTGCAAAGGGGCAAATTGGCTGCATAGTTATTCTGGAAGACCTGGCCAAAAAGTCTGTAATAAACCCGTGGAGCAAATACTTCAGAGTTGTGGTTCTAAACTGGCACTAAGGGTGCTCTCACATGAGGCTTATTGAACATTACTGTTCTCATCCTCAGACTGACCTTACTAAGACCAGGTTCATGTGTAGCAATCGGAACTGTGTTCTACACAAAAATCTAGAATGGCCCTTCACACGCTTTTATTTTAGTCAAATGTTTGACTGAAAACTGTAGGTTATAGTTCTAAGTTCTGCTTCCACTTCACAGATGCTTTCTATTAGCATTATTAATGTGGAGACAGGGTGCAGACCTTCCACCAGAGAAAGTACAGTTACAAAGGTCCAGGGGGCCTGAGAGTCAAACCCAGAACTTTCGTGCTGCAAGGCATGAGTACACGCCACACAGCTCCAAGCCCCCAATACTTGTGTCAAACCTTTGGTCATAAAGCTAAAGATCTTCCACAGATAAGATCCCATCTGACTTTAAATTTAAACAGAACATGACGGAGAAAGTGCTTTACATTACATTCTTATTTAATTCTACACCTGGTGGATGTAAGCTGTTACTGTAGCCACAATCCTGACCTTCTCCCCGGGGCCAACTGACAGAAGCGACCACCACCATCACAAACTTGCCCACCAAATTCAGACTAGAAAAGGTGTAAACAAGTCAGGCCTAAAACAGAGTAAATCAGCAACACCTCTTTGCCAGTGCTGATGCAGCCATTAATTTCCGAGATGATTCCCCGACTCAACATTTTAAACAGAATCATTCTTGTTCTAGGATCCAAGACCTACAGCAAACGAGAAAGAGTGTGAGATTCACATTCACAATGTCAATCAAAATACAACTGAATACAGGGGAATATTCAGCATAGAATCTGTTTGGAATTAAACACTGAAGACAAACCAACAGCATAAATGCACTCACTTGTTCTACTGTTGCCCGGTCAGACTTGTCTTTTACTCTGAACCTGGACAAGATAAATAAGAATGTAAATACAGTTTGGTAACTGTTAAAATCAATAGTAGGGTCACATGAACATACGTGTCATTGTCCTTCTGCCTCTGAATCAAAGTTACTTTACTGATGATGGAGTCAGACAGGTCGAGTTTATCTGGGAAACAATAAAATAACAGTAAAGGACTGTGAGCAGGGCTCTACAGTGCGCTCATTTCACTCGCATTTGCGAGCAAATATTTCGTCGTGCGAACGAGGAAAACAAAACAGGGGCACCTGTGCGAGTGCTTCTGCAGCCACAATAAGGAGAACTGCGCACAGACGCAACGTGACGAGTTAAACGTTCTAAATGTATCAAACATTAGGGGGGCACTCACACTAGGACTTCAGAACCGCGCCCAAGTCTGGATCGCCCCTACAGCGCGGCACGCCTGCCCAGCGCGAGCGCAACCGAACCGTGCCCGGGCACGACACCTCCGACTGCGCACGACTCCAGCATATGAGCTCCGTGTGTGCGGCGATATCACTGATACGAACAAACTTCGCTTCAAAACACACCCACGCCCACATTAAACGAGGAGCGGCACTGTAGCAGGACCCACACCTGTCCCACCACTCAATAGACACCCCCACGCCGCTAAACTTCCTTCTCCGCTAAAGCATCTGGTCTCGGACTCGAGCGCATTTGGACTCGGTCTTGTCACAGAGTCGAGGTCTGAATACCGAGTGCGATGGCCGCTGCTGTCGGCACTAAACTTGTACCGTGTGCGGGACCGCGCGGCATCTCTGCGCTGGAGCCCGCAGACACTGTGCGGCCCGTCCCCACATGCACAGCCAGCGCGCGGCTCGTCCACAGCGCACACCCTCGTGTACCAGCGTGCGTCATAGGGCAGGCTAAACAGCCTACCTGTCTATACGTCAATGCACCGCTCCTCGCCTTTTCACGCTCTCTCCTCCCCACGTAGAGCACAGAGGCTCCTCCTCAATGCGCTGATTAGAAGAGCAGGACGAAACGCGAAGCAAAAACTAATTTTATGTCAGTGTCGCACAGCGCAGAGCTACGGCACAGAGCAGGCCAAATGCCAAAATTAATCTGTTTGTCACAATGTGCGTTTGGTTTAGTAAATGTGCAGAGGCTAAAAACCATTTTAAAACAAGAGAATGTAACTCCAATTAGAAATTTGAAAATACAGGTTTAAAAATCCTACACACTTTTTTCACTTCGAAGCAGTTTTGTGTAAAGTGCCAGTGGAAGTTCTCTTGAAGTAGAGGTTCTCAAACTGTGGGTGAGGGGTGCAGAGTGTTTTAAGTGCAGTGCAGTTTATGTGTCTTATTTTAAGTCTAAATGAATATTAATCAGATAAAATGGAGATAGATTTATAAAAAAAAAAATTAAATAAACATTGAGATCATGCTGGAAAAGTACAGTCATAATCCTTTTGGTTTTTTGTATAAAATTGATTCAAATAAGTTGGTATGTGCAAGTTCTGCACTGTAATAAATGTTCAAAACAAAAACCTATTTGTGCCCCCATTTTTTTTTCTGTGCTCCTAAAATCTTTAACTTAGGGACACATGTGCTCCTAAAAAAAAAAGTTAGCATAGAGCCCTGACTGCGAGATAGCAAAAAAGATAGATATTAAAGAACAGAACTTACCCAGGTTAATTTTATTCTCATACTTTCTAAGCGCCTTGTCTGCAGGTGTTGAACTTGAAGTTTTAGCATTAGATGTCTTCCGGTTTGCCTGAGTGAAAAGGGAAGACACACAAGATTGTATTTGGAAATGATTTGGATTTGTTAGTATAAATAATTCTAGGAGCACATGATCAATCAGTGAATTAAACATTATAGGCTGAAAACATATTATAGAAGTGAAAAGATTCAATATTATCTGAGAACCTACATGTAGACCGTGCAAGAGGCTAGGCTAAGGAGGTAGCTAAGGACAAGTGAGATGCTACGGGCTTTTTACACAATGTCGCAGCAAATGGTTCCATGTCATTAGTCAGAGAGCCCATTAGTCCGAAAATGGGCCACTGAGTACAGATCCCATTAGTCCAACTTTCCATTAGTCCGACTGCACAGTAGAGATGCAAGGATGACTTGATAAACCGTTCGTACATTCTGAGTGTGGGTGGAATTCTCGTTCGTTTAGAGAGCCACACTTTGAGTGTTGAGAGTGCACATCGGGAACTACAGCTGAAGGGAGAGAGCAGCAGAGTGTGACATCAGTCTGCATTCAGACCGGCACGTCAAAAAAATGCGGGACGCCAGATGACACCTTTGATTTTATATAGTTTAGTGTAGACCTGGTCCTGGTTAACAATATATTCAAAAACCTACATCAATGTCTGCAATTTACTGCTACTACTGAAAACTGTGGCAGATGGAGTTTTCAGGAAATAGACCAGAGTGTGGATTTCTTTCGGAATTAAAGCTCATAATTGGCAGTTAAGAAACATCGATCACACGGGGTTCACTGTCCTCACTATTGTCAAGCTACTGATTGAAACATTAACCCATATTGGAATGTTACGCTGCCCAAAAGCCCTATCCCAGAACTCAGGATAAACTGTAGGCCAGACTGTACAGTCCCTGACAAAAGTCTTGTCGCTTATCCATTTTGTAGAAACAAAAGCTTATAACCTGACTTTAAATTAATCGATTGGTTTTAGAAATGTCTCATATGAAAGCTAAAACCCTCCCAAATTATGCTCAATATACTAAAATAAATTTGCTTCACTGAAGAAAGATTGATCATTTAATGAACACAGAAAGGTCAGATTTTGGCAAGACAAAGGTTTTGTTGCCTACAGAAAATTGAACAAATAATTTACTTCAAATACAAAAATATGTTGCATAACGTCAGTGAATTAAGTAGTGGTGCTGTGAGATCCATATTTAATATCTTGTATGACTTCCATGAGCTTGAAGGACTGCATCCATGCGGTTTGACAATGATTCATACAATTTGTTGATGAAGTCATCAGGAATAGCAAAGAAAGCGTCTTACATGCCTCCAGAGTTCATCAAGATTCTTTGGTTTTGCCTTCCATGCTTCCTCTTTCATTCTACCCCAGACATGCTCAATGATGTTCATGTCTGGTGACTGGGCTGGCCAGTCCTGGAGCACCTTGATCTTCTTCGCCTTGAGGAACTTTGATGTAGAGATAGAAGTATGCGATGGAGCACCATCCTGCTGCAAAATTTGACCCCTTTTATGGTTGGGAATGTAAGAGGTGCTAATACTTCTTGATATTTTAGGCTATTGATATTGCCTTCCACCCTGCAAATGTCTTGCACACCCCCATACTGGATGTAACCCCAGACCATGATTTTTCCGCCACCAAACTTAACTGTTTTCTGGGTGAATCTTGGATCCATGCGGGCTCCAGTAGGTCAATATTTGCGGCGGCTGTGATGTAATTCAACCGAGGATTCATCTGAGAAATCCACCTTCTGCCACTTTTCCAGTGTCCATCCTTTTAGCAGGCTGTTGGCCTTGGCAAATGCCACATGGTTTTTTAATTGCCTTTTGTTTAGTGCTGGTTTCTGTGCACTGATTCGACCATGGAGGCCATTTCGAGAGAATTCTACAAACTCTTCTGGTTGACACAAGGACTTGAGGTGACCAGGCCTGGTGGAGCTCTGCTGCAGTGGAAAAGGGGCCTTGGATTTTCGAATCAACAAACGGTCCTCCCGAGCAGTTGTCTTGCAGGGTCTTCCGGAACTGGGCTTCTCAAAAACATCTCCAGTCTTTTCAGATCTTTTTCTTATTCTTTGTACTTGACGCTGAGACACATTGAAGGTGTCAGCCACCTCAGCAGTGGATCTGGTCTTCAGCCTCTTGATAATTAACGCTTTGGTCTCAGGGTGGATCTTAGGCATGTTGTCAGAGGTCAAGTTGCAGTTGATGTGAAGGTCTGGTGTGCTGGGGTTCTTTTTATACACACCCACTTATTGATTGAACAATAACTGATCACAGGTGAGGCTGTAATCTAGGATTGGGTGCATCATATGACAAGGCGACAAGACTTTTGTCTTGGCAAAATCTGACCTTTCTGTGTTCATTGAATGATCAATCTTTCTTCAGTGAAGCAAATTTATTTTAGTATATTGAGCATAATTTGGGAGGGTTTTAGCTTTCATATTAGGGCTGGGCGATATGGACCAAAATATATATCTCGATATATTTTGCTATATCTCGATATACGATATATATCTCGATATCTTTATAGGAAAAATAACCCCCTCCCACACTACTGCAAAAACAACAAACAAATTTTAAATATTTACTCGCAAATGCGAGTGAAATGGACGCACTGTAGGGCCCTGGTCCCAGTCTTGGTTTAGTCCGCAACCGAGCCCCGGGCTCTGGGGCCGCGTTTAGTCCTGGTTTAGTCCTAGTCCTGGTTTAGTCCGAGGCCAGGTCCGGGCTCCACGGATGAGCTCGGGGGACAAACGTGAGGAGGCGGAGGCGAGCGCAGCACAGAGAAGGCAAAACAAGCGAAGCGGCGAAACCAGAAGTAAACATAAGCATTATAGCGATATATCGATATGTCAGAATTCATATCGAGTTTCAAAAATATCTCGATATATTTTAAATATCGAGATATCGCCCACCCCTATTTCATATGAGACATTTCTAAAACCAATCGATTCATTTAAAGTCAGGTTATAAGCTTTTGTTTCTACAAAATGGATAAGCCCTCCCTCCTGTGGGCTCACCACCTACAGAGGGGTTCATGAGGGGGGTCAGGTGCTATGAGTATTGGGCAGTAAACTGCCCCCGTGACCCAGCTGGATTAAGCGGGAGAAGATGGATGGATGGAAAATGGATAAGCGACAAGACTTTTGTCAGGGACTGTACTTGTAAAGTGTAATTTTAGCTCTGTAATTGTCATTAATGACTTTTTAAATCAGGAGTGCTGAGTACAGCACAAGTCACAATCATCCCAAAGCACAGCCATAGAGCATATATATGAGTGAACTAAGTGAGTGATGTCACCACAGCGTTTAGTGTCACTCAAATGAGACTCCCGATGCCATGGTTACAGGAGCCAATCTGGAGCCAGGTTCTATGTTATGGATCGGCTCTTTTTGAGTGACAAAATAGCGGGAAAAAAATTCAGGGTCATGTGTCGCGGATTCATATGAACATTTTAAGACCAAAATGATGAGGCCACAGCAGGAGTTACAGAGAGAGGAATGATAGGATCTCAGTGTAAGTCAATGGGAAAAAGGGAGAGAAGGAGCCGGAAGAGCCTCCTGGAGCACTTCCTGTTTGGCACGCAGCGGCTAACAGGTTAGCTTTGTCCACTTATATGGCCTATGAGCACAGCGGTCTCATGGCTGCCTCTGCTGCTTTCTAAAGCGATAAATAACACATAACAGCACTGCCTGGACAGAGCTCAGAGAATATGCAGATTATGGTTTGAAATGACTGAATTCAATTCAGAACATTTTAGGCATTTAACTGTACTTTTACTTGACCAGAAATTTGCAGTATAGACCGCACACAAGCCCTGGTGCTGAACAGACCTGAGAGTTGGGTCCAGTCATAGGATGGCCTGAAGTCCACGTCCACTCATAATCCTCATCTTCATCATCCTCAGCATCAGAATCCAACTGCTCATCACAAAGCTCGGTCTGCTTAGAGATTTTACTAGATTTAATCAGAAAATAAATACATAAGTTAAAGAATGCCATTTTACAGCTCATTTCATCTAAATAAAGGATTCAGAGGAGCCCATTGATTTAGCCTGGAATTATGCAGGGTTAGTCTCGGATTATGCAAGGTTAGTCTGGGGTTTCTCTGAAATGTTCTATGAGCATTCCAGAAAAACATGTAGAATATAATAATAAGAAAATACAGAATGATGTCTCTGCAAAGTAACAGTTGCTGGGTTTCAGTTTCAGATGACATCACAGTATTCTATAAAATAATCATATTTAACAGAGATGGGGGCAGCTAAATGAATGTTAAAATTGTTTCTTTTTTTGTTGTTGTTGTAATAAAGTGAGTTCTAGTCTATAGTCAGCCAGAGGAATTATTAAGTTTAACATTTGTGAGTTTACCTTTAGGATATTTTATGGGAAAGTACAATGTCATCACATGACATTTATGATAACATTAACGTGACATTGCATTCATACTATCAGAGGTCAGCACATTCTAAAACCTGCAAACTGATGATTTTCAGATTCTATAATGTGATAAAAGTCATACTTCCAGATGAGGAACAAGGGGCAGATTTCCCATTGTGAATTTCTTTGAAATATTTAAAAGGAAAACAAACACATGTTCATGATCATTTTTTTTTATTAATGCTAGACCCAAGAAGTCACTTTACTACACAAAGACTATCATATAACTATATTCATTTTAGCTGTCCCCCATCTGTATTTAATATGAGCCTCTAGAATGGTGTGATGTCTTCTGAACCCTACAACAGCCCAAAACCCTGAAGCCCAAAACCCTGAAGCCTTCACCCGTGTTCATGCGTGTCGCTGTGCTCCTCTTCTGCGTCCTCAAACTGTCCCGTCACACAGTCCACCAGCAGCGCCATGTCCACAGCCTCTGTCCAAGGCCTATTTCTGTCTCTGTTAGAGTCAAGCGCTTTTAGAGCAGCAATAAGAGGGACTCAAGAGCACCGTGTGTCCATCTCAGAGCATCCAGGACACGTGAAAGCGACGCGGAACTACAAACTCTTGTTTTGTGGAGTTCAGCGGTGGAGCACATCCAAGAAGATGTGTTACCGCCCCCTAGAGGCACTAAAGCCACACAACAGGGAAAACACCGGCAACACGTGAACAATTACATAGCTATTACACATAGACCTACATATGGTCTATGCGGTTACGCAGTGCTGGAAGAACTACTGAATTTTATTACTTAAGTAAAAGTACAGATACAGATTTCGAGCCGATTCTGAGGTATGGGATATGAAATATTACAGGCTGTAGTCAGAAAATATCTCAAACTTAGATATTGCATGTTTTACACTTTGTACAAGGGCAGACTGAAAAATAGTGACAATAATACAAGTCGATTAATCGTTTTTGTGCCCAAAGGCCCACAAAGGGAGTATCCTTGGTAAAACTAAATAGAATAGGCTAAAACTTAAAATGTTATTGGAAAATGTTAAACACATTACACAATACATCACTCTGCCAAAAATCTGCCTATTTGCATCAACAATGAAGAATACAAGAAACAACAGTCAAAAAGCACAAAATATGCCTAGGTATGATTAAGGGTTAAATAAACAAACAGATGCTGCATATTTAGGCTAGGAGTTCTAGTGATGTCATGTGGTAATAGGCCTAGAGGACGCACTCTATTATGTTTTACATCTTTACTAGAATCATTTGGACAATTTCAGGCCTGGAATTTCCAATCTCTACTAAAGAAAAGGTAAATGTAAACTTGAAAACTACCAACCTACCAAAGCTCACAAGAGTCGACATAATATAGGACCTTTAAAAGAAATAAACAACAAATGATATAGGACCTTTAAAGGCATTTAAAAGAAGTAAACAACAAATGAGTTGTTAAATCAGACTCAAATTGCATCCCTCCAAAAACATAAATAGGTAACATGTAAAGCCTGCCGTTGAGGTGGTGGTTATCTGACAGCTAAGTAATGTGGTATTTTACTTTTATTTTATACACTTAAATGTAACATGCTCCCTCCTTAAGCTGTGCAAAGACATATACTTGTAGAGGAACAAGGCTTTTACCAGTGTTGTTGGTGTTGCAAGTCTTTTGTCAGTAGCCAAGGATTTGTACAGTACTTTAATATTGCAGCTTGTAATAAACAAAATGTAAAATCAGGATTTATGTAGGTTAGAGTTTCACGACCTTGGTGCAATGGTGCACTGTGCATTAAATAAGTTTGGTTATGCAAAATGTAAAGTCTTCAAGCCTATTCCTAAATTATGTGTCCATTATTGTTTTAGGGAGCCCAGGACTAAATTCCTCCTGGGATGAAATACCAAAGTCTTGTAAATACAATTTCTTTAATTAAAAATATCTGTAGTCAGACAGTCAGACATTGTCAAAGTATTTATTTCAGCACATATAGTTAATTGTATAAAAAAAGCATGTTGTGGAAGTCCAGTTCATGTTATTGGTCAGTATTATTTTGCTACCAAGAGCTGAAGTCATAAGTGCCTCTGACTTTAGGCTTTTTGGCTGAGGATGTACTGGTGGAGGGTCCACTGCCGTCTTCAACTGTCCGTTTCCTGAACAAGAGGAAACAGAAGAGAAAACGTTTAATTTATAACAAGTTGAAGACATTCAATGCCACTGTACAAAAGCAAAAACAAAAGTACAAAGTGCGCAACTGCGGACAGTGACTGTCAAAGGGACAGGTTTTGAACCAGCGACTTCAGGTTTCCAGATGTGTGCTGTGACCACAGACTGTATATATAAATGCACATCACTAACTCATCAGTCGCCGCATTCCACATAGGGAAAGATCAAGGGGGCACTTTCCACGGCATGTAAAAATAATATCACCCCTCTCTCTGTAATTGCATTTTAGTCTTAAAATGTTTGTATTAACCTACTCTTTGTGATCCTGGTGTTTAAATTTAGCCATTTTGTCTAAATAAATGACTATTCCTAATATGGAAGTGGCTTGAAATTTGCCCTTAAAACTGCGAGCCTTGTGAGCTCCTCTGACTGGGGCCAAAGGCTATGGGGGACGTCACACTCCCTAAAAGCCGCCATGCACTACAGGATTTTTCAGTTTTTAAAGAAGTTTCAAGTGTGCGACAAAAATCGCACACCACAGACTCGAGGAGAATCTTTTAAATCTCCAATTGCAGAGACTGCAGCAGGATCTGTCTGCGGACCACAGGATATAAAGTCGTGAGTGCGACTCTTAAGTGTTCAAAGATCAGAGCTCTGCACTTCTAGTTTAGATCCAAGTCAAAATTGTGTCATTATTTGTGAAATGTGGAGCAATACTTCAGATATAGGATTTTTAATGCACAGATGGTTGGTGATAAAGTCCACAGAAAGTCCACAGTCTCGATTGCTGATCTGCAGCTTCACCTTAACCCGTGCATTGTGTGGATGTAAACAGACATGTGAGGAACTATCTCGTCTTTTAACTTTTAAAGATTGCTTGTTTTGTGGACTGGGTGTCATTATTTGCGGAAGACACCACACACAAGGAGGGCAGCAGCTTCAGAATCACACAAGACGACACAAAGTCGGGTCACGCCTCCCCAAACTCAAGGAGAAGCAAATCACAGGGGGCCTTTAGTCCACTTATTTATACTATGGATCTATGGATCCAACCTCTACGCTACAATTTACACAGGACATCACATAATCCTGAAGCATTTTTTTGAAGTAGATTTCTCTGCTCACACAGTCAAGTTTAACTGGTGCCAGGCTGGGAAGACCAAAGCATGCTGCGTTAGAGAACTTGCAAAATTCAAGTACACGTGTTCAGCAAGATTCAAACTCCAGTGTCTTACAGCTGTGCCATACAAATAAAGCAGCAGATTACCTACTAATTTGAGGAGTTTGGTTTAACAGATTGTACATGCAGATGTCGCCAGAGTCAGCTGTGACCAAAGCAAAAATCTGTACTAAAGTCTGAAGTGTTAATCATCTGTGTACGCACGCTGTGGCTGGGTTGATATATTTGCCCACTCCTTGTTTGAAGACCTTCGGCTCATTCTTCTCCTTGGCTTTGGTAGGATTACAGGCCTGTTTCTCCTCCTCCAGCCTTCGAAGCTCCTTTTCCCGTTCTGCAGCAATCTGAAATATACAGCCATAATATACACATAAAGTATCATAACAAAACACAAAATCTACAGATAGCCACTACTGTGAGAAACACAAAACCAAATCTAATTCTGACATTAACCTGAGCATCAGCCTCTTCGTAGGGGTCCACGAACACTGATGCTGTAAGGATCTTAATCTCCTCCTGTCAAGAAAAGACCAAAGTCCTCATAATGACTGTTACTTTATGAATATAATAAAACATCAGGTTTCTTTTACCTTTGGCTTGTCTGTTTTGGGGTCACTTTCCACATTCTCCATGGCTGTGAGTGTCTCAAATCCCCCCACAACCCTGCACACATTACAAACAGCTCATTTAATATGGCCCAACTGTGTCCTTTGAACTGCACATGCTGCACTTCTTAGCTGGTTAAAATCCCATGATATGATGTTAAAAACCTTGGGAACATTCTCCAAAAGATACAAACTGCCAAAGGGCAGTGCATGCAGCACTGAATGACTCCCTTGGTGCAGGCGCAGGGAGTCTAAAGGTGAATTCACAAATACTCAGCTTGACCATTTCAGCAGTGAATACAACATAAATCTACATTTAAACCATATACATCTTAGCCACTCACCACCTCTATTAAGGCAAGACCATGCAACTATCTGAAGGTGGCATGTCCCCTGCATGAATCCATGAGCAGACAGTTAAACCATGCTTCAGAACATGGAGGTGATCGTATTCCATACACTTGAATACAGCAAAAGGAACAACATTTCCTTGGATACAAGATGGAGTAAACACACTACAGAGTAAGGAGGTTGCATGATTTATGGCATCACAAGGCCAAGTTAAAGATCAGAAGATCTTGAAAAAATAAAGTTGCGAGGAGGACACATTTAATGCCATGGAATATTCCAGGCAAAACTATAACAACTCTATAGACAAGCAGGTAGTGGATCTCCAGTGGAAAAACATGGTGCAGCTTTAACTAACTCGAACTATTAACTCTGACTTTTAACTAAACAGCTAAAGAAATATTTTTTGCAAATATTCTAACAGGACTAAACTTTATAAACCAAACTAGTCAAAAAAAAAAAAAAAAGAATCATCTCAGCAGAGCCATGTTTTACCTTCCAAATACAGTGTGTTTTCTGTCCAGGTACGTGCATGAACGAAAGGTGATGAAACTAAGAGAGAAACAAAAAAACACAGTTATCTAAAGTTACAGTGGAGGCCAAAGAGCTGCTGTCCTGTCTGGTATCATGTCTCCTGTAAAGAGCCGCTGTCCTGTCTGGTATCATGTCTCCTGTAGAAAGAGCCGCTGTCCTGTCTGGTATCATGTCTCCTGTAAAGAGCTGCTGTCCTGTCTGGTATCATGTCTCCTGTAAAGAGCCGCTGTCCTGTCTGGTATCATGTCTCCTGTAAAGAGCCGCTGTCCTGTCTGGTATCATGTCTCCTGTAAAGAGCCACTGTCCTGTCTGGTATCATGTCTCCTGTAAAGAGCCACTGTCCTGTCTGGTATCATGTCAGTGTCTCGTAGGATTTCTGCAGGTTTCAGGCTGTCCAGGGGGGTGGGGCTAGGTGTATCAATCAGGTATCATAATGTTCATTTGGCATCAGAACTTATTCTATCACACAGTGATAAACTGTTTAAAGGCTCATAACAGCGCTGCGACTTCATGTTAAGTGCACAGACAGTGGCGCTTTCAGCACTCAGGCTGCGTGTGCATCCGCTGTGTTCAGACTCTAATAATCCATCTATAGATATGGCCTTATGTGAACAATAACATTCTGACTACTATATTAATGACTTACAATTAGAACTGTGCATAATGGAATAATGGGAATTTAAATAAAGACTGAAATTCAGTCATTTCAAAAATCGCCAATTAATAGCTTAACTTTAATTTTAAGAGGACTTTACTATTTTGTGTTAAATTTCAATGACTAAAAGTCTGTATTGTTAAAGTTCAGGCAAATATTATTCAAAGACATTTATTTGTTTTTCCAATTGCAAAATGTAGATTATCAAAATGCCGTATCACCCAACCCTACTTACAACTGAGATTTATTGGTGTTTGGTCCAGAGTTGGCCATACTTAAAATGCCACGACCGGCATGTGTCATATTTGGTTTAAATTCATCTTTGAATGGTTTTCCCCAGCACGATTCTCCTCCTGGAAACAGAATGAGAAGATGCCCATTAGCCAACACTTCATGACTAATGTCTTAACTAGAGCACAGTTCCTATCAGGATAAAGTAATTAAAAATGCCAGTTAAGAGAAAAAAAAACAAAAAACAAAAACAGGGTAACACTTAATAGTGAGGCTGCTAACGTCTAGAATTGTTCCCTTTAGTGATAGAAGCATGAAAATTTGCAGAAATACTGTTTAGCAAGGTAGTAACAATATTTGATATGGATCCAGACACAAATCAATTCCAGGGGGGAGTTATGGGCACAGCCTTATTTGGTCAACATGGAAACGAGGCTGATAAGAAAATGGTCTGTAAAGGGGTCGACAATTAGTCTTATCAACTATATATCACTATAGCAACGCTATATACACTACTCACTGTTAGTCGGCACTCACAAATCGAGGAGGAGGAGGGGAGAGGAGGAGGAGAGGAGGAGAGGAGGAGAGGAGAGGTGGAGAGGAGGAGGGGAGGAGGAGGAGGAGAGGAGGACGAGAGGAGGAGGAGGAGAGGAGGAGGAGAGGAGGAGAGAGGAGGAGAGGAGGAGGAGAGAGGAGGAGGAGGAGGAGAGAGGAGGAGGAGGAGGAGAGGAGGAGGAGAGGAGGAGGAGGAGAGGAGGAGGAGAGGAGGAGAGGAGGAGGAGGAGAGGAGGAGGAGGAGAGGAGGAGGAGAGGAGAGGAGGAGGAGGAGGAGAGGACGAGGAGAGGAGGAGGAGGAGAGGAGGAAGAGAGAGAAGAAGTGGAGGAGGAGGGGAAGAGGAGGGGAGAGAGGAGAAGAGGAGGAGAGAGGAGAGGACGAGAGGAGGAGGAGAGGAGGAGAAGAGAGGAGGAGGAGGAGGAGGAGAGGAGGAGTTTAAAGTCTTTGTCTCTTTCAGTTCCTCTTCAAGATTCGTTCCTTCGGCAATTTTGGTTACGCCGAAATGGACTTACAAGGCAGGATCAGGGTAAGTAAACTCTTCTCTCCTCTCCCCTCTCCTCCCCCCTCCTCTCCTCTCCCCTCTCCTCCTCCTCCTCCTCTCCTCCTCCTCCTCCTCTCCTCCTCCTCCTCTCCTCCTCCTCCTCTCTGCTCTCCTCTCCCCTCTCCTCTCCTCTCCCCTCTCCTCTCTGCTCTCCTCTCTCCTCTCCTCTTCCTCCTCTCCTCCTCCTCCTCTCCTCTTCCTCCTCTCTCCTCCTCCACTCTCCTCCTCCCCTCCTCTTCCCCTCTCTCCCCTCCTCTTCCCCTCCTCCTCCTCTTCTTCTCTCTCCCCTCCTCCTCCTCTGCTCCTCTGCTCCTCTCCTCCTCTCTCTTCCTCCTCTCATCCTCCTCCCCTCCTCCTCCTCTCCACCTCTCCTCCTCCTCTCCCCTCCTCCTCCTCGATTTGTGAGTGCCGACTAACAGTGAGTAGTGTATATAGCGTTGCTATAGTGATATATAGTTGATAAGACTAATTGTCGACCCCTTTACAGACCATTTTCTTATCAGCCTCGTTTCCATGTTGACCAAATAAGGCTGTGCCCATAACTCCCCCCGGAATTGATTTGTGTCTGGATCCATATCAAATATTGTTACTACTTTGCTAAACAGTATTTCTGCAAATTTTCATGCTTCTATCACTAAAGTGAACAATTCAGACTTTTTTGGACGTTAGCAGCTTAACTATAAGGCATACCTACAAACATGTCATGTTAAAATAATGTCATACTACAGCATGCACTACAGCACAATACAAGAGAATAGTTGAAATGCTGCTCTCTTTCCCCCTTACCTGTCCCAGTGCCTGTAGGGTCTCCACCTTGAATCTAAAACCAAAGAAGCTCTGTGATATCAAAAGCCAACATTCATGACATGCCTCATGTTTCATGTTACACTCGTGTCTAATAGAAATGTCTGGTGACACAAAAAGCAAAACTAAATAAAGAGTTACGTACCATAAAATTGCGGATGGACCTGTGAAACACTGTGTCGTCATAGTAACCTTGTTTGCAAAGTTTAATAAAGTTTTCTCCAGCTATGGGAATCTAAAAAACAAAAGCAAAAAAAAAACATAATTTAAATGGGAGGGTGAGGGGGACTGCCCACCAATATTTTAGCAATCAGCAACTGAGCAGGATGGGGAAATGCTTGTAAAAGGTTGTAGTCAGCCAAAAAACAGGTGAGTGAATATGTGCACCTTGTCACAGTGAAGCTCCAGGTTCAGGTCCCCTTTATTTGTGTGCAGACGGACATAGCCTTTTTTCTTCACATACTGGTACCGACAAGTATCATCTGCAATAGCATCTGAGAGAACGACATAAACAGCAACTTAAAACATGAATAAGAAAGACCAAAGACATTTTGCTCATTTGGAGCTAAACCAAATTCAAATTGGGCTTCAGCAGGTATAAAAAGGATATTGGAATCACTCTTCACACTCAGTTATTACAGTTCAAACAATTATGATCTCATCACGATGTCCTGAAGGCTTAATTGACCCAGGACCTGCACCAGCGGAGCAGTTTGAGCCGAGAGGCTAGGATGAATATGAGCTCCTCTAAATCCTGCTGGAGAGTCTCTGCCTCAAGTGGATGGAGGGTGTGATTGACAGACAGATCAGTGCAGCGACAGCAGTTACGTGGTAGCCGTATTGGACTGTTGTGGTGAAGGAGCTGAGTCCAAAGGCAACGCTCTCGATTTAGTGGTTAGTCAACTTTCCTACCCTCACCTATGATCATGAGCTTTGGGGAATGGCCAAAAGAACAAACCCACAGATACAAGCAGATAAATGAGTTTTCTCTGCAGGGTGACAGGGCGCTCCCTTAGTAATAGGGTGAGGAGCTCAGTCACAAGAGCCAGGAGGCGGCTCAAACATCTGTTCCAGATATTCCAGCATGTCCCACTGGAAGGAGGCCCCGGGGTAGACCCAGAACAAACTGGAGGAGTTAAAATGAGAAGTTTGGGCATACCTGCTCAAAAGCAGTGTACAGACCTTCAGATTAACCCTGAAATACCCACCAGCTTCATGTACTGTGGCAGGGGTCATGGCTGTGGATGTGAAAGATGCAGATACTCGGCCTGTGGAGTAGTGAGCCTGGAACAAGAAAACACACATTTGCTCATCGAGCAACATATTCCAGCACTATTGTCCACTAGGTTACTTAGTCTTACACTATATACAAAGCAGGTATGCTCTGAGAATTAGGACACAGGGTAGGGGTCAGCAGGACTAAGATTGAGAATATTTCTCAAGCATGAGAATGCCCCATAAGGGCGAGGAGTGGAATTTTAATATGCACTTTTGCACTGGATACATGTCTGTGCACTGCTCTACTCTCATACAGGACAAATATCAGAGATAAAAAACATAAACATGATTCTCTCACAGCGTTGAACTTGTCTGTTGTCTTGGCAGCTGGTTCCTTCGCTGTGGATGCCAGCAGCTCATCTCCTTTATATTCTTTATAAAGCTCGGCTAGAGTCTCTCTGGTCTCCAGGTTGGTGCTTTTCAGGTGATATGCTGGATCCAGCTTTGCCTTTTCTTCATCTACAACAAATGAAAACAATGAGCAAACATATTTCTCATGAAACATACGGTGTCACCTATAGCACCAGATTCTGTACTATGTAAAAGTAAAATGTGTTGATGGCCGTGCTCAGGTTAACTCTAGTGGAACATTTGTGGGGAACTTTAGTTTGAAATGATCAAACTTCAGAGCTGGCCCCTCCCCTCACATAACACTACTCCTGAGGCAAAACAAGACTCAATACGCTAAATAAATTCACCTGGATCCAAGACCTTCAGATTGTTTTTTACATGGAAGAAGTCCGATACATTGAACTTGTCCAAATTTGTAGGATCCTGTAAAAAAATAAAAATAAATAAATAAAAATCAATATATTCAAAAATAAAATTTTACTTTTTATTTTTTTACCTGAAGTACAATAATGTCTTGTCTTGAAAAAGGTTCGTCTGTCAGCAGGTCTTTAAAACTCTTCGTTTTAATATTGAGTTGTTCCACCGCCTGAAGTTTTAACACAGAATGTAACCAAAACCATGGCATTTACATATTTTTATACATTTCACTAGTGATGAGCAGAAATTACTTGACAGTTTATAGTGTCCTGCCCTGTCTGAAGCGCTCTTAAACTTAAATCTGAGCAGTTAGTTACTCTAATGAATGTGTATCTATTGAGTTTTCTAGTTCGTATGGGACTGGCTCCACAATCTTCCCATATTAAAGTCCTTTCAACTGACAACTTTGGTACTGAATAATGGAATTACTCTTTGAAATTACAGTCAAAATTAATAGCGTTAAAATGCAGTTAGAATGACCGTTTCATTTGTACCAAAAGGACTACACAAGACTGGCGAATTCACCAAAATAAAATTGGAGAATGAAGTAAATCACAGCGGGCGTATACACCAGGGACAATGAAAACGGGAGATGACCTGTAATATGGCGTCGTGACAATAAGTAATTAAAGATTGCTCAAACATACACAAATCACTCCAAATACAACTTCAATGGTAAATGGTACCCGGGTACAACTTACAAAAAGCTTTGAAAAGTCAATTTAACATTTAGGTCTGCTTTAAATGTTAAGTACATGAAAGTACACTGTCCTCCATCTGAAAGTATGACTTCATCACATTCTAGAATATAAAAGCCACTTATGAAAAGCACTTATGTAGACATGAACCAACCTCATAAGAGAAGACATTGCCTGTGACCTTGATTGTAACAATGTGGGAATTATTGGTGAAGACGTTGTACATAACAGGACAGTGGTACTTTCCTAGGAACAAACAAACAGCAAACATCACATGGTTCTACTTCACAAATACAGCTTTAATAGAGTCAGCTCACCATCGTTGTTCTTGGTGAAGTTGAGCTTGATAAGGGAATTGGCTTCAAGTTTCTAAGGAAAAACAACATTTGCGTCAAATGTTTTGGTTTGGAAGTTGTTAACTATACAGTAGTTTGTTTTTTTATTTTATTTCAAATTGATTTTAGCATCAGTGCACAAATACAGCAACCCTACTACCCTCTACCAACCCCCACCTCATCCCTCCTTCCCCCAAACATCACCACCAGTTGAGCATGATTATATTTCATTGTTCATTTGTTACATTAATACTGAGATCTCTTACTGTTCTGAGTATTAAATCACTTAATACAACCAGCTCAGAGTAAATAATGTATTTATCTGCAAATTCATTTGAAAAAGTATTTTTTCTAAACAATGCATTGTTTCCCCAAGTAGTATTGTGTGGCACCCCCTCTCCTGTCGTCTGTAAGGCACGTACAGTCTGTTCATACGAATTCTGTTAGAAGAAGACCTGTTTGTTTCATCTGAATAATTACTTAACAAAACTGATGTTAAAGATTAGTTTTTACATGAACTAGATTCATCAAAATCATGAGGTTTTTATTTCACATACTTAACTCAAGCTCTAGCTCAACCAATATGAACTTGTTCTTGTATTTAACTTTTTTTGGTAAAACAAAATAAACAGTATAATGTAACAATGATATCATAATACAAATTAAATAAATAAAATACTATATAGACCTAAGAAACTACTAAAGGTACAACAAGTTAACTAAATGAAACAATGAAACAGCCTGAGCTTATTTGGTGCATATTTAGTCATTTTACAAGGCTTTCTGAAAAATAACTCAAGAGCCTGATCATAAGGATCTCCTTGGGTTTTGGTCCATTTACTGCGTAGCCTGAGCTCAGCAACCCCCGACCGTGCTGGGCTTTGTTATGGTTCAGAGTGTCGGGAAAGGCCCAGAGGTGTGTAGACCGTGACCGCAGGTGAAAGGACCGGCACAGAACTCCGCCCCATGGGGCTAAGCACCGGCCTCGCCTGATCACACTTTGTGAACACCTGGCTCCACGGGCTCGGGGTCCCATTCCCGGAGGTGCAGGAGGAACGGTTTCCAGTCCCACCGGAGTGCCGTGGGCAGAGAGCAAATAGTGCAAGTGTTTTATAAGTGTTCCCCCATAGAATGTTGAAAAATAAAGACGGAATCAATTTGTGGCGCTCGGTTTTCATTCTGTGACGCTGCACCATGTTTGGGAAACACTGCGAATGAAGCCCTACACCTTGGTTGTATTTTGTAATTGAGTTGAAAACATTTCTAATTTGTAATTAGGTCAAAAATGTTGTTTGGTAATTTAAATGTGTCTTGTAACTGACTAAATGATATTGCCTTCATATAAATCATGAATACCGCTAATGCAGGATCAGGATCCATGCAGGAAGAAGTTGGGATTATCATATCAGATACAGGAGCATTATTTTAATGGATCCATGTACAGGAGCTATGGGAATCATTTAGACTAATTGTTAATTCCTTCTTAATCACAGTTTATCATAGTAAAATACTGCTAACTATGCAGCTTTTCTGATTTTGGTGTTTTTACACCTGATAAGGGATTTGGCATGAGTTTGTAGAATTCTAAAATCATGTTGCTGTTGCATTATATGGAACAGCAACATGATTTTATTGGGCAGTGTCTGTCTACATGCTAAACTTCCACCACTGAGAACCGTGTCCTGTGCAAATGGATTAAATGGGCCAAGATCAGATGACCCAGGCTGAGCACACAGTGTCCACTGTGAGCTTACACACTTCCTCCCCTCTGCCTTCTACCGCCACTACTCTTTTAGCTCAAGGAAAATATAAGATATATAGACTTTAACTATTTTATTGCTAAAAAAAATCCCTCGAAAACATTTATTCTAACAGATCCACAGACCTGACATGTAACTTGGCTTGGTTACACCATAACTTCTCCCTAAAGCAAGTGACTGACTCTTCACCAGGAGTTACAGAATGAACCAAAAGCATTTGATTATGCTATTGTTTTGTTAGTATGTCAATGTATAATGGTTAAAAACGTGATGTTTCTTCTCACAGTAACTGTAACATTAAAATGTGATATAGTGACTATCCGAGGCAAAAGTAGATTGCCAGGACGTTTGTGCTTACCTCCCCTGTGATTGGATTCGTACCGTACTTTTTTATCCAAGGTATGATGCTCCTGAAAGGAAAAAAAAACAAGTCACCATGACAGAGTCAGTGCTCATTCAGATTAAATGCAGTAACAAAGTTTTGAGAAAGCTAGTCTCTGGATTTCCAACTTTTGGCTACAGAGAATGTTTACTTAAATGAAAATATTATTGAATTAAATATTTCTAATTGTAATTTTTCCAAATGACACATGTCACAATAATACATTTAATAAACAGTAAGATGATCTAGTAATTGTGTCATTCAAACTTGAATTCAATAATGAGGAATACAGGTATATCTCCAAAAAAGAGAATATCATGAAAAATATCAGAAAGTCAAACTCATCCTTACTCCATACTCCAGTTCACCTTTTGAACAGGCAGTGTGGAGAATCTTTACCTTGTCCTGAAAGTGGAGAAATGAGTGATCATATGTAATTTTCTAATTTTTTTTTTTTTTTTTAGATATTGAATTGTGGGTTTTCATGATCTGTAAATTATAATCTTCAAATAAATAATGATTGTACTACAGATTTGACATCCTGATGTTTGTTTTTAATTGATCTTTTTCATGATATTCTAATTTTTTGAGGTGTAGAACCAATACTCCGATACAGATCCCAATACCATGATGATAATAAATCTTCTTTGGACAATAAAAAGTGATTTTCAACATTAAATCTTAGTTATTTTTTTATATTATCATGTGGTCTTGTATCTGTGTAATTCCTCCGTGAGAAGGATCACAATTACTAAGAGTGAATGACTTCACTTACAGCAGGTCGAAGACATGGCCCTCTTTGGTGCAGACCGGGTATTCAAACGGTTGAAGCGATAAGCTACAAAAACATTTCAGAAAGAACATTACAGATACAAATACAAAGTTTTAGCTGTCTTTACACTTCCAGCAGCCTACCTGCAGTGATCAAAGGGAAGACGTCTGAAGTTAGCTTGAGGTATAACTAGAAAAGAAGATGTAAAATAAGAACCAATATGTTTATAGATTAAATTACAAAGACAAGACATGGCCTTCCGGAAATACAGATCAGAAAAGACCAATAACAAAAGTCGAGATAATAATTCACAACTACAACCTTTTTTTTTATTATAATAGACCCTTGCCCCTATCAGAGAAAAAAGTGAGTTCATATTCATAGTTTGAATCGTCGCATGTTGAGGGACTATTTTCTCATATATCAGTCCACCGCTGTCAAACTTTCTATCAGGAAGTATAACTCACTGCTGCTGCTCAGACAGAAATCCTTAAAATGCAACGGTTGGTTTGAATCTAAAATGATTCTGTGGACACAGACGTTCACATGGACAGTCTGGAGTTCTAATTGTTTTCCTCAGGTGCTCTGTGGAGTGGGTAAGACTGTTTTTAGTGGCAGGACAACTATGGCCATTGACATGCACTAGACTAGCACCAGCAACCTCTCCAAATACAAGGACTGGATGGAAGATTTTAAAAAGTGTTTCCACACGTCTCCAACACTCAGGAAATGACGCCCTATGTCCAAAATTCTGAACTGTCCTTTTAATGCTTGCTAGAGTCAAAGTACAAAATATTCTGCTCTGTGACCTAGACCATGCTTGTTATTCCATATCATACAAGCTGCAGAAACTCCAGAGATTCCCAGAGTAAAGATATCAGCTAAAGATAACATTTCTGCTAGGATTATAAATGTACAATACTACACTTTTGGTCAGACTCCTAACTCTCTGAAACCATCTCGTAGATGCTTACAGACTCTCAGATACTTTTTGCCTGTGTCACCCTAATTCTGATGAATGACAAGTGTTCTAACACAGTGTGTGAGTGCATGTGCTGACACTTTTTTGAATCAACTGTTTTACATGTCCATGGAGACAAAGCAAAAATAATTGAACAGGTTTGTTCCCAGGTGCTTGTTACTAAAGCAACTCGGCGCCAAGTCTGGTTTGTCACTGTGATGTAACTGAACTGAGGATTTGACAAGCTTGGATTGTCCAAATAAGTCTAGCTGGCTTGTTTTAGGTCACTTCATGGAATACCCCTTTGTTGGATATCAGTGTTATTTGGACACGTGTAAGACTAAACGTTAAAACATGAGTGCTGTTTGTACCATTCGTTTGTGCGGAGCACAGTTGTGACCAGTGAGCTCCTGTGCTTTGTTAATAGTAGTTACAAGTTTGCACCATTTACGTTTTGTCACACGTATGTTGTTATGGTGTGCTGCTGATTCTCCAATGACTGCATGGAGATGTGTCTAGCCCTGTCCGCCAGCCGATACCAGGTCTTAACCGTGCTAGACCCATTTGGAAGGTAGTGCCTCCAGCGGTCCGCTTGGAACCCCAAACAAGGGGCAGTACAGATCACTTTACACAGTGGAAACTCAAGTTCTGCACTGTAGTGGCCTGTACCGGCCCAGTGGAAACAAGGCTTATGTATGTTAGTTTGGATATACACCCACCTGTTCGCTTCCCTCCGTAGAAGTGAGTATATTCTGTACATGTGATGTACCTGTAAAATGTAGAAAAGACACCATTAGACCATGAACACAGTCAAGGCCAAAATGATATTATTTAAGAACTAAATTGGTTTATTTTACAGTACTTGTTCCTATGTAACAACATGCATAACAGTACATGTAACATCAGCCATTGACACAAATTACTGTACTAGAATTTAAATTTTGATTTTAATACTCAAAATCCCACTGCATAACTTTTTAGCCAAAAACTAGACTAAAACAATGGTGGTGGTGTTTTTTTTTTTTTTTTTTCATTTTGGGTGGTTTTATTCCACAGATTCAAATGCTGTTATTAATTTTATTAAGATTAGAATGATTTTAAAGGTGTATCTTAAAGGTCATAAATATGGCCTAACTGTGTAGCACCGATATGAGGTAAACATGTTCAAATCAAATATAGCTTTTACTAATAAAAATAAATGAGGATTTATTAATTACAAAAACACTGGACATGATAGACAAAGTTGCTTATTTAGTGTTTGGGTTCTCAAAATAATTATCCAATCAGAAAGCATGAGCCTGGCATGAGTCTCTTTGGGCTACTAGTTTCAAGGGTATAAAGAGCTGTGCTAAACCGGCACACACATGACCGGCACACGCACGTGTAATCTCTGAAAAGGAAAAATGCCAGTGCGATATACACACACCATATGACTCACACACTCAGCACATCCTTCTGTCACAGAAAGAACACTAATTTTCCACTTTCCTTTTGAGATAAGTGACCAGGACAAAAGTGTAACTGACATCTTTAATGTGTCTGGCCTTGGACAGGTCTTTATGTTGGTCGCTGGTCTCATAGGAGACACCCGTGAAGGACTGCATAGCACTGTTGATGTTTGCACAATTTTCAATATCAATGGCAGATTCAATTAACAGAAAAATATTGCAAGTGGCCTCTGAGCAACAACTGTTATACGTAGTGTCAACTTTCAGCACACATACAATGTTGCCAATGCGTTGTTTCAAATGTTAAAAACCTAATTACTCTGTTGATGAAGTGTGGAGCTCATGTTACCCTTCTAGATTAAAAGAAGCGATCTATGTGCCGTAGGTAACATGCCCTGTTTGCCAACATTGATAGCTTTGTATAAGAATCTGTAAAAACAGCTAAGCAAAGAATGCTTTGGGTTCTTCTATGTCTAATTGTGTTTACGCACAGATTAACAGTAAATTAATCTGTGAATGGACATAATTATTTGGCCACTGTTTTTTCTACTTGTGACTTTATGGCTTCTTAGCCATAATACTGAAATCCAGTTTGTTTGAATCTAAAAGGCCTCTCTCTGATCTAAACATCACTACATAACCCCCAGCACCATCATGAATAATTGCAGCCTCCTCAACTCAGTGAGTGAATTCTGAAGGGTCCGAGTTAAGACTATGGAACCCCAGGTTCACCTGTAACTGCAGTACCTTTTATAAACAGTTTGAGCACAGACACACAATTTCATCATGAAAGGCCCAATTATTTTATGTTACATGGTAGATTGTAGCTATAGATTATATTAATGCTAGCAGAACATGGATTTAAACACAAAATAATTGGATTATGCATTGGAATATACAAAGATCTGCATTAGTCAAAGGTACTTCATAAATAAAGCACATTTTGTCCACAGCCAAGTTCAGCATAACAGTAGCTGAGTGGAAAGAGTGTTGATGCTCTTAGAAACACAAATTTAGGTTAATTCAGTGGCACTGAAGCATGGATGCAAATGCAAAGTAAATATAATTTTGTGAGTGCAGTTTGGGTCAGATACACAGATATATACAAAAGAGCTTTTGTCATGCCCTCTTTTAGTCTACTAACTGATCAGAAGGACATTGGTCAGCCCAAAACATATTTTGTCCACTACAAAAGCAAATTGTCAACTGGACCCAAGAACTATATTTTAAAAAATAAATCTGTATTGTACATTATTTTTTAGCTGCTCTTCATCTGTATTCAGCTTTCAGCATTATATGCCTATAATGTGATGCAATCTGAAATCCTGCAATAACTAATAGATTTATTTATATAAAAGTAGGACTAGTCCATTATGTTTAAAATTAGCCTACTACTTATTTTAAGTTTATAAGGATTTTTATCAAGCACAGCAGAAAGGAGTGAAGAGTGAGTTATCTGGAGTTTTGGGATTGACTGCTGCATTTTCCCGTTTTACTCAGATACAGTATATTTATTAGGTGCAGACAAAGAGGCAGCTAAATTTTATAACTGTTAAAATTTAGACTTGTTTGTGATACAGTGAGTCAAAATGATCAGGCTCATCAATTGATCTCTTAAAGTGAAATAGCCTTTTAACACTGTTGTTAGCTAGACATGCTAACTCCTGAATTAATTGGAAGCGCTGGTTTTGTGTGGGTTTTGCTTACATTTTATCTTTCTGATGCTGACGCTTCCCCATCGTGCGTGTCTGTGAGATTAAATGAATCCGATATCTGCAACACTAATCAACACCTTTAAATTATAGAAAAACAGGAGATAAACAGCAGCAGCACAAAGAGGACGCGCATAGGGCTGATGACGCGGACGTCGCTTTTCTGCTTCCGGGTTTATTTGCGTAGTGATGCTGCATTCATGTGATCTCAGAAACTCGGAAGTTCCAACGTTCGACCCGTGGATCATAATAAAAACTTTAAGATTGTATTATAGTTCTATGGTTCGACCACGGATCAAGGGCTCCATCCGAAAATGGGCAAAAATAGCTCATTCCTTGTCCTTCCTTCTCCTTTTCGCTGACGTCTGAGAGCTATGTCAGTGGCTCAGGAGGAGCGAGGAGAAGGAGCAATGGCTAAAAACGCCTTATCAATAACGAGTCTATACAAAGATTTAATACAGTTAGATGTCCCCTCCTCCCCCAAATCCGTTCTGGTATTTAACTGGCTGTCATTTAGTTTTCTTTATTAGTTTTGATTTACCATAATTAGGCCCGAGCGCCAGAGGCTGGCGGAGGGCATAGTGATGGTCATAGGGGGCGGGAACTAAAATGACGCGACGTGACTCGCCATGACGTAGCAATGCTATCAGAATATTCTTTTTATACGCCCGTTGTAACACGGGACGTATTATGGTATGGCGCTGTCCGTCCGTCCGTCCGTCTGTGGACACTTCAAAGCTTTGAAGTTTAAAGTTCAAAGGTGACACACAGTTCCAGCTGCAGCGGTTGCTAGGCAACGGGAGAGAGAGAATACAAGACAACTACACATTACCTTGTCCGCGCTCTAGCTCAACAACCGTCTCACCTAGGAATGTCAAACTTCCAAACTGCACCAACAATTCATCTTTAACTAGGTTTGACAAATTCTAACCTAGTTCAAAGTACGGGCGTATTTTGCCCCGCTCGCGGAGCTCTTGTTTTTTTTCTCCTAACGCACTCACCAATTTTCCACCCAGTGAACAATGTCAAAAACTCACGAAATTTGGTCACGTGCGAAAAAGTCTGCCTTTCTAAATTTTGGCTATTTCCATTTTCAATAAATAAATAATATGGCTCGTCAGCGACCCCTAACGAGACAAAAATACATTAGGGTACATTAGATCATGACAAGACGGGGGGCGAAGCTGAAACACACTCCTCCGTGGGCGCTCATCCAAACGGCCTCAGATTTGGTCCATATTATCTATCCCCAGGGACGGATCGTCAAAAGTCATCCACAGCTCCCAAATCAGTCTGACGGTCTCTGAGCAGTGAAGCAACAAAAAATTAACACAAGCTTTGAATATTTACAAATTGCTCCCATTTGCTCAAACAAACTCTGATTTCAATGAAATTTAACACAGTTCTTAAACTCTCTGCCCTAAAGCTACTGAATGTGAAAAAAATGTATTTGGTACATTAGCGCCCCCTACAGATTGAAATAAAACGTGACCACGCAAACATGTTCAAAAATGTTTAAAAACTCACCAAACTTTGCCAAATGTTCAGAAATGATGAGACATTCGAGAAAATATAGGTTTCATGCGTGGGGATCAAAAAATGGAGATAATACGCCACCTCGAATATTAGGCTCCGCCCACTCCTATGGGAGCCATCCCAGCTCAACTTTGTCGTAGAGCCACGAAATTCGGTACACGCATTCGTCACGTGAAGACAAACAAAAAATAATATTATGGCCACGCCCCCTGACAAAGAAGAAGGCGGCCATCTTGAAATGAAATCTTCAAAATGCAGAGTTCGCATTTTGGCTCATGTTGCGTTTGAACGCACTCCTCTGAAGGCGCTTCACCCACAGGGCTGAAAATCACTGTACATCATCTAGAGAAGTGTGGCTTCAAAAGTTACCTCCATTTTTTTGAAAACTGTCATGGTTTATGTGCGGCGAAGCCACAAAGTTCAATCTAAATTTAGACAATAATATAAAACACTCTAAAGCATATGGAAAATTACACTATAGAGCCCCCTAGTATAATGAAGTGACAACATTATCGGATTTGTACCAAATTTGGGAAGTAAATTCTATGCATGACTATGAGCAAAAAAATACATTACGGACATGGCGAATTTTTCACTGTTGGCCACAAGGGGCACAAAGACTCCTCAAAATTCATTTAAAGGTGCACTATGTAATTTTTCTGATGGAGGATGTGTTGGCCTGGGAAATTTGAATCACTAATACGTGATCTTGGGCTGAATATAATACACTGTAAAGCATATGAAAAGTGTGGTTGGGGTTTACGGTTATTAGGGTTAGTGTGGGGCATGTCATTTGCTAGCCGCGACATTTCCTGGGGGCAACATTTGCTGGGCAAGATGTGCTGGGCACCGTGTTTGTAGGGCATGCTGTTTGCGGAGCCGATCATTGCCGCTTGCGGCTATATTTATTATTATTATTATTATTATTATTATTATTATTATTATTATTATTATTATTATTATTATTATTTTGTTTCCATTGTTTACTCCACTTTTGGAGTGAATGATTGTGAATGTATGTATCTGTGTGTATATTATATATACTGTATATATGTAACAAGTGACGGGAACTACAGTCAAAACTACAACTGTTGCGGCCATCCCTTTGCTGGTGCAACCTTTTCCGACCACAAGTTTCTCTGAATATGCATGGATACAGTACTCTGTGAACAACCAGCTTCTTTAGAAATTACCTTTTGTGACTTTCTCCTTGTGGAGGGTGTCAGTGACTGTCTTCTGGACATCTGTCCAGTCCGAAGCCTTCCCCACGATTATGAAGCCCACTGACCCAGACCATTTAAAGGCTCAGGAAAACCTTTGGAGGTGTGTCACCATGACCTCCCAATATTGAACCTTTTCACAATATTCCATTTGTGAGACACAGAATTTTGTGTTTTCATTATCGGTAAACCATAATCCCAATATCAAGAAATAAAGGTTTGAAAGCTTCACTCTATGTACAATAAATACATTATGGAGCTTGATTTTATGATTATAATTCTCCTTTGTGATAATTTTGTAATATATTTACTGGTTCTACCATATTTATGTGAACCAACCTTGAAAAATATTCAATTCTAGGTAATACGTTTTACAGCAATAAGCGAGAAGTAAACAGGATAATTATCAATGGTTGTGTCCATGGTGTATTGACCACAGACAGTATATATGTGGACAGAGCTAGCCGCCAGTCACTCACTTGGTCCACTTCTTTATACAGTCTATGGTACTGACACACAAACAGTTTAACTCTGAGTAAAAGATAAACCAGCAGTTAGGATGAATAGCCTATTCATTTTCATAATTCAGAGAATTAGAGGGTTTGTGAGGTAAAGTTCACATCAGTTTAATCACCTAATCAATGGATGTTCTCACCCTGTTTTTACATTAAGCCTATTTGGACCCAGTGAATAGGCCATTGATAGTTTGCAGAGACATCATGCTGGGTGTGTGTGTCATTTTTTCACTACTGGTGGAATGTTTATCAGTTACAATGTTTACACAATGCACACATTAGCATTAACTGCTAAACACTCTGAACATACAGTATGGATAGGTTTTCAGGAGTCTGATCATTCATTGGTTCATGGTCCCATTTAAGTATTTGATTTTCAACTAATTTGTTTCATTTTTTATGTGTGAGAAACTTGTTTAACAACACAAATGATCTCACTTGTTGTAGTTTCAACTATGTCAATTCTTTATGGTCAGATTATGTTAAGTATCAATATATTCTGACATGATGACATAGTAAGAACCATTTATTTTAAGTTTAAGTTTGTGGACTCCAGAGTTGTATTGGCTCCTGCCCTCATCCAGCAATTTACATCAATATCAAAAATATGAATTCAACAAAATGTACTGACTGTGTGAAAAGAATCCATGCCACAAATGTCACTCTGCTGTAATTGGCTGGAACAAATGTGGATATTCTTTTGTAGTTTAAATGAGTTTATTAGGTACAACTCAATGACAAATGACAACTTCTGTTCATAGTGTTTTAGGGATGCACCTACTTGTCTTTATCTTCTGATACTGATACCCGATATGGACTGATACCAGGGGAGAGGCTGAAAACTTTAAACACAAACCGTGTATGGTAAAAATAAGTCCCTGTTATTTATTATTTACATGTAGTTAGAGAACAGCACATATCCGATCCACCAAAATTTTCAACAATGGCATAGATATTCGATACCAGTATCGTATCGGTGCATCCCTACAGTGTAGCGCTCTTCCACTGTGGTATGTGTTTTCGCCCTGCAGCTCCACAGCCTGCATACCTGAGTTACACACATTTAAGCTTCTGTTTTAGAATTTTAAAGAAAACCTCGTAGGAGGAAACAATGTAATGACAACCACATTAAAACAAAGAAAAAAAGACATGAATTTGTAAAAAACACACACACATTTTGGAAAGCATATGGATCCTTGGCACTTGTCTAGAGTCATGAGTCCTGTACCATCAGCAGTGGTCTCTATAATATCTGTGGACCTTACGCAGACGCCGCTTCATGCCAAATCTAGTGTGATAAATGTGGTCAGAAGCACCGGTCACCGCAGGTCCATCATGGAGACCGTGTCCTCAACGATGTTCACATGTCCTGCATGCTGAAACAACAGCACAATAGGGATGTCATGTACATTTATTTACTCCACTAACATTTTTAACTAATTACACTTTCAAAGAAGACATTGTGTTAATATATAATAATATATATATTACGTTATAATTTGGACATATAAAAACACAATATTCATAAAACGACTTAATAAAAGAAACAAGTCTGCTGACTTCCACGTTAGAAAACCGTGGTGTTCAATGGGAGCTGATGTGGTAAACATCATCACAACAAAGAGTCAGCTCCTCTGATGGATACACTAACTAGCAGCAGATTTTTTTTCATCCATCCATCCATCCATCCATCCACTGGAGAACAAAGTAAATACAGAGAAGTGGGATTATACCGGGGAACGGTGTAAATGGGAGTTGATTGGGAAAATGACGCCATGAAAATAAAATGTATGTATGTTGGAGCAAATTTCAAGTTTGCTCCAACATACATGGGGGGCCTCCTTACTGTGCACCAGCCCACCAGGACATTGCCACAAGTAAAGAGAAGACAATCCTTTATTGTCTCCCATGGGAGAAATTTGTCTTGTGACAAGGGGTCACATGCTATAGCACAAAAAAACACAGCACAGCAACATAAACTCAAAAAAGGTACAGTTGTGCGAGTTTGAAATAATCGTAAATCGCAGTCATAGTTTTGGTCTATTAGCTAGCTGGTGCTAGGCTAGTGCATGTCAATGGCCATAGCTGGTCTGCCACTAAAAACACTCGCACATGCACTAGCCCCAGTGACCTCTGCAAATATAAGGACTGGACGAAATATTTTAAAAAGTGTCTCCACACATCGACTACACTCGGGCTAACTAGTAAATGAGGCCCTATGTCCAAAATTCCGGAATGTCCCATTAAGAGCTGTGATGGGAATTTCTTACTTGTCAAGCTAAAGAAATGTATTGTTTGGGTTATCTCTCTACTCATGGCCACAGGCAGTGGTGTGATCTGTGTATCTGGGCTTCTTAAGACAAGACATTATGTTCAGTCCCAATTTATCAGGGTTAAAACAACAGGTTGTTGTTTTATTTATTCTCGTCATTTAGAATTATTGGTACACTTGAGTTCATCTAATCGATGCCCCAGTTTAACCCAGATAAATCGTCTCCTTTTGAGAACTGTTTAGATATACTGTAGTATGTTTTGTCTCATGTTGATATGATGACGTCTGTAAACTGTATAAGAAGCTTGTTTTTGTTTTGCCATTCGTTCAGATCAGGGACAGACGGCCCTCGCGTGAGGGACAGATAGGTTTCTTTTTCATTTTATCTGTAAATGTGCACAATTGCTTTAATAAATCCAGACTCTTTGATAGAAGACAACTTCTCTCCAGTTTTTATTCTTCTCAGATTTAAAAATTCACAACAGAGCACTATCACATTGCCATGCCAATGAAACTAATGCACATTGCATCAGGTTTGTGAAGTTGAAGTGTACTGTTTTGTATCATGCTTTTGTATATTTCGGGAGCATTGTCAGGTGGGAGCATGGGTGATGTAGGCTTGGGGGCTGAGCATTGGACAGAGTAACTAACTATAAGGAGAATTAGAATAGAGCCTGGGAGAGATCACTAAATTATTCCAACATGCACGGATAAAACTAAAACCTCTTCAGGCATGTTTTTGATGATGTAACAATATTATGACAGATATATGATAGAAAGCTCCACAAAGTTGATTTTGCATAATCCCTCCAGGATACTTCCAGTACAGTCATGTTGACATTTTCATGTGCTTAACTATTTATTAACAGCTTCTATGTCACAGAGTGGTTTGCTATGCACTCATTACATCTCTGCTGGTCTCCAAGCTGACTTTCTTACCTGCTATTTAGACCTACTTATGCAGAAGCACATTAGTCAGGCTTAAATAACCAATACATCCATGCTGTGTTGTTTAAACTACAATACTACATACTACATATTACTACATAGTATTACATACATAGTACTGCAAACATGTATTTCTGTTCAAAACATGCAAAAATAAAATGAAAACTTTTTGTGTTTTCAAATGTGCTTATCTCCTGGGTGGTCATGTAGTACTTACTGTGAACATTGGGGGGTCTTTGCTGTGTGGGTGAAAGCCTTTCTGTCTGCATGTTGAGATCTCCTGTGTACCTTGCTCCGTCAGCCTGAAGTAGCCAATCCTCCAAAGTAAAAGGATAAAGGTCGATTAGAAAACACGTCACTAGCCACTAGACGTGTCACAATAATTAATATATTGACTTAATGTTCAATATATGAAAGCTGGAACAATATGTTTTTGGGGTCAGTATCCATCGTGTGTACATTTTCCTTGCTGTACTGGAATGTTTTTGGCTGTATAAGATTCAAGCCACAAAAGGTGGAATTGATATCTCCTATGACTCATTACAGATGGTAACTAAGCACATTCTGCTATTTATTTATTGCAGCAAGTGTTTTTTTTAACAATACTGTAGATTTAGAATAGTTTTGTGGTTTAAATCTACTCTTGGTTTACTGTATCAGTGGCAGAAATTAGTTTCAATATTATATATTTACTTTGCCAGTATATTACAATTTTTAAAAATTCAAAATTTGCTATCGTGAGAGGCCTACCGACCACACGTATTTATAAAGCACATTTACAGTGCTCCATGTATAGGTCATGACATGTAAAAAAGAAAGCAAATTGCCAATCATCAGCTGGGATTTTAAGGAAGGAGGTCCACTGTCAATCCTCTAAAAGGTTTAGTGAAGAGTTCAGACTACGGAGGAATAAATGAAAAGACATTTTAACTGGTTGTGATAAAAAAAAAAGAAATAGTTCTCAGTCAGTACAATAAAAACTTTGTTTGTTTGTATGTTTTTTACCATATCGCCAAGCCCTACTCAGAACGGCCGTGTTCATTTCTCATATATTTTCATTGAGGAAAAATTACTACGCAAAGTACAACGGGGAAAATCATCATAGCATGGTTAAGTCAGTCTTGTGCATGCCTCTTCTAGAGAGCCAAGTGTGGCCACACCTCCTTGTCAAAGCCTGATCTCATCAGATCTCCGAAGTTCAGCAGGGCCCGGCCTGATCAGGACTTGGATGGGAGACACTGTTGTTGTGTCCTTAGGCAAGGCACTTCACCCACATTGCCTAATATAAAAGTGGTGTGTGAGTGTTGGTGGTGGTGGACTGATGTGCCTTTTGGCTTGGCAGCCACGCATCTATCAGTCTGCCCCAGGGCAGCTGTGGCTACAACAGGAGTTTACACCACCATGTTTGGAGTGAATGAAGAATGCTCTGTAAATAATGCTGTGTAAATAATGCTGTGTAAATAATGCTGTGTAAATAGGGCTGGGCGATATCTCGATATTTAAAATATATCGAGATATTTTTGAAACTCGATATGAATTCTGACATATCGATATATCGCTATAATGCTTACGTTTACTTCTGGTTTCGCCACTTCGCTTGTTTCGCCTTCTCTGTGCTGCGCTGGCCTCCGCCTCCTGCTTATATCCCCCTGAGCTCCTCCGCGGAGCCCGGAGCTGGCCGCGGACTAAACCAGGACTAGGACTAAACGCGGCCGCGGACCCCGGGGCTCTGTCGCGGACTAAACCAGGACAAGGATCAGGGCTCTACAGTGCACCCATTTCACTCGCATTTCGTCGTGCGAACGTGGAAAACAAAACAGGCGCATCTGTGCGAGTGCTTCTGCAGCCACAATAAGGAGCTGCGTACAAACGTAACGTGACGAGTTAAACTTTCTAAATGCACCTGCCCAGCGCGAGCGCAACCACATGACACCTCTGACCGCGCACGAGCCCAGCGTACGAGCTCCGCGTGTGGCCGATATCACTGATACGAACAAACTCTGCTTCAAAACCCCGCGCCCCGCAGCAGGACCCACACCCGTCCCACCGCTCATTAAACACCCCCACGCCTGGACTTTCTCCTCCGCTAAAGTGAGAGCTTTGTCTTGGTCTTGTCTCGGACTCGAGCCCATTTGGACTCGGACTTGTCATGGACTCAAGGTCTGAATAGAGTCGCCCTTAGAGGCAACTGTTGTTGTGATTTTGGGCGCTACAAAATAAATTGAATTGAATACTGAGTGCGGTCATTTTTCATTAAAGCCGCTGCTGTCGCCAATAAACTCATTCCGGCGTGCGGGAGCGTGCGGGAGCGTGCGGGAGCGTGCGGGAGCGTGCGGGAGCGTGCGGGAGCGTGCGGGAGCGTGCGGGAGCGTGCGGGAGCGTGCGGGAGCGTGCGGGAGCGTGCGGGAGCGTGCGGGAGCGTGCGGGAGCGTGCGGGGCTTCTCTCTGCAGCCTGTGCCAAATGCCAAATAAATCTGTTTGTCACATTGTGCGTTTGATATGGTAAATGTGCAGAGACTAAATACCACTTTAAAACAAGAGAATGTAACTCCAGTTTGGAATTTGAAAATACAGGTTTAAAAATCCTACACACTTTATTCACTTTGAAGCAGTTTTGTGTAAAGTGCCAGTGGAAGTTCTCTTAAAGAAGAGGTTCTTAAACTGTTGTTGAGGGTCCAAAAAGGGGTGCAGAGTGTTTAAGTGCTGTACTAAATTAATATTAATCAGATCATTTTTATTTTTATTTTTGCAGTAGTTTGGGGGGGCTGTATTTTTCCTGTAAAGATATCGAGATATATATCGTATATCGAGATATACCAAAATATATCGAGATATATTTTTTGGTCCATATCGCCCAGCCCTATGTGTAAATAATATGGTGTAAATAATGCTCTGTAAATAATGCTCTGTAAAGTGTCTTTGTGACATATGTCTGTATAAATAAACACTTAAAATTGTGCTTTCCTGTTACACGGTGCCTGTGTTCACATGCACACACCAAAAGTCTGATCATTATCTGAGTTCCAAAGTGATCGGATTATAGAAATATCGACGTTGTGATTGTTCACACCTGTGCAGGTTTTGTCCTGAAAAATAATGCAATAAAAGAGCAACCTAATGTGAAAAAGACCAAAATGAAAACACAAATGTTAAAGACTGAAAGAGTTAGTAGCCCTCCTTTACTAACACTGTGGTGAAAAGGGTCTATATTTGTAGGTATATTTTTGCATACGGCAGAAGTTGCGCAGAGCTCCGATCCTGCTGTACACTGTACACATGAGCAGCAATTGACAAATGTGGCAGAGGAAAACCAGCGTCATTTAAATGAAATGCCTCAGAACGCTTCAAGTGGCCTCACTGCCAGGATTTATGGCATAAAGGTGAGGAATATGGCAAAATGCTGCGTTTATCTGAAGTGGAACTCATAAAGAATTACATAAAAAGCAGAAATATGTTGTTTGGCTCATTGTAAAATGCAGAAAATGTGTATTTTGCAGAAAACTAATCATAATTCCAAAAATATCCTACATCTGTTATTTATTAATTCAACTTCCAACAGCCTCGCCTGAACCAGTGGAGAGCAGCTCTGGTTCAGGCCGGGCTCAGATGAGTTGGAGCGGGGAGTGGTGTGCAGTCTGAGGAGCATTTCCCTCAGGAAGAACCAAGGGCGCGGAGAAGGGCCCACTGAGAAGATTTAACAGACCAGATCTGGGCTTTATGCCCATCTTTGCTTCACCTTGGAACCAGCTGGGCCCCCAGGACACGAGGAGGACAGGACAGCTAACCCGCCCGGACCTAGTCCACTGAGTAATGGTCTTGTCATCTTGCTGAAACAGCGCGCAGAGACACCGCCACTTCCCGGACTGGATCCACACAGAATGCTTGGACCTCGGAACCAGAAGTGCAGGCGTGACAGAACCGCCCAGACATGGTCCACTACACACTGGTCTTGCTCCCCCTGTATGGAACCAGCAGGACGGACTGCACAGCCTCGCTTTGGCCAGAACCCGCGCATGGAGATGGCACAGTAGGACTGAACTCCCAGGCCCGCCCAGACCAGAGAGACAGCACTATGGTGAGTACTTCTGTGTCTTTGCGGCTGCTGCCTCCGGGCTGGTGTGCAACGAGTTGCGTCCAAGTTATGCTGCTGTTGGTTTATTTAAAGCAATGAGCTCATGGTGATAACTTGGGATGTGTTTAAAAGTTTTAAAGTGCAGCCTCAACAATATAGTTAAAACACGCTCGGCCAAACGTCAAAAAATAAATCGACTTTTGGCTCAAAGAGTCTAAAAAACAAATATATCAGTTAATAATTGTTTTCCTGTGTCATTTGCCGTTTGTCTGAAATGTGTGTATGTGGTACACCAACTCAGACCTGCCGTACCATTTGTGCACACCATAGACTGTATAAGGGAGTGGACTAAGTGAGTGTGACGTCACCCACAACGTTCAGCGCCGCTCAAATGAGGCTCGCGATGCCACGGTTACAGAAGTGAATCTGAAGCCAGGTTCTATGTTATGAATAGGGTTTTTTTTGATGGACAAAATAGTGAAAAAAAAATTTAGGATCATGTGTCGTGGATTCATACGAACATTTTAAGACCAAAATGACGAGGCTCAGTGCAGCAGTTACAGAGAGAGGGACGATAAGATCCCAATGTAAGTCAATGGGAAAAAGCCAGAAAAGGAGCCAGAAGAGCCTCCTGAAACACCTGGACCTCCTACGCTAGCGCATTAGCTATGTCCATTCATATGGTCTATGGTGCACACCATGCGCTCATGTCAGTTTGGATATATCCCGCAGAACACCTTGTTTTTGTCGTACACCAAATATAGTCACTGATTTCATCATATGGCAGTTTGGTAAAGGAGGTCCATGGTGTTTTGTTTTACAAATACAACAGTTCCTCTAAAAGTCAGTGACTGAAACTGGGGAGCAGGTTTTGGATTTCAGATTACTTTGGTGCCTGTATACACCACTTATTTTAGTTGATCTGATTACTGGACATGTAATGATAATTACTTATTGGCTTATTGTTCAACATGCAAAACTGGAACAATATATTTTGGGACTCAGTATTTAGCGTGTGTATAGTCTCTTTGCAATAACGTAATGATTTCTAACCGTTATATTTATATAGTGCCTTTCAAGACACCTAAAGTACTTTCAGAGCATTATTCATTAACTCCACACTCAGTGGTGGTAAGATTCTATTGGCCACAGCTGCCCTGGGGCAGACCAACAGAAACGAGGCTCCAATCTGCACCATCGGCCCCTATGACCACCATCACCACTTACACACAGAACATTCATTCTAGACAAAGTGGGTGAAGTGTCCTGCCTAAGGACACTGGCGCCCCACTGTGGCCCCTGGTATTCCCAGCAGTCTCCCATCCAAGTACTAACCAGGCCCTGTCTTGCTTAGCTTCTGAGTTCTTACAGATCAGTCTTTGACAAACCGGTATAGCCACAATTTTTGACAGTTTTATGTAATAACATAAGATCTTAGCTGTAGTGGGTAGAATAAATAACTTCCATGGCTAATTATTTGTTAAGTCTGCTATGTATTTGTTGCATCTCAGGCCTTACACTGATATTTAAAAATAGGTTTGCTGCGATTATCCTGCTTTGTGCCAGTCTTATAAAGCAGTTTCAGTATTATTGTTTATCATAATATTTCTCTGTAGCAGTATATTGTTCTTTAAAATTTCTCCTGTCTCAAAAATGTGTTATTATTGATACATATACACACTTACATTACACATACATTTCAAACAGGACTCTATATGACTTCACTCACTCATTGAATTTCGGTGAGCAGACGATGGCGATGGCCTCGGGCAGCATCATCTGGTAGGAACAGTGTGTGTGCAGGTCCACACTGGACAGGAAGGCCGTCTGAGTGGGGTGGGTCTGAAAACACAAACTTAAATCAGCTTCAATTCATCACACTGTGTCTAGTCAGGTTGTAGTCCTTTAGCCCTTCAGTTGATTAATCGCTCAATGGTGCCGTAGTCAACCAAAATCTATATTAGCTATTAGTGTACTAATCACTTTATTTAGATTATAAGGGTTTATATGAAACAACAACAGAAAGGAGAAGTGAGTGAGTTAGCTGAAGATTTGGCATTTTTGGCATTTCTAAGTAAAAAAGATTAAACTCATATAAATACATAGTTTCCTAGTACTTTTTTCTGCATAAATAGTCGTTTTTGCATGAACCTCCAAGCAAGCGTTGTTTTGTGAGTGCAGTTTGGGTCAGACACATACAGATATGTAACAGTTTTGAAAGCTGTAATGCCCCCTTTTTAGTTGCCTAATCAGCAGCACATTTCGCACTGGATTAAGGCCCCATGCTGACCCCAGTTTACACCAAAGCAGTAACAGTGCTGCTTGTTATCGCTGCAAAGCACTAGCTCTCTTGTTGTCAACTTTTGTTTGGTGATTTAAAACATAATTTATACAATCAACAATGAATACATAAACAATGTAAAAAGTTTAGTGTTTAAAGGAGTCACAGGAGCAGCTCTGCTGCCTCTGGTGTAAATTGGAGCCTTTAAAAGTGTATACAGCTTTGCCTATGTAACTTGTTGCTGACACTCCTGGTGTACATACCAGGTGAGGCGCTGCTACTGAACTTTGCATTGCAATACTGAAATGTTGTCATTCTGTCATCTATGGTACTATGGGCACTGTGAGCATATGTAGTATAATCATAAAGGGCATTTCATACTCACATGTATCCAGCCTAGAGTGATGAGGTCATACTGATCCTGTATAAGGAAGAGTTCCTCCTCGTTCTCTGTGTCACAGTAGTCAGGCCCTCCACATTGCTTTGGGACGATCACATGGGTCACTGTGAAGGCATTTCTTGTCTGCAACATGTGCACACACACAAAGCATTTTAATGTATCAGATATTGTTTGTAAAAGGATCGTCTGATTAAGAACTGGGGATAATCGTATCCAAATGAACAGCATGCATTAAGGTAAAGCGTGTTGGTCAGTCTGGCTTTGTGTCAACTCTCTCTATTATGTATTATTAGAGCTGCAATGATTCATCAACTAATCGTGACTATACAAACAAATGAAAAGCCAGTCACTATGTGCACTCTAAAATGCAAATGAAAAGACAGAGATTTTCACCAATAACACGCCAAACACAAACAGACTGGAGGCCCCTGCTCCCACCCCCTCCACAGTGTCCAACACATGCTCCCACCCCCTCCACTGTGTCCTACACCTGCTCCCACCCCCTCCACAGTGTCCTACACCTGCTCCCACCCCCTCCACAGTGTCCTACACCTACTCCCACCTCCTCCACAGTGTCCTGGCTGAGGAGCAGCAGAGGCAGACGCTCCTCTCACTCCGGTGTGGGACGGAGAGGTCCCCACAGCCATCAGGCTCTAGAACCTGTCTGAACCTCACCCATCACCCTGCAGAACTAGAATATGGACTTTGCATATCTTGCACAAACTTTTAATGACTACTTATTGCCTTCTATTCATTTTAAGTGTTTTTAGTGTGTGATGAAATGTGTGTGAGCTACATGGATACCTGAATTTCCCCTTCTGGGGATCAATAAAGTATTTATCTATCTATCTACTATTTGTAAATATTCACTATCTAGAAGCCTTCAGTTATCAATGAGTCTTTTGACTAGTTGACTAAAAAATTTATCGCTGACTAATAGACTAATAGAATAATTGTTAGTTGCAGCCCTATTTATTATTATTTAAATAGCAACCAAAAAAGTATTGCAATGTACCAGAGTTAGCTTTAGACTAACTTCCGTCACCTCATACACATTCATATAGAAGTTAAATATCGTTGTGTATTCTGCAGTTACCAGTTTGCCACAAAGAATGCCACATGTTTCCACTGCTCGGATGGTATTGGCTTCTGCCAACTGCAGAAACCTCTGGCACAACTCTGAGGGTATAAACAACTGGCGCAGGGCATCTACCATTGTATCTACAAACAGAAAAGTGCAATAACAATTATTTCAGACTAAACAAGGCCAAATGGCTTGAACAGCACTCACTGCTGCCGCTGTGGCTGAGAGAGCCAGGCTTCAGCGAGCGGTCAAAAGCAGGAGGGACGGGTGTGGTGGAGCTGACAGCAGAATGCTGGTGCTGGGGGTTAGTGATGCTGGCTAGAGGGCTCGGACCCAGTGCTGGGGGGCCCATGATACCAGGGAGAAGTGGTGTGTCTGGGCCAGGGGTCACAGGGGTCACAGGGGTCACGGGTGTGGCAAATTCCAACACGACTTTGTGGCGCTCTTTCTCCAGATCCTGGCGGCGGATCATCTCTTCGAAGGCACTGAACTGCTCCTGCTCTCTCTGTCTGCGCAGCATCTCAGCCACGCGCACCCGCTCAGCATCCAGTGCCTGCTGCCTCGACTGCTCCTGGGCCAGGGCCTCCTCCTCCGCTTTCTGAAACATTCAACACACAACACACGATTAGAAAAGTACATGACCTACTTATTACGAACAGAATTAGAAATTAATATAATTAAGGATGATGATTGGTAAGGGAAGCTTCAAGAGGGATTAGAAACTGCTGCTGTGTTCCAAATAGGAAGTGAGCATGGGCGCGCTTGAGGCTTCATCGACTACAACTGACATTACATTGAAAACTTATTTCCCCTCTCTCTGTAATTGTTGCAGGGAGCCTCTCCAGTTTGGCATTAGAATGTTTGTATTAATTCGCTTTACATGGTGCTGGTGTTTTTATTTTGCTATTTTGTCTGTAGATGTTTGTAAAATCCTCAGTCGTCCAGGTAGGATCCATCGCAAAGAAGAAACTCAATATGTTTAATGGACAAAAGTTTTTTTGATCAAACATGTTTCGCAACTCATCCAAGCTGCTTCTTCAGTTCTGGTCACATTTCTGCTGGACACTGCCCTACTACATTGAAACGACTCTGAAACTAACACACCTACTTGTTTACAGTTTGTTAGCTAGGTCTGTTGAACTGCACTAAGTGGTCTGAGGCATATTAGCAAAATCATTCAGGTCCCTGATAGGTGCTTTCAAACCTCTGAGCCTGACCAGGCTAGCACTGTTGTTTTCTTTGTTTTGATATAGGTCTGAGGATGGAGTTGTAAATGGGAGAAAGATGGGTGTCTGAGGCACTCCAGAAGCTTCCATTTCTGTTCACAGCTTGACTGTCTGAAATAGCTAGATTATTTTCCTATCATTTTGACAACCATTCACCTCGTCATGTATCACGTATATGCTATGCAGCAGCTACACTGATTTACTTCCCGGGTGAGACACCCTCTTGCCCCCCTGCCCCTGGGACCAAAAAAATTCCTTCTGTACTACTGTATTACCACATGACATCACAAGGTGAAACAGAGTGGATTCAGTTTGAGAGAAGAACACAGCCAAAATATGCTGAGTGCGTTAAACATACTTGAATGAAAGAACAAAACTCCAGGTATGTTTTTGATGAGAAAACACCAATGTAATATGATACCTTTAAGTACTGGTGAATTCTTAAAACAACTGACTGTGTGAATTGTAATTAACTGTGATTACCTTTTTGAGTAGATAATTTGAATATTCTAGTTCGAATCTTTTCAAAAGAGCTTTTTTCAGGATCTCTGCTTGGGGAAATGCTATATCCTTCAGTTTCTGCAGAAAAAAGATAACATTGTTATGATTATTTTGACCCTATTTATTACTACAAAATGTAGTCTTTCTATATAATATACATCTAAAATATATAATCACCTTGAGTGTATCCTTCTTTTCTGGAATGTTGGCAGTTTTGTACTCCCGATGCTTTGGAAGTTTCTCGATGAACAATCTGTGATGTGAAAGAAATATGTTCATGTCAATTAGTATAGAATACAACTTACTGGTAACAGATTAGTTCTGACTGATCTTTGTTCACAATGCCATTATGTTCCTATGAGGAATTAGCAGAGTACTGCTATAATAATTCAATATTTAAACATAGCACAGCAAACAAAGAGTTACTATTAGAAAGTCACTGACAACATTATCAATGATATACATAAGCCTTTATAAGGGAATTGATTCTGTCTTGAAGCTAAGGCTCACCTAAATAAAATTAGAAAGTTACATAACTTCAGTCAATTTGTATGCAGATTACTTCAGATTGTGGAACTATTTAAACAATAATAGTTCAATTAAATATAAATTAACATTATCTTTGAGACAAAAAAGAAGCTTCCTTTATAAACAGACAAGTGTCTTCCAATGAAGTACTGACATTATCCATTACTAACTACTGATTTATAATAACAAATACTCAGCTAATTCCCAAAGAAATACAGTGGGGTAGTCAGCAAAGAGCCACACTCAGCAAAGAGCCATGGTGACATGGTACTCTTGTAATGCTGATATAAACACAATTTTAAATAATTTTACAAGCTGTAAAAGTCGTAGATGTTCATTTCATTCATACAAAAAAAATGAGATTTCAAGTCTCTGAAACCATCTGTGCTTGTATGTATAATGCTACAGTTAGATGTCATAATTTCAGACGGAGCGCAGGGAACAGTATCTCTATAACTCTATGGGGAATTTGCAGTTTTATAAAGAAATCCACAAATGTGAAGACAACTTAGTGGAGAAAATGAGTGACCTGGATTCTGGATGATAACAGGCCAAGTGTTTAGCCGTGCTCTTACGTGATATACTTGTTGTAGAGAATGAAGGCATGCTCGATGTTACCCTCTTCTGTATATACATGTGCCATTCGGATTAGCTCCATGCCGGAACGGAAGTATCGCCGAGGAGGAACGTCATCACTGACGTCCACAGAGCTGCCTTTTTTAGTTAGAGCCCGAACGCGCTCCTCTGGAGTCAGGCTCACATCTGAGGGGTCTCCCATCTTCAGCTGATCCACCTGGAGCACAATAAGACAACTTAAAAGGTGTGGCCATGCCGGCTTGTCAAAGCCAGATCTTGTCTGATCTGAGAGGTGAAGCAGGGCCTGGTTAGTACTTGGATGTTAGACCACTGGGAAAATCAGGTGCCACAGTGGGCGTAAGTGGCAAAAGTTTTTTGTTGTGTCCTTAGACAAGACACTTCCCCCACGTTGCTTAGTGTGAAATTGGTGTGAGTGTGCATGTTGGTGGTGGTTGTAGGGGCTGATGGTGCAGATTGGAAGCCTCGCTTCCATCAGTCTGCCAGTGCAGCTGTGGCTATAATAGCAGTTTACCACCATGGAGTGTAGAGTGAATGAATAATGATCTGTGAAGCTAAGTGTCCAAAAAGGCGCTATATAAAACTGATCCATTTAAAAATGATTTATTTTATTTATTTTTAACAATAAAGTGACTCTTGTGAAATTTAAGCCATGTTATAATGCTGTTACCTCCTCAACGTACCAGGGGATGTTTGATTTCATTCACACATGTGTAAGTACCCTATTAGTGTCTGCATTTCCAAAGCTCAAAATGCTGTTCCACCTCGTGATGTCATGCAGCGATAGTTTTCAAGTTAACAGCTACCTTTTACCTTTAGTTCGATAGAGACTGAAAATTCCATGGCTGAAATCATCTAAGTAATTCTAGGGAGCATGTATGGCATTGAAAAACACAGTGGAGCACTTTCTGTATAGCAGTTTTCTGTTTGAGAGAAGTCCTCAAGAATGTGTGAATGAAACAAAACACCACTCCAGGTATGTTTATGAAGAAGAAATACTATAACATAGATAAAAAAAGCATATGTAGTATCACAACCAGGAACAACACAGGGCTGTAAATATTAGTTACTTATTGTTTGAAAGTCATAATTAATTACACAGTGAAAAATTCACTTTCATACAGCCTAATAAAGAACCATCCCTCTATTCTGAGACTGCACACAGGTTTGTTCATGCTACAAATAATAACACATTAACTTAGCTAGCTAGTTATTTTTACAATACTAAAGATTAGCATTTAATATTCTGTTTATATATATATATATATATATATATATATGTGTGTGTATGTATATATATATATATATATATATATATATATATATATATATATATATATATATATATATATATTTTATTTAATATATTTTTTCATAACTGTTACTGCTGCAATTGATACTTTGCAGCCCAAGGATACTAGTGTATAATTATAACACTGCACTATGTAACTTTTCTTCATGTAGCGTCACCTGCTTGTCTCCATGGAGATATTATAAATTTAATAAATGTGACCATTAAATATGTGAGCTGACATTTCTTCTTTCAGTAACATGGATAATGGCTCACAACACCTTGAAAACGCGCAATCTTATTGTGAATGTGCTCACCTCTACACATCTCTTTCACAATATACTGGTGGAGAATCAGCTTCACACCGTGGAGACAGAAGTTTAATGCCCTAGTGTGGAACATACCATGCATATCAATGTAATCTCCATGGAAACAAGTCGCGGACCCTCTCCAGTCTCCAGCAGAATAGTTACACAGAGCACCTTCAAGGGACCTTTTCTATCTGTAGGACTTGTGGTAACTTTAGATGTTCTAAAAATTCAGCATCCAACAATATAAGTGTAACGTAGAAAATTATGACATTATAACAGGGGCAGCGCTTTATCCCCGATTATCTTTAGGTTAACGCTTCATGACTCTCTGCTAACGTAGCTAGCGTTAATTCAGATCTCTGCCTTTGCGGTCCTCTATAGGGATTACTCTGTAACTGTATGTTAGCGGCAGTCCTTACCGGGGAAAGATTTACTCTAGACTTTCAGCTGACGTTCAAAAAACTACTTCAAAATACGCCCAAATTGCGCTCCATGATCGGTGTACATGCTTTACTTCCGCAATCAACACACTTCCCTTTGAGCTAGTGCGCCTGCGCGCATTTAGAACGAAAGAAGGCCAAAACTCGCAATATTATTATTATTATTATTATTATTATTATTATTATTATTATTATTATTATTATTATTATTATTATTATTATTATTATTATTATTATTATTATTATTATTATTATTATTATTATTGTTGTTGTTGTTGTTGTTGTTGTTGTTGTTGTTAAACCGTGAAGGAAACCGAGAGAGCCAGGGCCACAACTCACATGGAATTCATACATTAGTATATTTGCAGTTATTTAACTAAATTAGTTATTTCTACTTGTGTAGCAGTGTATCCATGTGTTGTTCGAGGACAAGTCATCACAGCTAGATCACGCTGCACATACATTCTTGAAGAAAAAACAAACTTTAATTAAAAACACATATTGGAATCTCTTAATATGAAGTCCAGCTGAAAATTTATTAAAAAGATTGCCAAATAAAAAAGTGGTTTAGACGTACCCCTCAAAAACACACTGAAAACAAAGCACAGTAGCCTTGTCCATTTTGATGAGACTTGAAAAACGGGGAGACAGAGGCTCAGTGGTTAGAGGGTTCCCAGCCAACCTGAAGGTTGGAGAATGGATTATTGCTTGGATCAAGTTTTGCCGTTGTGGTTGTTGTCAGTGATCCTCATTCATGTGTTATGCATGCTTTATGGAGGTCTGAAAACAGCTATGGGTTTTTTGTCTTATGCATTTACAAGAACCCTACCAGTCTACTCCTGGCTTTCAGCTTCCTGCAACCTTTTGTGGACTTTCTCTAAAATATAATATATACTAGATAAAATATTTAATTTATATTTTAGTTTTGTTTGTTTATTTGTTTATTTGTTTGTTTGTTTGTTTGTTTGTTTTGCCCCGACAGAACTCCTCCAGCATGTCTCTTCACTAGGATATGTACCGGTCCAGTACCATGTACCAGTCTCCAGAGCAGGGAGAAGGCCCCTGGAGATGGACAGCCGTTGTAGGAGCGAATTTGGAGCCAAACTCCATATTAGAAATAGGAATTTATTTATGGACAAAATAGCAAAATAAACAGGATCATGCAGAGTTGGTCAATACAAACATTTTAAGGCAAATCAATAAAAATAAAAATAAAAATTAAAATTAAAATTAAAATTAAAATTAAAATTAAAATTAAAATTAAAATTAAAATTAAAATTAAAATTAAAATTAAAATTAAAATTAAAAAAACAGTCATGGTCGAGCCGGTCCTGAACGCCTCACACGTCATGTGACGCTGGAGCCTCCACGTCAGACTGACACTCCGCTCTTGGCCGTGGCGTTTTGAACATGGATCTGTAGTTCTATGGTTTTGAATGAGACTCGGCTCGGACCGCTTGTCCTCCGCCGCTCTGTCTGTGCTTCGCCGTGCTCCCGGTAACACGAGCCTATATATGTCCGCGCTCTCTCCATCTCATCACGGGCCGAACCAAAGAGGAGCCCCACAAACAGCCGCCGCTGACCGGGGCATCTCTGGGTAAGCTAACTGGAGCTAAGAGCTAATAGTGGGGGAATGCTAGTAGGTGTCAGTCTGGTGCATTATCCGTGGGCTGGGTTTGGAATGGCTTTGGCTGATCATCGCTAAGTGGCCCGGGTACATCCGCAGCCCCAGGGTGAGCTGCACATGACTGTAGAAAGTACATGATGCCTCCCGCTGTGGTGATAGCGCTCTCACCTGGTTTTTAATGGTACAGTAGTGCTACATGTAGTGTAGTGCTACATGTGTTTGCATTAATATTTATGACTTCACGGTCATTGGGTCGAATTTGGTGTGAGTAAAATTAAATCGATCTTCACGCAACATGGGCCAATTGAGCTCCTGTCGCCACATTTTTCTAATTTTAAATCTCCACATAGGAGATACATATGTTATTGATGCTTTTTGTTAGTTAGTTTTTTTCCCAGAATAAAAATAATGCATAATGGCAAAATTCAAAGCCTGACGCAACAAGTTATGTTTCATATAAATAGACTGACCTATTACCGTCAGCTACAGTACATGTTCTCTACCTGCAGGTTAAGCCACTGCCAACCCAAATTCAGCTGTGATTGTAGAACCTTTTTTAAATCCATAAGAGGACAGGCTACGTAGTTGCTTTAACCTGTATATTAAGGACACGTCAAGACAGTCATAATTTTCAGTTCATCAACCTTTAGAGTACAATTCAATTGAACATTTTGAACAAAACTCCCAATGATAGCAGTTACTTAAAAAATAAAAAAACTTAAAATGCACTGTTCCAAATTATTATGCACACCAGAGTTTTAAACCATGTTATTGTTTAAGAACCGAAAATGGTCATTTGTTTATTTGTCAATTAGAAGCATTAACATAATACTGAAATCAAAAGTTGTTTCAATCAAAACATCTGGACAGGACAAGTTACATTTTTGATAGGAGCTTCACAAACTTGTGAGTTTGTGGAGACCTCGGACTTGTCTAGACCCAACCCCGGCCCCTGTCACATCCCTTAACCGGGGCTGGGGGGCCTGCCGGCTCGGTGCCCACACAGGGTTACCTGGTCGGTCCCGCCAATAGCATATGCTTGTCTCAAAGATTAAGCCATACAAGTCTAAGTACACATGGGCGGTACAGTGAAACTGCGAATAGCCCAATAACTCAATTACAGTTCCTTGGATGTTCTCACCAGAGGGACCGCACCAGAGTTTGGCATTTGGTGTGGAGTCAAATGGACTGAAACCAGCTCTTTTTTTGAGGTCTTGGTCTGCTTGATTTAGTGTGGATCTGAGTGCGATTGATGCTTTGACACCAGCGAAAACAAACCGAACTAAGAGCTTTTGGTTTGAATGGAACATTTGATGCTCCAACTGCTGTCGGTTTGACAGCACCCTTGAAATGACATATCTACAAAAACTCATAAAAAATACAGATTGTCTCGTGTTTTAGTCTATGAATTTATTATTTTAATGCTAGTTGTGATCTTCCAGAGCCCTGCACATGACATAAAGGAAAACAAAATGACTCATGGCCACTAGATCATATCTTGATGAAACCAGATATTATCCTGTGTGCCTATGTTGGCACAAAACCTAAAGCTCCTAAGACACTGCAAGTCATGACATAGTCCACTGTAAGTGCACCCGCAGATTAAGGTCACCTTTAAAGTGCCCTGTGGTTAACTTTTTGTATACTGAGTCAGTCAGACCTAAAGAGGATGGAACCAATAGCACCTCTTTGCCAGCAGATGCAGCCATTCATTTCAGAGATGATTCCCTGACTCAACATACTTTAGTTTGTTTGTCACATGGACACATGCACACAGTACAGTATGACATGCAGTACTGTGCAAAAGTTATAGGCAGGTGTGGAAAAAATGAAAGATTGCTTTCAAAAATGGAAGTGTTAATCATTTATTTTCATCAATCTGCAGTGGATGAACAAAAGAGAAATCTAAATCAGATCAATATTTGGTGTGAGCTTTGCCTTCAGAAGAGCATCAGTTCTTCCAGGTTTACTTACAGACAGTTTGTGAAGGAACTGGGCTGGTCAGTGTTCCAAACATGTTGAAGAACTAAGCACAGATCTTGTGTGGATGGAGCTTCCTCACATCCTTCTGTCTCTTCATGGAATCCCAGACACACTCCATGATGTTGAGGTCAGGGCTCTGTGGGGGCCAGACCATGACCAACACAACTACTTCTTCTTTACGCTCAAAAGAGTTTTGAATGACTTTGGCTTTTTCTTTTGTTCGCTCACTTTGCATTTTGTAAATTGATAAAAACAAACATCATTATTTCTATTTTTGAAAACATTCTTTGTTTACAGCATTTTTCCCACCTGCCTAAAACTTTTGGACAGTACTGTACATACATTTAAAACAGAATCATTCTTGGCTTACTGCCAACACCCTCTTTCTTATTCATAATTTGCATTATTTGAGAGAGGAGCTAATTAGAGCCTCTGCCCTGTCTAAAGCTCTGTTACTCAAATTAGGGATGAGCAATATATCGGTTCTAATATTGGTGATGGCTGATATCAGGATTTCAGCAGATATTGCCACTCGTCAGTTAAATCTGATTGATTTATTCATTGTTCTCAGTGTATCAGAGTCGTCTTTGTGAACAGACTAATAATAAGGACATATAAAAGTGTATATTTGTATGTATATTTTTGCATACGGCAGAGGGTGAGTGGTGTTTATCAACCTGTGCACAGAGCTTCTAGTGATAAATGTTTCAAATATAATCTTTTATTACCCCTCCAACACTGTAAAATGCACTGTAAAATGTGTTATGTATTAATTCTACGGTGGCTGAGTGGCTAGCACTTACAGCAAGACGGTTCCCGGGTGGATCTGTGGGTCACCCGGGCCTTTCTGTGTTTCTATGTGCATGCTCTTCCCATGTCTGAATGGGTTTCTGGGCACTCCAGTTTCTCCCGTCAACCCAAAACATGAACTGAAATCAAGAACCTTGACGTCGCCTGGCCAGGCTCAGCCCGAAAGGACGACGTTGGTCCACCCGCGTGAACTATGAACCCGAGTTCATAGGGGTCAGGTGCGCAGAGGACTTGGTGGTGAACTGCTGCCCACGCGACCCACACGGATAAAGTGGAAGAAGATGGATAATCCAACTTCCAAATCATTATAACAGCCTTGCCTGAAGCGGCGGAGAGCAGCTCTGGTTCAGGCCAAGCTCAGATGAGTTGGTGTGGGGAGTGGTATTAGGTGCCTTTAGGGATGCAACAGAGGTTTTCCCTGTATTCGATATGTATCTACATGGGTCACAAAATTTGTTTTCGATACGTTTTAAGCCACGAAAAAAACATTACATACAGTACACTACTTTATAACTACTGGAAAGTTGTAGTTTATATGTGAAGTGTTTCACTTTATTTGGTTCAGTCATTTACAGCTCAGCATTTTTAGTCAGTGAAATTAAGAACAGAGCTTTCTCAGGCTATTTTATAATATACCAGTCTACTCTTTGTTTAACTCACCTACCACTCTATACTATCAGACTTTTCCTTCTTCGATAATGAGTTGATGATTTCTTTTCCTCCTGAGTCCTTTTACTGCATGCACACACCTCTGCCCCCCTTCAGCAGCAACAGTACGTAGCTCCTCCCACATTGCCCTGCTATAGTCCGTGGCATACAGCGCTCTGGCAGTTTCGTAAATGAGGGTCATTGTCTTCTATCGCAGATAAATACATTTGTTCTCATTTTTATAAAAGTTTACAGTTAATCAGTGATTTTTACTTCAACTGAATATAAATCTGTTGTGCTTGCTGTGGATTTTAAAGACTGTATTGGTAGCTGCAGATATCGGTTATTGGCCACAGCAGCAAACCAATATTGGTTACGGCTCTTAAATTCCTTAACAAGCCGTCCCTAAAATGGCACGCAGCCAGACTAAGGCTGACCTTCTGTTTAGTCCATCTAATGAGGGAGTGTCATGACACTCATGACATGTCACGCCATTACAGTGTACACTCAGACATCTCTGCCCATGACCATGCACAGTTTATAATTACGACTTTGGTCCCTTAGGTCACCTTAGGGGAGGTACGAGCCAGTGGGCCCTTTTCACAGGGAGAGGAACAAGCGGCTCTATGCACTTTAAGGTAATGTCATGAATCTATCTATTTGATTTGATTTCACACCCTGTTGTGTACATAAACTCACTGAAAAAATTAAATGAATGAATTGCAATAGGATTTGAAACATATTTTTTATGATTATGAAAAATAAGTTATGTGGAAATAATTCAAATGATTCTTATTGACAGATGGATAGATATGAAAATAATACTAATACTACTAATAATACAGTAAACTTTTCTTTAATGGTCCAATATGTAACCTCTCTAATGGAGGGTATGCCACCTGTTGTCTAGTTAGATTTGATTTCTTTGCTGGGAATGTGCCACAGTATGGCATTAAACATGTCTATCTTGCATTTAATTCTAGATGTGTTTATGTTGCTTGCTGTGAATGGGGTTTGCCTCCCCACAGATCTGCTTTGTAACTTGGCCTGGTGGTAGAACATGCTTGTCTCCATGCCTCCAAGTTTAATGCCGAATTTTCCAAGCATTCTTGTTATTATTATTATTGTGATTATGCATTTTATTTCTATAGCACTTTTCAGGACAGAGGCTTAACAGAACACACAATAAATACAGTCAGTACAGTCAATAGAGCAATTAACAAATAATGCAAATAATAATAATGCAGGAAAGATGAAAACAAAAGATGAGACAGGAGAAGATCTGCACTCAGACGAGAAGTGTCCATACACACGTTTGGTAAGAATTCCACCTACGGTATAGTTTTCTAAATGAGACCCCACGGCTCCTGTGGTCACTAAGGACCCTACACCAGTGTTCATTATGTCCACTCATAGACCTTATCAAAACCTCTGTCTGCACCTTTGGGAGAAGCCTATGAAGTAATTATCAGCATCTGAAAGAACACACAAGTCCAGGTATCACTGGACTGGACAATTTGAGAAAACAAAAAAAAAATCATTCAATATTAAGTTGCAATTAAATACTTGTTAGTGTATTCCTTCCTCTAAAGGTGGTTATCATTGTCTAAAAGAAATTACTCAGTTTGAATTTAAAAATTTTGCTTAATACTTTCTTGTGCAGATTTGACTAAATTTTGATGGCATGAAAAGAGTTTATTAAATGACAGTGTTGCTTCTGTTGTTTTTAAATGAAACCTGTTCAAGTCGGAGCTATTGCCTAAAGACAGTGCTGTGTGCTGTCTGACGTTGGACTCCCACAGTCGCATTCTTCTGCTGGGCTTGTCACTGTGCCCTTATGAAAGACACGTTACATACTTACATCACAACAATATGGACTCTTGCTTAGTCATTTTATCATCATTAATATTACGGTATATCCCATATGAATGTATTTTGTTAAATCAACTTGTAGGAGCTTTTAACGGTGTCTATCTTTCAAAAAATCCTACATTGTCTGCATTTAAGGTTTGAGTTTTCATCTGCTCTGTGTCAAAATGATGCCTATTTCTTATCACTGTGGTCCCCGTGCCCTTCATCACTTCTTAAGCCAGAACCAAACATGATCTTATGCAATCATCGATTAGTTTTTTTTTTTTTTTTTTCAATGACTCATATGAAACAAAGGAGCTATTTGGTCACCCATCATCCATCTTCTCCCGCTTAATCCAGCTGGGTCACGGGGGCAGCTTGCTGCCCAATTCTCATAGCACCTGACCCCACCCATGAACCCCTCTGCGGGTGGTGAGCCCACAGGAGGGTGGATGTTTTGGGTTGATGGGGGAAACCGGAGTACCCGGAGGAAACCCATCCAGACACGGGGAGAACATGCAACCTTCTTGCTGTGAGGCATGAGTGTTGCCACTCAGCCACCGTGCCGCCAACCCCCATTTCAAAGAAATTATATTTCCCTCAGATTAAGAGTGTGATTCTGTAGAAATCCACCATGTTTTTCATTCCCCTGTGATTTTTTTTCTTCTTCTTACACTTTCCCACATAAACAGCCATACACTTCCCTGACTGGCTAATCCATCTGTCAGTCACGGCCAATTGAGCAGTGGAGATTCACCTTTGCAAATTCACATTTGCATCTTTGTTAAGCACTGGAGTGTGTATTCTGGATCTCCATTTACTGCTGTGCCTAGATGCAAGAATTCCAAAAAATCTAATTCAAAATCATAAACATAATTAAAAAATGTGCCATAGACACCTTAAAAACAAGCCAGTTAAAGGTCCAATATTATGCTAATGACTCTTGTCTCAAAACAAAGGGAAAAAAAAAATCACAAATCACAGGGATTGAAAATTATGGCAATTTTTGTTTATTTGTAAATGATGAGCTTCTTCATTTCCAAATAATATCTGGTTCTGACTCAAGATGTAACGGAGGGTGTGGGGACCAGACTGATATCCCTCTGTATAAAAAGTACAGAAACGTCACTCTGGATTAGAAATGCACTGATCTATCTTTTAAGGAAGTGTTTTTTTTTTTTACTTTAACTCAAACTTTTTAATTTATTTATTTTTTACATATGTTACATAGGCAAAGCTGCATACGTGCATACTTTTAAAAGCTTCAATTTACACCAGAGGTAGCAGAGCTGCTCCTGTGACTCCAGGCTCTGGGTATTCTCACGTTTAAACACTAGTTTACATTGCTTATATATTCAAGAGAGAGTTCTTTGCAGCAATGACAAGCCAGATCTGTGGTGCTGCAATAATGAAACTACTCCCCATTTCACTTTGGTTGTCTGCACCACGTGCCTTTCCCTTCAGAAGTTGTTCTTGTAAAGTTGCTGTCTGAGGCCGTAAAGTGTTTTTTATTTGTCCTCCACGCCTGTAAACTCTTTGTAGTCCATCACGAGTCATTCCCCGAGCTCCTGGATGTGACGCACAGCGTTTATGCGACTGTGGTGGTTTTAGAGAAAGTAAGGGCAAGTTTATTTTGACACTGCATGCTTATTTCCTGTTTTGCCCGTACTAAAAAGCCTGGAGATGCTCCGTTGATGCTGCAAAATTAAAACTCCAACCATGGATTTATAATAAGATTTTATTATAGTTCTATGACTCCACCCTGTGTTGAGCAGCGCGTAGCGTATTGATGGCATTGGCTGTGTGTATGACTGCTGGTGTAAATTGTCCAACTGGTTAAAATGGAAGGCTATACCTGCACATATGCTGTGCAGTGCTTACGCACTGTGACGTCACAGGGGTAAGTGTTTTCCCAATATATTAGTTTAGATGCCAAATTTCAGCACAGGTGAATATGTGGAGGGACAGTTCATTAGCCAAGGCATTGGGTAAGAATGTGAGAGACTGGAGTTCAAGACTGATATTTCCCAATTGTTGTATGAACTCACTTTAGCTGAAGGCACCAGTTTTTTCATGAGTTTCAGTTTTTGTGTTATATGAGAGATAAGATCAATGCACCACTGATCACAATGTCGGCATAAGACACAGTTTTTTGTTTTTTTTTACTGTACTTTAGTTGTGCTTTTAGTTATACTTTGTTTATGTTTTCCTGTTCAGGTCATGTGGTAATGCCCTACACTATTGGCAAAGACGTCAGAATTCGAGTTTTAAGACAAATCCACACAAATCCCATTGTGATGAAGATGTGCAAAATGTCCACTCCCCGTGACAAGCAGCAGCCCCAGCTGACAGTCCGGAAAATCAGGTCGCTCTGTGTGTCAGCCACAGTGTGGCCGAGGAGGGCGCACCCCAGTTCCACTAAAGCCAGAGAGGCAGTGCAGCGTTCTGTCCAGCCTGGAGCAGTGATCCCCGCTCTAGCTCTGACTGCAAACTGGGGTAAAAGGGCCACAGAAAGACAGCAGATCCACGATGTCACGTTGTCCAGATCCACTCACCAGACACCTGCAGGCTTTGCCTTTAGTAGCTGGGCTTGGGAAGAAATGAGCTTGACTGGGCTCTTTGAGCACCGCTCCATGAGGAAAACATGGGCAAAAGCAAAAAAATAACCTGTTTATCTTAAAACTCCAACCCCTTTACAAATGCAGCACATTGCCACATAAGCTAAACAGAACATCAACAAACTACAACTAACAGCACTACTAAGGTACAGTAGAAATACAGCATCTTATGCTTGTATGTGAGCTTATTTCTCATATAGCTCATAAAGAGAACACAAAAACTAAAACTCATGAAAAAACTGATGCTTTCAGGCAAAGTGAATTCATACACAGTTGGGGAAGGTGAGTCTTGAACTCCAGTCTCTCACATTCTTACCCAGTGCCTTAGCTAATGTGCTGTCCCTCCACATATTCACCTGTGCTGAAGTTTGACATTTAGACTAATATACTGGGAAAACCCTTAGGCCTTGGAGAGTTTTTTTTTCCCCATCAACCACATCAACAGTAAAAAAATAAATAAAAAATACTGTTCACTGTGTAACTTAGAGGTAGAGGATCTGTCAGCTCCATGTCTCCATGGAGATATTACTGTTTTCTGTTATGGAAGTAATTTGGTAATCACAATTGAGATAGGTTAATAGTCAGATCTATGGAGAAGCAAGCCGGAACATGGTAAGAATTCCTATTTTTAAGGTATTTTTGAGCTATAAAACACATGTAATCACAAGGGAGATGAGTGTAATGCCCTACTGTGGAAATTTCCAGGCAGAAAAATAACATCTCCATGGAGACAAGCAAGTAGCGGACCCTCAAATTAGAAGTTACACAGTGCACCATTTTGTATCTATTTACTGTTACCTGATATCAGTGCAGAGGCCGGAAACCAGGTATATTTGCTTTAAACACAGGTGCCGTATGGTAAAATGTATCCAAAAGTGTGTTTGTAAGGGTTATTTATTATTTAAAGTAATTACAGAACAGTTCTGTAGAAATATATTATGAGATGTTTTGGGACAACACTGACCAGTAAATTGTCTTATGACACCAATTATTACAGTAAAGTGGGATATCGGCTGAATCAATAGCTTGGAAAATTATGTCCAAACCACCAGCATTTTCGATATCAGATACCGGTATTGTATTGGTTCATTTGGATCTGTCAGGCAATCGGATCTGGGTAATAACAAAAAAACACCCTATTGTTAATTTAGAAATGTTTACTGTGCCTCTGCAGGTGAACCTTGTCTCCAGGGCAGAGGGCATGCTGATGTGTTCCTGTGGCAGTGGGCGCAGTGCTGCCCTCTGGTGGACTGTGGTTGTAGTGCTGTTGGGGGAGCTTCACGCAGACTCTTCACAAACACAGGTGCTCCAGGATCTCCTCAGTCGCTATGGGGACAACAGCACCATCTCCGTTCCTCAGCTGCGTGCCCTGCTGGCCGTCCTGAGCCAAGGCCTTGAGCAGGATTCCAGTCTGGCCACACGGGCACCGTCCAACCGCTCCAGAGTAAGGGTTCATTTGTGTGTGCAAAGACATCCTATCTCTAAGTACAGACAGAGACTACATAATAGTCTTCACAGAACCTTTTTGGAAGTTGCTTGTATTATTCATTATTAATGTAGAAAATGTCTTCTGGGTACTGTCTTCTGATATATATCCTCGACCAAGCAAACCCAAGCAATTACCAGATGTTCTTCAGGCCTTGTTTCTTTATTGGAAGATTTTTTGATGTCCACTTTTACTCTTGAAGAGTGTTTGATACCTGCGCACTTAGTCTCTACACCATCCAGATCCGGAGACAAGCTGAACTCTAAAAAAAAGACTTGAGTTCATGTGATTTATCATATTTTTATTCCAGTTCAGTGCCAAATGAAAAACAATTCAGAAAATTTAGTTCCGAAAATTAAATCCAAAATCTAGGCACAATTTATACACAAGGAACACAATTTGCTCCCTTTTTCCAAACTAAATATAAGTGTGTGTGTATTCCGACCACTACCACCACCACTCACACCCCTCATTCATACTAAACAAGGTGATGTCTTGAACCCATGTGCCTCCAGGGAAATGTTCGATATCCTCTTTCAATTTGAACACAAATTATTCATCTTGGGGGTGGGCATTCAGTGGAATTTTCTTAACTGATCGTTGGGAGAATCAACGAACAATTTTCAATGAATCATTAATGTTTTTATATTGAAATTATCATCGTTATTATTACTATACTTTTATTTAATTAAAATGCAATGAAATCACACAAATACAGCTTTTTCTGAAAGGAGATCTTTATTAACAGGACAACTGTTGGCAGTTAAACTTTACTTAAATTCATGCGAATTGCGTAAACCTGAATAGCTAAACTCAACTTTACAACATATAAACCATAACGACTCTAGAGCACTCTAGAGCCACATTTGCCCGCATATGCAGCTTTGTGAAACGAAACTTAAAACCACATTGCTAATTTGCATAAACTATAAATGCAGTGTCCTGATGTGGTCAGCTTCTGTCGGACTAAAAGACGCATCTCAGTGAAATATGAGTGTTCTTTCTGTGACAGAGGATGTGAGTCTGTTCTGTACATATATCGGGTTGTTGGAGACATAGAACAATAAGGAAATCATGTTTGTCTTTTGGACACATGCACAATCAACTTTATCTTGCTGTATCCGGAGTACTGCATATACATGCCACAGTATCCCAGTTACTATCGGACTATCCCGGAGTCTGTCATTTAAAAATTAATGTGATTGATGGAATTCTTAATGATCAATTATTGATTAGTGAGCTACTCATCCCCATCCCTATTTCATCTAGAAAGAGATACTATACTTACATTCTGTCTCCAATGGTAAATCTAGCTATTCTTGTACAATTTCCTGCTAAATTGACACTTGAGTTGTAAATTAGATACATTCATTAGATACATTATTAAAATCCTCTCCTACAAATTCACGGCCCTCTATGCTTAAATATGATCCAATGTTAAAGTTTTCTGAATTCAGAATACAGTATTCTGATCAGACCATGTAACAGAATATGTAACAAAATGCATCTTAATGCAGGGACTGAGTATTCTGTTCCTAAATACATTTTCAAAGTATTCTTCCCATCGCTGCATACTTGGTACATTAAACTAATGATCCGTGTAAAAGATAAAAGAATGTGCTGCACTGGGACAGTATATCTGATTTTTTCAGTTTTTTTTTTTTTTTTTTTTTCAATAGTTCTGTTTTTTTCTTCAGTGTCTGTCCACAGACACACTGGCTGTGTTTCAGATTAGTGAGCAGGCCCGTCTGGATGAGCAGCATTTACAGGACCTCTGCCCTACCATGCTTCAGCAGCTGGGAGCAGGCTCCTGTAGGGGTCTCAGTGAGGAGGGGCCCAGCACAGAGAACTCACCCAGGCCCACTGATGCTGAGGGTAAGGCCACACTCTTATCCTAATCCAGAGACCTGGATATGAACCCTGTACCAACATGTTTATGTGAAATGCATTGAAACTCTGCTGTTAGTGGTTTTCAGATTCATATTCCCAGATGGAGGGGAAGATGGTATTCTCAAGAGTAAATTCACAAATATTGGACCTGAATATTTCTATTAGTAGAAAAAATTGACACATTTTTGTATTCTCCCCAATTGTATTAAATATTATTCGTCTATAGAATGTGATGTCATCCAAACCTGCACTAAGGTGCAGGAACTATCATCTCTCCAGATCACTTGCAGACTAAAAAGTGACAGAAAAAATATAACACTGCTCCACCTATTGAAAATTCTTTTTTATTACAAAATGAATTGGGAGAGAATCTCGTAAATATTAGAGTCCTTTTATAGGCGTGAGCAGTCTGAAGTGCTGTGGACTGATGCCTCCTGTAGTTTGACGTGCTCACTTTGTCCACAGTGTGGGGCTATGCTTTCCTGAGTGTGACAGTGGTCAGCTTGTTCTCTCTCACTGGAGTGTGCCTGGCCCCGCTCATGAAGACGCGCTACATGCATGTTGTGCTAACCTTTTTCATCGCTCTTGCCATTGGCACATTGTTCTCCACTGCTGTGCTGCAGCTGCTGCCTGAGGTTTGAACTGTCCACACACCTCACTCACCCCCCAGGAGAGTCTCCTCTGTGCTGGCCTTTCAGCACTACAGCCTTCTCATAGGTTCTGGTGGTGGAGTCTTCTACTGAATTTAACTGTTATTTTTTACAGTTCCATTCTGTTAGTGCTGTGTTCTACAAATCCTATGTGCTATTTCCTCCAAAGCCAAGTCAAGTTTTCCATTGTTAATCTTTCCCATTAAAGCCCCTGGAGTATTCTCACTTCACCATTAGATGTTATCTATATTACTTGTGTCTGATAGAGTGTCTGCTTTGGCCTGACAGAAAAGTCAGAGAGCATAGGTGAGCCTGAACTAAGCCCAGGTGTGGGGAGCCATTTACAGGAGCCATTTACTGGTGAAAATAATCAATAACTCCTTCATTATAAATATAACAGCTTAACATGTTGTAATCTGTTTTTTTCAATAAAGATTGATTTCTCTCACAAATCCACACAATAACTGTGCTGGTTTGTGAGTTGGTCAAAGGGAACAGCTCTCTTCTAATGCACACTCGAGAATCATTTCAATAGAGTTTTAGCTAGGGATGCACCGCTGATACCGGTATCAGATATTGGCACAGAGATTGAACATTTTAGTGGATTGGATATCACTTTCCAAGATATTGGTTCAACTGAAATCCCAATCTAGACTCTAAATTGATGTAATAAGATGATTTACACACAAGCCCACTTGCTGTGAAGGGAGGAGCGGGAGGAGACGGAGGAGCGGAGAGGTTTTTACTCTGTAGCACTTTGAGATTTGGAGTCAAATGTAAAGTGCATGATAAATAATATTTATTATTATTATTATTGTTATTGTTATTATTATTAATTACTGATCAATGTTGGCCCAAAACATCTCATAATAATAAACTATTTCTACAGAGCTGTTCTGTAATACTTTTGGACCATTTTTACCACATGCTTTTTAAAAGGAAATCAATTCTCTTTGCAGTCTCTGGACCGGTATCGGTTAATACTTAAAGCCAAAGTATTGACTATCAGAACAGAAAAAGCTGTATCGGGGCATCCCTAGTTTTAGCTTTATAATACATTCAGACAGCTGCTGACCAGTTAACGCCAATCATGCCGTTTTAATGCAGTTCACCCTTAATATATCTTTCATTTTGCAAAATGAATTCACTTTGTCAATTACCTACCTACAGTTGGATTGCAAAGGGGCAAATGGTTGAGTCCATCTCTTTAAATTCCCAGTTTGTTGGCCTGGATGTTGAAAACTTCCTCCTTGAGCCCAATGGCAATGATTGACACTGTGATTCTCTGGGGTGTGATGATTGAAGTGCATTTGCACAGTCTGTCTGTTATGCCTCTGTACATAATCCCTTCAGCATTCTGATTTTAAATTAAGCAACTCCGAAAATTCTTGAAATTTTGCAACCTTGCCTGGAGTTGTATTTCCTTTAATTCATCCTGCATATTTAATTCTTGTCCGTCTACAGACCTGAAAATGCCTTTGTATGGGTATATAAGACAATCTGTCACATGTTTTTAAAGGGGACATATCATACACTTATTAGGAGCTTTTAACCATGTTATAACTGTTTTCCCTTCTCATTTAACCACTAAAAGTAGTGTTTGGTAGGGATGGTTGGATGGTTGCATTCAAGACATTGTTCTAAAAATCACTTTTCCACTAAAAACACTTATGTGCAAGCGCAGCAAATACCCTGGGAACTTAAAACCTTTGGTGGTAAACAACTGACTGTACACAGTCGGCAGTTGTATTTTTTTAATGAAAAGAGTCTGTGATTTCTGTCTGCCTCACTCCTTCTAATATCTGACTTGTGATTTAAGAAAGTGGCAAAGTGCTAACTCTGTCTGCTCTGTGTCTAATCAGTGTGGGGCTATGGGATCCTGTGTGTGACCCTCATCTCTCTGTGCTCGCTGGTGGGGGCCAGCGTGGTGCCTTTCATGAAGAAAACCTTTTACAAACGTCTGCTGCTCTACTTTATCGCCCTGGCTATTGGCACACTCTACTCCAACGCACTGTTTCAGCTCATCCCAGAGGTAGTGTGCCTGCCCGGGCGTCACTCTCCCCTCGTACCACTGTAGGCCCTCAGTGTAGGACTGTAAGCTGACTAAAGGTCCTGTCAGGGATGGTCCAGTATGGATGTTTTAAACCAATATTTGTCTTGCTATTGTGGCCGATAACTGATATTAAGCTTTTAAAATCTGCAGGACACAATTTCAGATTATTTTTTCCTCTCATGAGTCTGTTCAATAAAACAAATTTGATTCACTGGGGAGAAACTGAGAATAGCACATGGGCACACAAAGATTAGGGCAGTGCAGAAAAAATATCGGTGCCAAATATCATCCAAATTTTCAGTATTAGTCCCAATACCAATATATGGGTAACTCTTCGGATATATATTCTGTCACTTCCTGATTTGTCACGAGAGTTTTTAGGTTGTTTTGGAAACAAACAATATACTTGTAAACCCACCAAGACCAGGGAAGAACTGAAAGGCCCAGGACCTTGTGAGATAAGACGCGGCCATTCATCAGACCACCATGCTTAAAAAAGGAACCGATTTCTAGTTATTTTTTAAATACATTCTTGCAGATCAGTTTTTCCATTGTCTCAGCACAATCTTTTCCATATGCATTTTGTGCTTTAAAAATCAAATGCATCTGGATATTTGAGTGACTGTTTCTCTTTCCAGGCCTTTGGTTTTGACCCGATGGTGGACTTCTATGTGTCCAAGTCAGCTGTGGTGTTTGCAGGCTTCTACTTGTTCTTCTTCACTGAGAAGGTTCTGAAAGTGCTGCTCAAACCCAAAGCCGGGGTGAGTCCACCATGTATACTTGCATGTTGTTGTGTACATGTAGGGGTACTCATAGACTGTATATATAAATTGACATGGCTAACTCGTACACTGCCACAATCCAGATAGGAAGTGAGCATGGGTGTGATGTGGTTCCTTTGAGCTCTGGTTGCAGTTGACTTGTACTGAAATATCGTGGCCTCTCTCTGTACCTACAGCTGTGAGCCTTGTCATGCTGGGCCTAAAATGTTCATATTAACCCACTCTACATTATCCTAGGGTTTTTATTTGCTATTCTGTCCAGACCAGACAAGTCTAGATCCCACTTCCCCTGAGGTCGCTCCTGCTAGCTCTTGCAATGGGTTTGAGTGACAGCACTATTGCTAAGCACCCGCCCCCAGAGTTAGGAGTGGGATGGGTGTGTACCTTCAACAGCCTCCCTCCTGAGTGGCTCTTTGGTTTGGCACTAGGATTTCCAAATATGATCCCTGGTTTTCAGATTAGCCTTTATAATCGGAGTTTCATGTGGTTGCAACCAAACACTACAGGTGATGTCACACTCCATCTCCTTGTACTACACATTCTATGGGTAGCAATGAATAATAATATTTGTAATTGTATTTGTAATTTTTAATGGATATGAAATGATGATCTAATGATCTACGCTGTTCCACATTTGACTGTTATATATTATGCAATATGTGATAGGCCTGGTAAGCGTGGTGTTCAGATGTCTGATTTCTTCTAGTGTAGTGTAAAAATGTCAGACATTTTAATGATCTATATATCTAGATCAGTGATTCTTAACCATGTTGGAGGTACTGAACCCCACTAGTTTCATATGCACATTCACCAAACCCTTGTTAATTAGAAAAATAAAATATTTTCAAATTCACAACATAGGTATATATATTTTATTGGTGCACACATGTGAATCCATATTGCACATATTCGTCTGACCACTTTCTTTTTTTGCTCGACATAGTTAGTATGAAGGGAAAATATTAAGAAAGAAATTACACAACACCATCACGACAGTCACAAGACTATTGCAGCCAATAACACCCAAAGGGGCGTGTAGCAACCGATAATGTAATAATGGCCAATAATGTAATAACTGCCTATAATGTAATAATTTTTATGTAATAAAACCAATAATGTAATAACTTGCCAGGAATGTAAGAAAATGTCTGAAACGATAATGTAACGATAATAACGATAATAGTAACATATTACATTATTGGTTAGTTATTACATTATTAGCTAGTTAATTTTAAAAAAAAATCTTTAAAATGTCAAAACTGAGACCACTAATGTAATAATTTCTTCTATATCACTTAATCAAAGATTTATTTATTAAATTAAAAGTGTCACATTACATTAGAATGTATTGTTACTATTGTCTCTTTCAAATAGCTGTTAAAAGAACTGGTCACTCTCTTTTCTTCTCTACATAACTGTCACTCTCAACTAGCAGCCAGAATTATTTATCTAGTCATAAACTGTCATATTCTGTACCTGGGTTAAGGGGGGTAGTTAACTATGTTAAATCTAGTAAATGGTCAGCTAACTTTTAGCATTGCAACATTAGCATTAAATGAATCCTGGCAATTAATCCCATTAATGCGGGGCAGGCGATTAATTCCTCACATAAATCTTGCTCAACAAAACTGGACAATGGACAACAAAACAATGGAACTCAAATTCTTTTAAGCAGTACTAGTGCAGAGCCTGTACAGTCTGTGCTGTGTCTGTACCATATATGAATGGACAGAGCCAACAGGAAGTGCTCCAGGAGGCTCTTCTGGCTCCTTCTGACCCTGGCTCCAATTGACTTGTATTGGGATTTTGTGGCTCCTCTCTCTGTACCTGCTGCTGTGGCCTCATCATTTTGGTCTTAAAATGTTCATATGAACCCACTCCAAATGATTCAGGATTTTCAGTCAAGTGATCAGTGGTGTAGTGGATGTGGTACACAGGGCTACGCCGTCGACCCACTTCTCCAGATGTGAGAGATAAAAAATAGCAAATAAAAAATAGCAAATATAAAATAGCCGACAACTTAAATGTCAAACTGTCAAACAAAAATTCCCCTTCATAACATTAAGCCTGGCTCCAGATTGGCTCCGGTAACCATGGCATCATGAGCCTCGCTTGAGCGGCGCTGAACCCTGTGGGTGACATCAAACTTGCTTAGTCCACTTTTTTATACAGTCTATGGACTGTACAGTCCACAGTGCGCTGGTGTCCTGTCGACTTGAGCTCCCTGCACATGTGCACAACCCCCAAGCGCACCCCCAGTTTAAATGCCATCGATTTGAGCTCCTGAGGCAGAACTGGAGAAACAAGTCACATTTTAAAAGTGTATTGGTTTTATTGTATGTTTTGACCAGCATGTAAACATAGACATGTGCATGTTGGATTCGCGGCAGAATATCTACGTTAGATGATTGAATAGTTTGGATTTAATATTTGATTTTATCGTTATCATTTTCATTACATCGTATTTTATTTTGTTTCCATGAGTTGAAAACCTAACTTTGTTTCAAAGGTGCTGTATAAATAAAATATCACTATATTATAATGGGAAATTCACACTGGAGCCTGTGATATTAGCCTTAAATATTATATGTCTAATGCTATTTGCATATGAAGATTTCGGTGTTTCCAGTCATTTCTTTCTTTTATATATAGAACAATATATAGTTCTCTTATACTTCTTTGTTGGAAGCCTGGTGAAATGAGCTACCTCTACCCATATTCATATAAATGAGTAACTCTATAGTCATCAGCTCTGGGGAATGACCGAAAGGACGAGATCGCAGATACAAGCGGCACAAATGAGTTTCCTCCGCAGAGTGACCGGGCGCTCCCTCAGAGATAGGGTGAGGAGCTTGGTCACACGGGAGGACCTCGGAGTCGCTGCTCCTCCACGTCGAGAGGAGCAGCTGAGGTGGCTCAGGCATCTGTTCTGATGCCTCCTGGACGCCTCCCTCAGGAGGTGTTCCAGGCATGTCCCACCTGGAGGAGGTCCCGGGGAAGACCCAGGACACTCTGGGCCTGGCAACGCCTCAGGGTCCCCCCTGAGGAGCCATTGGAGGAAGTGTCTGGGGCGAAGGAAGTCTCGGAGTCCCTACCATAGACCTTATATAAAAGTGGACTAAGCGAGTGTGACGTCCCCCACAGTGTTCAGCGTCGCTGAAATGAGGCTCACGATGCTCACGGTTACAAGAGCAAATTTGGAGCCAGGCTCTATGCGATGAAGAGGATTTTTTGTTTGACATTTAAGTTATCGGCTATTTTATATTTGTTGTTTTTTTTTATCTCTCACATCTGGAGAAGTGGGTCGACGACGTAGCCCTGCGTACCACGCCCACTACACCTCTGATCACTTGAGTAGCTTAGCTGTTGTCTCAATACAGACACAGAGAAGTTATATTTAAAGTTACATCCCAGTATAAATCAAACTGTCCTGTCTGTCTGAACCAGTTTTTCTTGTCTTTTTCCTACTGAGCATTTGGTGACCTGAACAAAACATGAATTCAATTGCAGCACAAGGAGAGCAAATTTAACAGTAGCTAGTTGATTGATGAAATAGTTGTGTAGTATATAGGCCTTACATGCTTGAGTTACTTGTTATCCATCCTCTATTCAAGGTGTAGAGTCATTTACTCCTGCATTTAACACATCACAGGTACGGGACACCTGAGAAGAGACTAAATGAGAATACTGCAATACAGCTCTGTCATCTCCTGCATCATTTGGGTGTACAGGCCACTTTCTTTCCACACACACACACGCACACACACATTTGAAAGATCATAGGAAAACACTGATTCATGCACTGAACGAGAAGTGCTGGACTGAACAACTCCACACCTGAAGTCGGTCCTCAGTCCAACTATTCGGAGTTTGTTAGTTTAGGATTACATGAAGAGAAGTGGAAAGAGTATCCTCATAACTAAGCAGAATACATAAACACACACACGTACACACACACAAAAGCACACGCACACGTACACACACAAGCATACACAAGCACATGCACACACGCACACACATGCAAGCACATGCACAGACTTAACACAGGTACAAAGCACATCACAAATACACAGAGAAGCAAACAGTTTACTGGAAGAAGTGATGGACATTTTTCTTTCTTTTAATTTTCTTGGGCTTCTTTTTCAATGAATAGATGGAAGTTTATTCAGCCTTTTGCTTTAGTTTGATTGTACAGTAGAGTAATGGGACTACTGGAATTATTTTCTGTTTTACAGATCATAGTTTTGTATGAAGATGTTAAAAAGTGGGCAAGTGTCGTAACACTGCCAGTTACTTGAATAGTTTGAATTTGAATTTGAAAACATTTCAGAAAAACGTGTGTGGTTCAGGTAAAAGGTTGGATTAAAATTAAAAGTTGTGTTCATGATTTGAGAATACTCACATTTAGATTTCATTGTACTCTTTACATGTGGGTAATACTTTGAATATGCAAACATATACATGTATAACAGTAGAAACTGTAGAAACATACTAAGAGAAAGTGTAAGTCCATTGTGTAAGTGATCAGGTATTTAAGCAGCTCTTTGAAACTGAAGATAAAAGTAGCAATATATCTCAGAGTGTGACACTTAAATTCTATTAATAAATCTTAAAGGATTAAAGGATGTAAGTTTGTGGCCAAAGCTGGTACTGCGTCCTTGTATGAAATACTGCAGGGCAGAGTATCCCCTCCACCAGACAAGAGGTCACCAGGTAGGCTGCAGAAATCAGATAGATGAAGGGCGCAACAGGCCAAAACACATAAGATACACACAATGACAACAAAACATCAGATGAGGGCTGCAGTTTATATGGGAAAGGGAATATTCAGGCTGGATTACTGTTGTCAGTGATAAAAGTATTTGGAATTACCATGATTACTCAATGTCTGTGACCAGTTCTTTTAACAACTATTTGAAAGAGACAATAGTAACAATACATCCTAATGTAGTGTGACACTTTTAATTGAATAAATAAATCTTTAAGTGATATAGAAGAAATGATTAGATTAGTGATTGCAGTTATTTCATTTTAAAGATTTTTTTTTTTTAAACTAGCCAATAATGTATTAAATAACCAATAATGTAATATGTTACTACATTGTTGGCATCAGGTTATTACATTATTGTTTCAGATATTTTCTTACATTTTCTTACATTACCAGCAAGTTATTACATTACTGGCTTTATTACATTAAAAATTATTACGTTATAGGCAGTTATAACATTATTGGCCATTATTACATTATTGGCTGCTATAGGGCATGTCATCACGAATCATATGAGTTGAATGTTTGTCTTGACCCCTGCTGAACCCCTGAGATTGAATCACCCAACCCCTGGGGTTCCATCGAACCCAGGTTAAGAATCACTGATCTAGATTGTCGTCACAATCTTCAGTTCATTTAATGCTTTATTTAAAACACAGAAGACAATCTTGAGCAGATCTTAAGCCTGATATCTGAGGTAATCATTATAATTACTGTACACAGACTGCTTTTCTCTTGGGCATGATGTGGGTCTATAGTCTAATATAGGGAGCGGTGTTCTTGTTGTGGTTACTCAGAAGCTAACAAACAAATGCTAACTAGCTCTGAACTTTGTGTCCGTCAGAGCCCCAGACATAGCCATTACCCGGCAGCTGAGCACTACTCGGAACCCGGCAGTGACCTGGAGGAGGGCGACAAGGAGAAGCTCCGACAGAACGGAGAAGTCAGCAATTCTGCTTTGGAGCCAGGAGAGGGCGCCCTCATGCTCTGCCCCACAGAGACGCCACAGGTGATCCCTCAAGGGTGATATGATGCATACGCGATACATCGGCCACAATACGATACATATCTCGATACACTTTTGCTTCAGTACAGTACAATATGACATACACCACGTTCCAAATTATTATGCAAATTGTGTTTAAGTGTCAAAAAGGTAAAATGTTTGAATGAATTTGTGAAACTCATGGATGGTTTTGTGTCTCAGGCTCTTTGGGTGAAATCAATCGCTGACTTCTGAGCCAATCAGTTTGCTAGTTAAGTCCAATTAAAGAAAAAGCGACTTAAGAAGGATGTCCCACATTATTAAGTAGAGCACTATTTTCAAACAAAAAAAGCATCTCTATAGTGCTGTAAAGTGTGAAATAGTTGAATAGCTTGGACAAAATATGAAAACCTTAGAGATTTCATGAAAACTTAGGTGTGATCATTGTACTATTAAGAGATTTGTAGCTGATTCAGAGCACACACAGATTTGTGCAGATAAAGGCACAATGAGGAAGGTTTCTGCCAGACAAATACATGGGCTTAAGAGAGCAGCTGCTAAAAGGCCATTACAAAGCAGCAGTAGTGGTGGATGGAGTGGTGGATGGAGTGGTGGATGGAGTGGTGGATGGAGTGGTGGATGCAGCGGTGGATGGAGCGGTGGATGGAGCGGTGGATGGAGCGGTGGATGCAGCGGTGGATGGAGTGGTGAATGCAGTGGTGGATGGTTAGTGGATGGAGTGGTGGATGGAGTGGTGGATGGAGTGGTGGATGGAGTGGTGGTAGATGGAGTGGTGGTTGGTTGGTGGATGGAGCGGTGGATAGAGTGGTGGATAGAGTGGTGGATGGTTGGTGGATGGTTGGTGAACTGCCCCCATGTCACAACAAGGCTGCGACGTCAGCGAGGAGGTAGAGTCATGTTTTGGGTCGGATTCATGGGGAGAGAGCTTTTGATTTCAGTAATATGCTAATGCTTCTGATTGAAAAATAAACAAATGACCATTTTCAGTTCTTTACAACAATAACATGATTTGAAACTCTGTTGTACTGAATAAGGCAAGGCAGGGCAAGTTTATTTGCATAGCACAATTCATACACAAAGTAATTCAAAGTGCTTCACAGAATAAGAAATACATTAAAATTACAATGCAAACAAATCAAAACATAAATAATCATAAAATTTTTAAATAGAGATGGGACATTAAATTGGAGAGAATTAGAAAGAAGAGTAGAGTGCAGAATGGAAAATGAAAACCTTTCAGTCACACACACATCTTAACAGAACCGTTTTTAGCCTGGATTCAAACAGAGTCAGAGTCAGAGAGGCCTGTCTCACATGTTCAGGAGACTGTTCCAGGTTTTAGCTGCATGAGTCCGAAATGCTGAGTCCCCGAGTTTAGTCCTGACTCTGGGCACCAGCAGGAGGCCTGTCCCTGAGGTCCTCAGAGTACGAGATGGTTCATGTGGCACTAACATGTCACATAAGTCGGGACAATGCATTTTAAGGGGACATTCAGGTATTACAGCCATCTCAGGCACACCTTTAAAGAAAAGAAAACAATACAGAGGAGAGGAGGAGGAGAAAAAAAAAGAAACAAGCCCCAGACCATGTTCCTGTGAGGAGCATAATGTGGGACAGGACCAGGACAAAAAAACACCTCCGCGACATAAGCACATAATCAAACACAGTGGAACATGAAGACACAACAGGAGAGGGGAGTGTGGGGTGCAGTTACAGGCAAAAACACTTTACAATACAAAAACACAATACAACAACAAAGGTGTGTGTGGGCCTGGAGAGTCGCTCCGCCCAGCATCACAATCCTAACTGCTATGGGGACGAACTTGATCAGGTCCCACACAGAGTCAGCATCTACAGGGGTCAGTTCGAGTGGGGGAGGGATGCAAGAGCGTCTCCCTGCCATGTTCATCAGGGGAGTTCAATCAATCAATCAAACTTTATTTGTGGAGCGCTTTTCATACAAAATGCAACACAAAATTGTTTTTTTCTTCTTAGAGTTTAGTTCTTCTCTCAAACAGAAAACACTTTGTTCCATCTTGTGACGTGGTAATACAGGAAATGCTCCACTGTGTTTTTAAACTCCGTGCACTTTCACTAGAATCCTTTGGATCATTTCAGCCCTGGTATTGTCCATCTCTACTGAACTAAAGGCAAAGTGTAGCTATTAACTTGAAAACTACCACTTCACAATGTCAAATAAAGCATTTTGAGCTTTGAGGATGTTGACACACAGCATTACTCAAACATGTGTGAAAGAAACAAAAGACACCTCAGGGTATGTTTTTGATGAAATAACGGCATTATAACTTTACTTAAAGCTCACAAGAATATATTTTGTGTACTATAGGACCGTTAGTGATAGAATTATTGTAAAACATACACATTTTTGGTGATTGATAGTTCTATAAACTCCAGATGTTTCTCTTTCACAGCTCTGTTGACCTTTGTGTGTGTTTGCAGGACACGCAGCGCTCCGACAGTGGGCCGTGCTCAAAGGGCGGCGGCGGCTGTTACTGGCTCAAAGGGACCACATACTCTGACATCGGCACACTGGCCTGGATGATCACCCTGAGCGATGGCTTGCACAACTTCATTGACGGCCTGGCCATCGGAGCCTCCTTCACAGCGTCTGTGTTTCAGGGCATCAGCACCTCTGTGGCCATTCTGTGTGAGGAGTTCCCTCATGAACTGGGTGAGCACAATCAGCAGGGTGTGCACATGGGCTATTGTCCACCACCTTCTCTTTCACAAACAGCAGTGATACATGCGGGATTAACACCTCATTTATACCAACTCCATTACAGGAGACATACGTTTGCCATATGGCAGTTTCACTTGTTCTTGAGTACATGGGTTAGCCATGTATCTTGTTATTATAAAAATCTTTATAAAAACACTTTCTTGTATAAACAGCATAATTGACTACATGTCCAACAGACAACACTGCAGGGAAATGAGGTTGTATGCTTGTAACCTACCTGTGCTGTAGGAGAGACTCTCGGCTGGGTGTGAGCTCTCCTCCAATCCTCTCCTCCTTTGCATATCCTTCTCTCCTCTGGCCTCTCCTCTGCTCATCCTCTGCTCCTATGTTTGCTGTTCTTTGCAACCAACCAACGTACTTTCTCCCATCGGCATCAGCAAGTGCTGCGTGGTTGCTCCTTGCGCTGCTAGAGGCATTGTGCACTGGCTTTTGTAATCATCCCACAGCTTTAGTTTACACATTAAATACTGAATATGTCTAGGAGAGACCTGAGCAAAGCTGAAATCCTCAAATAAAGTCATGCCCAGCTAAGTTGGCTAGTGTTGAGATCAGTTTCTGTCTTTGGTCTACAAGGAACAAGGAAATGAAAGGTTCCACCTTGATACAGTGAAATTCGACTGAAGACAGTCTGTGTCCACATTTACCTCCTGTGTAGCTATAAAGAGCTGGTAGAAATTCATTCATAAAAATAGACTCCTTGCCTCTGTGCAGTGGTGTAAACCATCTCAATTTACTTTTCACACATTCTAATTGTTACGGGAGACACATGGGTCTCGGACAAGAGGCGTAAATGAGGTGTTGCTCTCTCTAAATCATTTTGTATTGACAACAATCCAAAGTCAATAATTATTTATTTTAAATTAACACATTGAAGTGCACACAAGAGCCATGGCAATCAAAGTATAGCAGAGAGAGATACTTTAATGATCTTATGGAAAAGTCAAGTTTTGCTGAAGTAACAGTCGCTTGTCTCAGTCAAAGTCTCAGTGCAGTTTAACTGGAGGACTGGTCAGGGAGGGTCAGCAGATCCTGTGTCAGGGCAGTTTGAGAAGGGGAAGCATACCAAAAGTGTCCCTCCTCTGTGTCCTTCAGCCCAGCAACACAGCAGCATCCAGGGGGAGCCAGGTGAACATGGCAGGTAGAACAAGTCCTGGTTCTAACTCCGTTCTGTTTCAGCTGGTGATGAAATGGGTCATTCCCTTAAAGTATCTCCTGGAAGATCTTCTGCCACATTTGCTGCCACATGTGCAGTAGCTTGTAGCATCCTTAGCTAGCCTCTTGCACAGTCTTCATCAATACAAGAAAAACAAACAGCTTATTTCACACAGTCCAACAGTCTCTTACCTGTGGTTTTGAACGGGACATGCTACATTTCTTACTAAAATCCCATGATATGATGTTAAAAACTGAGCTTGAAAACAAAATGTATCAAAAACTGCTCAAAAGCAGCACAAACTGCATTGCCATGGGACTAAATACAAGTAAAAAAAATCAGACCCGGTCGGGCTGCTTTAAGACACACTAGACCAAAAAGATTCTTTAGGGAGCTTTGAACCTTGTTAGAATGTTACCTCATCGAAAACATACCTGGAGTTATGTTTTGTTTCATTCACCCATGTTTGAGTAATCCTTTATTAGTCTGTCTACATCTCCAAAGCTCAAAATGCTCTGTTCCACTTTGTGATGTCATGAAGCAGTCATTTTCTACTACCTTTTATCTTTTGTTTAGTAAGGATGGGCAATTCCAAGGCTGAAATTATTCAAATGATTCTAGTGACGGTGTATAGAGTTTAAAAACTATTACCACATGACATCACAAGCTCGAACAGAGCGTTTTCTGTTTGAGAGCCTAAATATGCAGACACAGCATATGCAAAACACAACTCCGGTTATGTTTTTGATGAGGAAACAACATTATAACATAGACCAGAACAGAGCGTAATACTTGTATGGGCTTTTTAAGCCAAATACATTTAAACAAGCATGTAACAGTAACAGTTCATCATGAAAATATCTATTCACCTACCTACTGGTGGTGTTCCAATACTAAAGATACTACAATACTGAGGAATACACTGTACGTATACCAGTTGTGTTCACATGAGGTTCTAGTTTCAAAACAAGTTCCATTTTGCTAGCATGTGATTTTGGATACTTGTGTTGCAGGGGACTTTGTGATCCTGCTGAACGCGGGCATGAGCATCCAGCAGGCGCTCTTCTTTAACTTCCTGTCGGCGTGCTGCTGTTACCTGGGCATGGGCTTCGGTATCCTGGCCGGCAACAGCTTTTCTCCAAACTGGATCTTTGCCTTGGCTGGGGGCATGTTCCTCTATATCGCCTTGGCAGACATGGTGAGCTCAGATCAGCACACTTTGTTAATCACCTCTTCTTTGCAGCAACTGGTGGTTCTGTGTGTGCATTACTGATACTTTGAGCCTAGGTCATCAACATGCTGATGTGTCGAGCCTGACTGACTGTATATTGTCCAGTTCTACATGTTTTTTTTTTGTCTTTTATCATGTCTTTGTCAATGAAATCTAAACCTATTCCCCAGGGGTGTGATGCTAACTGTAGGCACCACTTTATCTGAGGCTTGTTTTAACCCAAACAGACCAGAAAGTGCTGGTTTAGTTGAAACTACAACAGTTGAGTTGATTTGTGCTGTTAAACAAGTCTCTCACATACAATTACAGTCACATGCTAGCTCACAATAGCCAACAGTTTTTTAGTCAGAAAGATAATATTGTTATTGTCATAGAAAGTCAACAAAATTACATTTGGAGCATAAAACACTGCATAGTTCCAGTCTCACCTTTTTGTTGAAAGGAGAAGGCATGGAGTTAGTTGAAGATTTGTGAGTGAATGATGCCTTTAATTTGCTCGTTTTACTTAAATACCTTGTTTCTTACTACACCTGTGTAAAAAAAAAAAAAAAAAAAAAAAAAAAAGTACTGCATGACCTATCGAGCAGTTGTAGTCTTGTGGATGCAGTTTGGGTCAGTCAAGCTTTTGCCTTGCCCCCTTTTCAGTCGACTTTAACTCTGTCCATTTATATATACAGTCTAGGTCTATATAAAATAAAATGTGACAAAAATTCTATTCTTTTTTCTGGTTATTATACACACGTTTAAGTAATTTTATAACAACAAATACTTGTAAGATTCTCAAAATTACAATACTTTTTGAGAAGTTTGTAAAATTTCATGAACATAGGACATTATTTAACAGATTTATTAAATAAAGAAAAAGTCCCAGGTGGACAGTTAATATAACAGACCTTAAAAGATAAGACCACAGACCGGAGAGCATCCATGGCCATACCGGCCATACCGGCTCGTCAAAGCCTGATTCCGTCAGATCTCAGAAGCTAAGCAGGGCCGGGCCTGGTTAATACTTGGATGGGAGACCACTGGGAATTCCAGGTGCCACAGTGGGGCGCCAGTCCTCAAAAACTGTTGTTGTGTCTGTAGGCAAGACACTTCACTCGCATTGCCTAGTATGAAAGTGATGTGTGCATGGCAGGACTCCCTTGAAAAAGAGATTAGTAATCTCAATGGGACTTTCCTGAGTAAACAAAGGTTAAAAAAATTTGTTTTTTAAATCCATGATCCAACACGATCTCATTTGCAGACTTCTTCACCTGTCCTGGACATAGTACCCTCTTCTCTGCTGGTGTGGTCCTGGGAAGTACGGAGCTGAACCGGACAAAATTCACAGTTTTCCAGGGGGAAGATATGGGCAAATAATAGCCTTGTGTTTTTATATCCACTTTTGATCCACATTGGCTTTCTTATATTGTAGCTCTTTTTCATTTAGAAACAAAGAATTGCACAGGTCAAGTCTACGGCTCTCTCATACCACACCTGTTTAGACGTAGCCTAAATAATTTTTATTATAGGCTAGATCTCCTGATTTTAGGGCGATTGGCATGTGATGTGATTTGACACTTTGTATGTGAACACTGCATTAGGAGGTACTCTGGACTAGGGATGCACCAATCCATCTTTTTCAGTTTTCTCTCTTCCAATCCCTGATATCAACCAATACAAGTCTAGAGACATTTATTTCATTTATTTTTCAGACAGAACTGATCCTAATGTGTTATGTAGCTGTTTATCTCTCAAGTAACCACAAAACACATTTCTATAGCTAAAATTTCAAACATTATGGGATTTTCTGGGATATTGTTTGAACCAATATTTGGAGGCCGATATCTAATCCAGCAATTTTGTTGTATTATTGGCACCCATATCCAGTACCAGTATTGGTGCATCCCTGCTCAGAACATAAAAGGTTGAGCACCACCTTATTTTCTTGGTCTTCTATTCAAACATTGTAAAAACTATCATTTAAATGAATATGATTTTTTTTTTGTAGTTTCCAGAGATGAACGAAGTGAGTCTGGAGGAGGAGCGTGCAGGCAGCAGTAGCTTCCTTCTGACTTTTGCCATTCAGAATGCTGGTCTCCTCACTGGCTTCTCCATTATGCTGCTCCTCACCATGTACTCCGGACACATCCAGTTGGGCTAGCAGCACGGACCTGCCCCCGTGCCCCAGAAGAGCGGTGTGCAGCGGGCATGCACACTGGCTCCCAGAGGGGAGGTAACACAGATGTGTTAACATCACACAGTGCTACAAAGCCACAGAAGAGCAAGGGATCCAAGCATCGACAGTGTTCATGATACTTGCTGTTTGTATCTTTTTGGTTTGTTTTTTATGCAAAAACTTGTATGAAAATATCTGGAGTTAAAAGAAACTGGAACTACAGCATATACTTGATATTTGGTATTTTTATCACATTGTGTAAAAAATGATACTAATTAGAGGTGGGACAAGATTGCCACAACTACAAGAAAAGACACGTGGTTGGGTCCATGAGAATGAGACAAGATGAGGTTTTGACATGGTTTATAATAAATCAGCACAGCGGTTCAGTTCACAGTTTTGGCCTCATTAGTTTTACTTTTACTTAAATATATTTGAATATTTTTCTCTGAATGTAGCAGGTTTTTTTAGATCTACACAGCTTCTCATGAAATGTAATTGGGTACCATTTGACCCCTATTTTGCCCAGTCCAAATGTAAACGCATGAGAAAAATTATCTTGTGAGATTTTTTTCCCTTCAGCACACAGTTTTGTCTGGCCAGATCTTGTGGCACATGGTCTTGTCCATAGACTGCATTCCATGTAGGAAGTAAGTATGGGTGCACTTCAGCTTCACTGTCTCCCATTGACTTTAAATTGATAAAAATTCACCTCTCTCTCTGTACCTACAGAAGTGACCCTCATCATTTTGGTCATAAAATGATCATATAAACTCACTCTCCATGATCCTGATATTTTTTATTTCACCATTTTTTCCTAGTGCTAGTATAGAACTGACTCCAAATTCATTCATGTAACTGCTAACCTCATGGGCTTCATTGGGCTGGAGCTGAACACTGTGGGTGATGTCACACACCCTTAGTTTACGTTCGATACAGTCTATGATCTTGTCCTATTCCTAATTACTTCTGTATCCAAATGTTGCTGTTCTCATGGGCTACAGTGGCCAGTATGTATGTAGTCAAGAGTCAAATTCAGGGATCTGATTTTATATAAGTGCAATGCTCCCCTACAGAGCAAATCATCCCAAAAGCCATGAAGAAAATGGTGTTAATGTTGTCTTTTATGTTGACCATAATGATGGTGAATCAGGAGATGCTATTTACATTGACATAGGACTTGAGCGATAGGTCTGTCACCATGACTTATCGACTTATCCTACAATAAATAATAGCTGGAACAATAATTTTTGGAGGTCAATATCTAGTGCGAGTACTTTTTCATGTGGACACTAAGGGGGAATTTGTGTTATTTTTCTGTACTTAGACGATATTTGAGCTAAAAAGGTTGGAGGAATAACTTCTATAAACACATTTACACATACAAACTAACTAACGAGCCACTCACACCCACTATTTTCTTACTAGGCAATGTGTGTGAAGTGTCTTGCCTAAGGACACAACAATGTTTTTTGCCACTGGTGCCCCACTGTGGCACCTAGAATTCCCAGTGGTCTCCCATCCAAGAACTAGTCAAGCGTGGCCCTGCTGAGCTTCTGAGATCTGACGAGATCAGGCTTTGACAAACCGCTAGAGAAGTGTTTGATATCTGCCTTTAGTTTATTTCATCTTATTTACTATACATATCATAAACTGGATAAATGGACATAACTAACCTGCAAGCCGCATTCCAAATAATAAAGAGCATGGGCACGCTTCCGGCTCAATCATGTTTTTATTTAGCTGTTATGCTATGAGTGTCAAACTCCTGTAGTCCACTTCGTCGTACAGTCTACGGTTACATGTGCTGCTCATGTCCAACTAGGAACTAAAATGATTTTTTTTTTAAAAACTAAACAGAACTAGGCAAGATTTATACTGAAATATAACAATGTTAACTTGGATTAGATTAGCAATATTTTATTATCCTGAAGTTCTACTACAATACTACAATAAAATAAATTAATTGTATTGATGCATTAATTTAATTAATGTTAACTCAGTTTTGGTGAGATGAGTAGTCTCACCTGTCATATGCACTTTAAATCTACATGAATCATAATAAACCTGTGATCTAGGCTCTAGAATTGTAACAATGTTTTGACATTGTGCCCATTCCTATGGCGGTTCTCCCTGGCGAAAAGTACAGTAGATAATTCTGGGTGTTTTATCACTGTTGTGCATAATTATTCCTGTCATTTTAATCAAACTTAAGTGGGACCAAAGGAGCTTTAAGAGAAAATGTTACATCTTTTCTATGGATTAGATGATTTTTTTTTTTATATTGTATGATCAATAATTGTTTTTGCTAACCATTTCCCTACAAAATGATTAATTCTAACACTTAAAATGTCAAAATCCTGTGTATCAAAGCCCTTTCGCACTTGCTTGCCTTCACAGTGTGGATGACTGACAGGCACTGAGGTGGAGGTTTCAGGGGCCACAGCTTTGTAAATAAGTGTATCCAGTTAAAAAGGACTGATGTGAGAGCCATTTCAGTGCTTAGAAGATTTCTATTACTGGCCCTGTTTGTGTGTGCCCACAACCTATTTTGTATTATGTGTTATCAAATTATGACGTTTTAGAATAAATGAAAAATGAATTAAATTGACTTTATAAAATATGTTGTTAATTTACTTGCTTTTCTTTTGATGATTAAAAAAAGTGTTTCATTGTGTTACATGTATATGTATATGAGGAAAGGCTGGGGAACATTTTTCTGTTCAAAATGAGCTGGATATAGTGGCTGCATATCATAAGATTAGAGTTCATAAAGCAAAATGGTGCCAAACTTTTGTTCTTTTAGATTGTTATATTATCACAATAATCCACAACCAAGAGCCCATTTCTCCTGATTAGTTTTAGTTTATTGTTTGTTTTTTTTCCTTGTCAGTTGACACTATACAGTAAACACATTCTGAGCTTCTGGAGCTCTTATTTTGGTACATTTTGAATTTGCATATTAGTTAAATATTTAGTTTCATCTGAAACATTTAACTTTAACATCTATATTTATATTTAACATTTATATCTAAATACCCTCCTGTGGGCTCACCACCTGCAGAGGGGTTATTGGGCAGTAAACTGGCCCCGCGACCCAGCCGGAGTAAGTGGGAGAAGATGGATGGATGGATGGATTTATATCTAAATTTAATTTTTAGATTTACATTTAACATCATATTTATATTATATATTATATATTATATATTATATATTATATATTATATATTATATATTATATATTATATATTATATATTATATATTATATAGTCAATGGTCTTAAACCACTTTGACGGAATGCCCTCACTGTCCACTAGAGGCATAAGAGTTTTTTATTTCTACTTGTACTTCCGTAAAAACAAGAGCCTACTTCCTGTTTTCACGTCTGCGCAGAGAAGTCTTACAACTGAAGGTAACAGCAGGTTTATTTCTATATTTCACTCTTTTTTCTTTCACATTTGCGCTCTGCTTCCTTATCCTGAATAAGAGGAGTGGTTTCGCGTCAACGTCAACCATTTGTTCTTAAAAATATATAATGTGAATAATTAATTAAATTAAACTACAACGTCAATGTCATTAGCACGTTGGATTGGCTGTTACTCTGTAAACTTGTGCATATGATGGCTTTCATGTTTTTCTAATTCTGACTTGTCTGGTGGGTTAGTGCCTGTGGCCAGTATTTATTATACCTTTACATCAGTTTAAGGTGCATTGTGTAACTTTTCAGGTGAAGGATCCCTCAATTTATTTTCTACATGGAGATGTTGTTGCTTTGTCTGGAATGTTTCACGTTATGGTATTAAACCTTCTATCTCCATGGAGACCAAACCAGATCAAGTTACAGGTCAGATTTGTGGAGAGGCCACCCCGATCACAGTCAGAATATCTGTTTCTAGGTACTGTGGAACATTCCAGGCAGAGCATCTCCATAGAAGCAAGTAGGTGACGGACCCCCACCCAAAAAGTTACATAGTGCACCTAGTGGCAGTTTGTGGGGGGAAAAGTACTAACATGGAAGTATCACTGAATTCTAAAATTAGAATCTCTCTTCAGTGGTCTCCAACCTGTAGCTCGGGAGCTTTCTTTAAAGCCCAACTTTGTGGACTAATAAATGGACAATGCTTTACGTTTTACAGGCATCTAACTAAACCCAAAGGCTCGCCTTCTTTCTTATAATCATCTCAATTTCTTGTGGCCACTAAAATGAGTAGCTCTCTGGCATTTTTGTTTTGTAAAGGAGCTCACCAGAGGAAAAAGGTTGGAGCCCCCTGCTCTAGTTACTTGAAGTCATGTCATCAATGTAGAAAATTCTATCTAAAATGCAGAAACAATTTACGCACAAGGAAGGCATTTTAAACCCTCCTTAAATTGTCTGCCTCAAAGATTTTGTCATTTATTTGCAAATAGTCAAATGAGTATGTAAAATTATGGTTGCTACGTAACAGTTATGGAATTAGGAAACTAATTTGAAAGTACTAGGATTACACTTGTGAATCACAAGTACTAATATTTTCTGCAAACTCACCCACTGACTTCAACTTTCTGCTGTTGTCCCATATAAAATCAAATTAGTAGTCGACTCATTTTTGTTCGACTAAGACTTCATTTACCAATTCATCATCTATATGCCTAAAGCCCTACAGCCCTTCCCCCAAAAAAGCCTTTGCTGATTGGTTGGTTGAGTTAAATTCTGATGTTTGGGCAGGTGAGACACACAGCTGAAGGGGGGTATGGCGGGTTTCCCTGTACCGCTCGATGAGCAGCAGGTCACAGAGTTTGACAGCTCAGGTCTGGAACACACACTGCCCGCTTTGGTAAGTGCTGCATATTATCACACTTAAACACCATTATCACATCACTACATCAGAACCACACCATCACATTATCGCAATACACCATCACATTTATGACGCCACATCATCGCATTATCACACCCATCAGTTTACCCCATCACATTACACCATCACATCACCATCACATTTCCACAAGACTACATCACCACCACACATTACATGATCACACCTTGCCTGCTGTGCCACAGCCAGGGACAGACACACACTGCAGCAGCACATTGTGTTCTCTGTTTAGAAGGTGATCTGCTGCAGACTATTTGAGTCAGTCCCCTCGGGCAGCAGGTTTTCATGGTTTCACTGTTGCCTTGAGACAGAATTGAGTCACTGTAAAACATTCAGTGGCTTTTAATGAGGTAAAAATATATAATGGGTCAATTATTGCATTTATATATCGCCTCTCAATACCCCCAAAGCACTTTGCAGAACATGACTGATTCACTCCACACACTGTGGTAATCTACTATTGCAGCCACAGCAGCCCTGGGACAGACTGACAGAAGCGAGACTGCCAGTCTGCACCATCGACCATCTGCACTCCTTTTTCTTACTAGGCAATGTGAGTGAAGTGTCTTGCCTAAGGACACAACAACAGTTTTTTGACACTGGCACCCCACTGTGGCACCTGGTGTCCCAGCTGTCTCCTATCCAAGTACTACCCCGGCCCGGCCCTGCTGAGCTTCTGAAATCTGACGGGATCAGGCTTTGACAAGCTGATATGGCTCTTATTACCTTAGTTTGCTTTAAAAGAAAATTGAACAGTGGTTGGTTATTGGTCATTGGCCGATAACAGACAAGCAGATTTCACAGGAAATAAGCAATTATGAGCATCCCCTGTCCTTAGATTCGATAGACTTTATCACCTCTAGGGCTGCAGCTAGGGCAGCGATTATTACAGTAATCGATTATTCTGTCGATTATTTTGTTCGAATAATCGAGTAATCGTTTGTTATTGTCGTGTCTACTTTGCACATGTTAAGTACACACCACGTGTATTGACAGATACACGTGTTTTGGACATGAAAAACGTAATTATCTCTGGGCTAAGGTTGACTTACCTCGCGGTTTCTTTTCCACTTGATAACATTATCACAGATCACATCACTACATCACTATCACACACCACATCACTACATCACTACATCACTACATCACTATCACACCATCACATCACTACATCACTATCACACATCACATCACTACATCACTATCACACATCACATCACTACATCACTATCACACATCACATCACTACATCACTATCACACCATCACATCACTACATCACTATCACACCATCACATCACTACATCACTATCACACCATCACATCACTACATCACTATCACACATCACATCAACTGCATCACTATCACACTGTCACATCACCACCCCACCAACCACATCATCACATTATCACATCGCCACCACACAATATGCACAAGTCATTTTTTACTAAAATGTTTACACGAAAGACGTTTTATTAAAAAATGACTTGAAAAGCCAAAAATGAAGTTTCTAGACTAATTCAATTTTGATTGTAATAGTGTCATGTCCCTATCTTTTGCGTGGCAGCATCCCAGGAGGATCACTGAGCGGCTCTTTCTGCCGTACACCCCCCCACCAGCAGAGGGCTCTATGGCTGAATTGGAGCAGTTCCTGGAGCAGGCCCGGTTCATCACTGAAGACCTGGAGTGGCTGCTGGCCCTGTCTCATGACCTCTTCTGGTGTCAGGTATCCCCAGCTAGTTCCAAATACATCAAATTCTATTTCCTAGGCCCTAGCTCCTTTACCTTTGGAGCTACATCACGGGGTCAACCATAAGAGTTCTAGACAGAGAGGAGAAGGAGCTTCAGCTGTGTTTGGAGAATCTGACCATCCTAACCAGCAACGGGAGCAACTGAGACGCCATGTGATCCTAGACCCCACAAAACGGGTTACAATAAGCACTCCTCATTCTCCTCTACTGCTCTAGTTTTAATGCAAATGCATAACAGTGTACATGAATTACCTCGGTGTTTGCGCATAGTACCTGTAAACATGACTCTCAACGTCTCGACACGCCCATGTAGAAGAGAATACATATATTCTCCTGCAGCCTCTGCTCTGTACCAACTAATATTCCAATAAATCCTGTCCTTTATCCATTTGCGGGCTCCCTCCACCTGGTGGACAGTTCACCCTTATGACCATATGCATGCCTCTCCAGTCCAGGCCTCTCTTGTGTCTCTGTTGTAGGTGGTGTTTGATGAGTCCTTGCAGAGATGTCTGGATTCATACTTGCAGCTATCCCCTCGTGGTTCAGATGTGCCCGGCCTCCCCTCATCTCCTGCCCTGGCGGAAGTCCAGAGTGCTCTGCACAGAGCCGTCTTCATGACCTTTCTCAGGATGGCCACTTACAAAGAGTCAAAGGTGAGTAGTGTTGTATCTTGTTACAAGATACAACAATGAAGACAAAAAATAGAAGCCATTTTCATGTTTCATTTTTAAATAATTAGAATTTCTTTATCTTTGCACAAGCTCTAGTTCTTGTTCTGATACAAATCATACCAAAACCTTTCAGGAAAGCTAAAATTTTGTCCTTTTAATGTGACTTTTTTGTATCAATACATGATACATGAGTATCTAGTTTCAATATTAGTTTTAGTATTGATTATATTAGATATCAGTAAAATCAGATTTTACTAATAATATCTGTTTTTCGATACTTTTGACTACCCTAAAGATGAGCACAACTACAAACTCAGACCAAAACACTGTTTTTAATATTAACATATTTTTTCTAGGAGTATATTACATTTGAAATGTTATTGTGACTATGATTGTGTAGATATACTGCTTGATGGAAACAGCACAGAGTAAGATTCAGTGAAATGTGTGGAATCTTTTGTCCAGTTGACAAAATTGAATTTCTCCTTTGTCAATGATTCAGTGAAATGTTTTGATAACTTGATGGTTTATAAAGTTTCAGAAACAGATTTTAAATAAAATTATAAGTCTTGTGGTCATTGGTCACCAGAGAGCTGATCAATGCTGAGCTTTCAAACATTTAATATTCAAAATTAACAAGACATGTACTTCCTGAACCGTGAGAGTGGGCGGTCACTGCTGAGCTTGATTTTTGTCACCCCTCTGTGTGTGTGTGACCCATGTGTTTTCTCATATCATTTTGAGAAACGCTTCCCTGAGCAGCTCATAAGCTGACATCTCTACTCTGTTCCCCTCCGTAGGAACACTTCCTCACTGCATCTGCCTTTAAGGAAATCATCTATGACAACTTTCTGTTTGACATTCCAAAGATCATGGATCTGTGTGCTCTCTTTGGAAAGGGAAATAGTCACCTTCTGCACAAAATGATCGGTAAGGTCCTGAACATGCTAAATGAAAAGCCTTCAGAGAAGCAGAACATTAACCCCTAACCCACTGTGCTGGCAGAGAACATCTTCACCCAGCAGCCATCCTACTACAATGACCTGGAAGAAGCCATTCCCACTGTGTTACAGGTATACTATTACTCCTACCAACAAAATACTGCAACCAGTACATAAACTTAACTTGGCACAACTGCCTCTTTACCTGGGATGCCACTTTTGGCCAAGTAAGTAAATTAATAAGACAGAAATTGAGTCGCTCAGCAAGATGGTGCTGTCATTGGCATTTTCACGAGCAAGAACCATGCCACAACAGTGGTATATGATAAAGATTACTGATGATATGGATATGTGGTGGCTGGGTAGAGACTCTAGATGGGGGAGGGGGGGGGGGGGGACTGACTCAGGGCCTCCTTCCTTAGATGGTGAGGTCCTTGGGCTGAAAGATAAACCTGGGGTGGGATGAAGGGGTTGAGAGAGCAATGACATACAGTGCTGTTGAGATAGGCTTTAAAAAAAAGGCTTCTGGGTAATTAGAGGGGTGGTGGATGTGCTGGAGAGGAGGAGGAGGAGGCGAAGTCCGACCCCTGAATCTCAGTTAATCATATGAACACCATTATATGTGAGAAGAGACATGCATTATATTTTGTCCTATAAACTGTGAAATCCTTTATTTTTCACACATCTTCACATGGTCACTGTAGCTACGTTTACTTGAACATACAGGCCGTAGTTGGATCCATTTGTATGAAACAGTGTGTACTTTGGTTTCTGTGGTGCTCCATGTCAGTCCATCTCCACTCTTCATACAGTCTAAAGGGAGCACTTGTTCTTGTAGGTGTTTGAGAGCATACTGGAGCGCTGTGGCCTGCAGAGTGGAGGTGCTGCAGCTGTGGAGCCCATGAAGCTGAGTGCACACAGAGGGCCAGATCTCTCCAGCATGGACCAGCAGGTGAGGGGGCCGCCAACACAATGATGACATGTAATTACATGGTTTAAAGGCTGAAGTTTTTGGAGTTGGGCTGCATGTTGTTACATTGTTGTTTACTTACTGCTGCATCACCAAATTTTCAAACCACATAAGGAGAAAGTAGGATTTTAAGATTTGTCTGCTATAGTTCTAATCTATGACACCCATGGATCATTATGCTATTATGTGCACATTTTAAATCTAAATATTAATTGAAAATTACTTAATAAAGGAAACAAATCCGCTGATTTCTGTTACAAAATTGCAGTGCCGTAAACATCATCACAACAAAGAGCTGTGAAGTTGTCAACACTTCTAATAAATTGCTGAACATCTTGCTAGATCATGCTAGAGAGTAGTGGACTTTTTTTAATTCTTTTGTACTAAATGACTACACAACAACTAAATCCTACACCAATTAGGAAAATAAATTTGGAGAACAGAGTAAGTCATATATTGGTGGCAGTGAAAGCTGGGGTAACAAACAACTATGAAATGGTTAAAAGCTCTGAAAAGTTGATTTTGCAGTTGATTTTTCTTGGTATTACTACTACTAGCATTAAAACACTTCGGCGGAAGTAGTTTTAAAAAAAAAGCTGTGTGCATTTTGGCAATGGAAGTGGCATTGTCCCCCATTCATTCTGATTGATTCAGACCGAACACGGACAGAAGAAGATGGAGATTAAAACATTTCCAGCACCAAAATGTCTAGTTGTTCTGTGTGTGGTTGTCAAAATTGATATTCTATCAGCGGACTGAAGTTTTGAAGTTTTACTCACGGATTGCACAAGGATCTGGCAGTCGGACACCATCTGTCAAAATTGGCTTGTTGAGGAAATATTCTCGATCTTTTGATGATAATCCTTTCACAGAGCTTGACAAGCCGCTAAGTTCTGCTGTACATCTGTTGCCAAAATGTGCAACCGAGTCTACGTCATCACTGTTTACGAACACTAAAAGGGTCTATTGCATAAATGTAAAGAAAAAAGTTAAATAACTAAATATGTTTTATATTTTTAATACAAATTCCTCAAAATATCCACTCGTTGCTTTGTGGACAACACTGCAAACCCTTGGCCTTCTGTCAATAATCTTTTTGATAAAGCCACCTGAAATGGTTTTCACTTCACAGCTGTGTCTTGTCAGGGTCAAGAAATGCCCTGGATGCAAACCAGGGTTTAAAGCAAAGAGGGCTATTAAAAACAAAAGAAAGTTGTGTCCATATGTGTTCATCCATAGTTTAGATGCTTACAGTGAGAATCTATGATGTAAATGGTAGGAACAATTAAAATGAAAATGTGTGTCCAAACTTTTGACTTAACTCTACTCTGAAATCTGAGTTTCCACTAGGACTGACCTGCAGGAGTTTAAGATGCCTTGGACATGTACACAGGAGATACAGGAGTTCATATTAGATATACCAGTATATTGTCAAAAAGAGCTGTGGGAGGGTTTCTAGTACCGGTAAATGTAAATTACTTCATATTAGAAAAAACACCTAAATTGGCCCAACATATCACTCCAAAACATGACAAAAAACGTGAGAGAGATACTTTATTGATCCCAGGAGAAATTCAAGTGCAGAGAACTGCAATTTTTCAGTAACATTTCCACTGCGCTGTTCAGGTAGAGTCAGCAGATCTGTGTCAGGGCAGAGGAAGAGGCCTCCGCTCTGGTGTTTCAGTTGGTGATGAAATGGTTCATTCCCTCAGAGTGTTATAGCCTCTTGCCACACGGCCTCCTGTGGTCTCCATGGATACAGGACACTGTCTGTACTGTGAATGTGACCTTTTTGCTATAGAGAATCAAACGTGTATCTAATTTCAGTACTAGTTTTAGTGTCAGTTAGTGTCTGATTTTCACTACTTGTGACAATCCTATGACTATGTTTATGTGCAGGAGTTATCTGACCTGCTTCTGTACCTGTGTGACTCCACCAGCACCATCCATGCCTTCCTGGAGATTTTCCCACAGGCCTGCTCCAGCTTCTATTCCCATGGCTTCCTCAGCAGGTACACACAGCCCCCCTCTCCACAGGTACCACCAGTACACTGCCACATACTGATCTGCTTGTATTTTGTGACAGGCTGAGCTCCTTCTATGAAAGCGCTGTGCCAGAACTGGAGAAGGCAGCCAGGAAAACAACATTTGATGACAAAGGGTAAGTACCTTTCTGGGTTTAATCAGCCACCCTCCCCTATCAGAAAGAAAGTGATTCACAAATATGCAAACTAAGAATTTGCTTTGATCAAATGGTGCATTAAACACTAAAACATTAACATTAAAGCTGGGCTACCTAATTTTCAAACTGTGAAAAATTAAGTATGCATTGAAATCTGTGGAACTAGCAGTAGTTCCTAGCTCAAATTTTAGACCTGTGTCCCATTTGCTGTTCCTGTCCAAGGTTTTGGAAAAAAATTGTTTTCATACAGTTACATTCTTTTCTGGAAAACAATCGCATTTTTGAAAAAATCCAGTCTGGCTTCAAGACACAACACAGCACCACATCTGCACTGCTCAAAGTGCAGAATGACATTCTTTTATCCCTTGATGCAAAAAAGCCTGTGCTGCTAGTTATGTTAGACCTTACTGCAGCGTTTGACACCGTGGACCATTCAGTCCTCCTAACATGTCAGTAGTTTAGGTCATATTTAACAGATAGGACATTCTCTGTTATGATTGGTGACCTCTCCTCCTCCTCAGCCCCTTTGACCTCTGGTGTGCCACAGGGATCCATTTTGGGCCCTGTTCTATTTTCCCTGCACAGGTTGCCTTTAGGTGCAGTTATCTCAAATCCTGTCAAATGTGTCCTTCCATCTGTATGCGGTACAAATCTACCTGCCCTAATTCCTCTGACAGTCTGGATTCCATCAACAGATGTTTAGACGATATTAAACTGTGGCTGTCCCAGAATTTTTTCTGTTTGAATGAGGGCAAAACAGAATGCATTGTGTTTGGAACATCCAACCTGCCCATTATCTCAGCTCCTGGTCTTGTTGCTTTGGGCCCCTACTTTAACCACGTTGTCAAAAATTTGGGGGTGAAATTGGATCAAATTTGATCAACAAATAGATTCTGTGGTCAGAACAAGCTTCTTTCAGCTCCACCTCCTGGCAAAGGTTAAACCCTTCTTGAGCCGTGGTGACCTGGAGAAAGCTATCCATGCCTTTGTTAGTTCCCGCATAGACTACTGTAATGCACTCTATGTGGGGATTAATCAAGCTGGTCTTCACCGTTTACAGCTCGTGCAAAATGCTGCAGCCCACCTGCTCACTAACAGTCGGAAATATGACCACATCACCCCTGTCCTGTACTCCTTGCACTGGCTCCCTGTCCAGTTCAGAATCCATTTTAAAATTTTGATGTTTGTTTTTAATGCAGTCAGTAGTCTTACACCTTCCTACTTGTGTGAGATTTTGACCCCTCACCAATCCAGCAGAGCTCTATGATCTGCTGGGCAACATCTGCTGGAGGTCCGCCATTCCCGGTGCCAACAGTGGGGTGATTGTTCTTTTGCAGTGGCCGGGCCAAAACTCTGGAACTCTTTGCCCATTGAGTTACGTTCCATCACTGACCTGCCTTTGTTCAAAGCCAAACTTAAAACCTACTTATTTAAAATGGCTTTTATCTCTTAGTGGCCCTATGACACTTTCTTTATTTTAATTGGTGTAATGTGCTTTGTTGACATATGTGTATGATGTTTATTGTTTTTTATCTTGTCTTATTGCTGTACAGCACTTTGGTCAGCTTTGGCTGTTGGAAGGTGCTATAGAAATAAAGTCTGATTGATTGATGTGCCCTACATGCGTCCTACATGCGTCCTACATGCGTCCTACATGCGTCCTACATGTGTCCTACATGTGTACCACATGTGTACCACATGTGTCCTACATGCATCCTACATGTGTCCTGTGCTGTTGCAGGTTTCAGATGGAGCTGTGGCTGCGACTGTCCCACTCGTGTCGGAGGATGGTGGACACAGTTCACCTGCTGCTGCACCACACCTGTCTGCAGCCCATTCTGGAAGGGTGAGCTCCACCTACACACACTCAAGTCATCCTGCACAACACACCTGGGCATTTGTCATGTAGTGTTGTCATAATACTAAAATTTCAAACTCTATTGTGATACTAAGGAACAGACTTGATATTCGATATTATTCCGATACCACAATCATCACAATCAAAGAAAACACTGTTTAGAATATTCTCACAAAATTGAATCAAAACAGCTGGATTCATTTTCACCCAGTGTTTTGCTGCTAATCTAGCAGCGTCTTCTGGACTTTGTGCGTGTGACTGTGGCTCACACCAGATGCAGCAGTGGGGCTAACCAGCATCAGCCCCAGGTTGTTTTCTCCACATTGATTCAACCTAGAGTGTGGCAGTGACTGTTGGGAGAAAACCACCTGTCCTCTGGGCTCCCAAAGTACTGCTCATCAAAATGTACTTTACACAAATATTGATTCAGTGTATGCAAACAACTATGGTTCAACAGGATCTGTTTCCCAAGAACATATTAACCCAGTAGGAAAATAGTATGACAATTTAAGTATCTAACTCAGATCCTTTGCATTTTAGAAATATTGTATTGATCTTGAGAGAAATTGAAGTTGTTGTTTTTTTGCCCACACAGAGGAGATAACATACAGAAGTGTGCAGAAGAGCTCCTCCAGAATTTCACCTCATTTTTACCTGAGAAAAGGTACCACTCCATGGCTCACTAAATTAAATCAAAGTGAAGTATTTGTGGTAATAATGTTTGGGTTTTGTCAGGTTTTTGTGTGACTACAATGAGCAGTTCCCCATTGTGGATGATATCAGCCTCCTGCAGCAGGCCCTCCCGCTCATGTATCCTCCTCATTTCAAGCATGCTGGATGTACACTGTGTCACATTAGTGTTTTGCCTGGAATGCTCTACTGTCGGGCTTAAAAGTGATCTGTCTTCTTTGAGATAAGCAATGATTCAAACCATTTACACCTACGACCACCAAAGAAAAAAATAGCTCCACCAGACTTTAATAAGCCTCACGCTTGTTATGTGCTTCACAGGATTGTCGAAGCCTCTGAGAGTGCTATACTGTAGTCATTATTCATTCACTCCACACTATGTGGTTTTAAGCCACTAATGTAGCCACCCCTGGTCTGGGGTAGACTGACTGAGGTGAGGCTGCCACTCTGCTCCATCCTTTTTCTTATGAATGGCAAAATCAGTTTTCCACACAGGCTCAGTTAGGCATAGGTATGTTTTTCTTTTAACTAAAATATGAAAATATTTCCTGAATCAAATGTGTTCAGTGATGAAACAAGGACGTCATACCTGCTTGAGGGTGTGCAGAGTGCTGTGGACAGTGTAGGGACAAGAAGACCGGAGGCCCCATCCCAAAAGAGGGAGCATAACCTATGGACACTCACCCAACAAGCACAAAAAGCACTAGGACAACCAGGGGCACAACCAAGACAACAAGCAGCGGGACATCCAGCAGCACAGAACTCAGACGGGCCCCATAGGAAACATGTGAGTAACTGCTCAGCCATGCTGAAAGGTCAATAGGGCTTCACCATGATTACCATTATTACCTCAATAACATTGCAGTGTGATATAGGCCTAAACATTATCCAAGCCTTATTACAGGTACAGTGGCTCCAAAACTTTGTAAAAAGCATCCATCTGAAGGGATCACTGTACTGACCACTGGTCTGTAACATGTGGCACTAGGTGAAAAAAAGTTTGGACATCCCTGTCTTAAACATTCAGGCACTGTTGCTGTTATACAGAAACCAGTCCATGACAACCGCTTTCATTCCATGGCAGTAGAAGCTTAAGTGTGTGTGCGTGTGTGTGTGGTCAGGTGTGTCCACTGAGCACTGCAGAGCTGGACTCGCTGCTCTCCGCTGTCAGGGACCTGCTGCCTGACCTGGGGGAGGGTTTCCTGCTGGCCTGCCTGGAAGAGTATGACTACAATTCTGAAGTAGTCATCAACAACATCCTAGAGGAGCGTCTTAGCCCCAGTCTGAGCTCGCTGGACCGCTCCATGCCAAGGTAACCCTGGCTGGTGCTGCTGACAATGCTGCTTCATTTCTATTCTCTGTCCTCGATTCCTCATTCCTCAATCTTTCAATTGTGAATCAAATGTGCCATATTAAGTGATGTCATGGCAACATGAGCGGGGGCAAACATGAGATGAAATAATCAAGCTTCATTTGTCAAAAATGTATGTTTAACTACAAATATATCAAATATCATCACCAGTGTGTTTATCTCACCAACTATTGGTCATCACAAACGCTAGCTCCCCCTAATCATATGTATGTATTTATACGTATGTATACATATACATACATATGTATGTATTTATACGTATGTATACATATACATATACACATACACATACATATACAGTATCTCACAAAAGTGAGTACACCCCTCACACTTCTGCAAACATTTAATGATAACCTTTCATGGGACAACACTGATGAAATGACACTTTTATACAATGTAAAATAGTCCATGTACAGCTTGTATAACTGTAAATTTACTGTCCCCTCAAAATAACTCGACGCACACCCATTAATGTCTAAACTGCTGGCAACAAAAGTGAGTACACGCTTAAGTGAAAATGTCCAAACTGGGCCCAAAGTGTCAATATTTTGTGTAGCCACCATTATTTTCCAGCACTGCTTTAATCCTTTTAGGCATAGGGTTCACCAGAGCTTCACAGGGTTCCACTGGGATGCTGTTCCACTCCCCCATGACGACATCACAGAGCTGGTGGATGTTAGAGACATTACGCTCCTCTACCTTCCATTAGAGGATGCCCTACAGAAGCTAAATGGGGTTTCGGTCTGGTGACATGCTTGGCCACTCCATCACCTTTACCCTCAGCTTCTTTAGAAAGGCACTGGTCACCTTGGAAGTGTGTTTGCGGTCGTTATCATGTTGGAATACTGCCCTGCGGCCTAGTTTCTGAAAGGAGGGCTCTGCTTCAGTATGTCACAGTACATGTTGGCATTCATGGTTCCCTCAATGATCTGTAGTTCCCCAGTGCCGGCAGCACTCATGCAGCCCCAGACCATGACACTCCCACCACCATGTTTGACTGTAGGCAAGACACACCTGTCTTTGTACTCCTCACCTGGTTGTCACCAAACACGCTTGACACCATCTGAACCAAATAAGTTTATCTTGGTCTCATCAGACCACAGGACCTGCTTCCAGTAATTTATGTCCTTAGTCTGCTTGTCTTTACCAAACTGTTTGTGGGCTTTCTTGTGCTTCATCTTCAGAAGAAGCTTCCTTCTGGGACAGCAGCCATGTAGACCATTTTGATGCAGTGTGTGGTGTATGGTCTGAGCACTGAAAGACTGACCCTCCACCCCTTCAACCTCTGTAGCAATGCTCCAGCACTCGTATGTCCATTTCCCAAAGACAACGTGTGAATATGATGCTGAGCACGTGCACTCAACTCCTTTGGTCGACCATGGCGAGAACTGTTATGAGTGGAACTTGTCCTGTTAAGTCGCTGTATGGTCTTGGCCTTGGTGCTGCAGCTCAGTTTCAAGGTGTTGGTGATCTTTTTATAGCCTAGGCCATCTTTATGTAGAGCAACAACTCTTTTTTCCAGATTCTCAGAGAGTTCTTTGCAATGAGGTGCCATGTTGAACTTCCAGTGCCCAGTATGAGACAATGTGAGAACGAAAACACCAAATTTAACAAACCTGCTCCACTTACACCTAAGACCTTGTAACACTAACAAGTCACATGACACTGGGGAGGAAAAATGGCTAAATGGGCCCAATTTGGACATTTTCACTTAGGGGTGTACTCACTTTTGTTGCCAGCATACACATACACATACACATACACATACACATACACATACACATACACATACACATACACATACACATACATATACCAGTACATAATATCCAACAGTTTTATATAAATGCCAGTCTCCTACCACAATTGAGGATTAAATCACCTGAGCCAGTTCTCTTTTACGTGCACGGGGGAGACCAGACTTGCGCTTCTCTAGGCTCGTCCACGCTTCTCTCCCAAAGCTCCTCCCCTTCTGGCACGATTTTTATTGTGTCGTTACAATACATCATGTCAGTGTTAGGTTTACAATAGACAACATGGTCAAAGTATATCATGGCTAGGTTTACGTTTCATCAGATAAGCACGTAAATATGGTCTGGGAACCTCAAGTAGAGTTAAAAAAAGTCACACATCTGGTTTTAGCAAAGATAGTGCTGAGTACCTCACAACCTCTTAACAAAGGCTCTTTCATGCCAAAGGAGCCTGGTTTATATCATTGAGACTACTTTTAGCTTGATGTACATTTTTAATAACTTCATCATTATAAGCATTTTATTCTAACACATGTTCATATATGGCTATTCTGTCTGGATATTAGATATTAACATTAATTACAGACCAATCCGGTGCTTATTTTCCCTGAGGTAGCTTTAGTAACAGGTTTGATTCACAGCACCATTGCTAAGCACTCGCCCCCTTCCAAAAAGCAGCGGCCCAAGCAGGAGGAGCACCTTCAGCAGCCTTTCTCCTGATTGGCTCTTTGGTTTGTCGCTCAGACTTCCAAATATGTTCCCTGGTTGTGGATTAGGCACTATAATTGCCGTAACCTCACTGAGCTTCATTTAAAACCGAACTCTATGGGCAATGTCACACTCCCTTAGTCCACTTCTATTGTACAATCTAAAGCTAACTGGAGGCACTGCTGTCTGCATCTCTGTTAGACTTGAATCTGAGCTTTGTTTTAACAGAATCTGATAAAAGGTGTAACAGTGTTCTCCTTCTCTGTGG